>SJYV01014043.1:776894-822968 GCA_006410875.1 Neotragus pygmaeus | reverse complement strand
TGATTAATGTTTTCAAACTACTTTGCTGAAATACTGTAGCAACTGTAGTTGCTAAAACAGTTCTAAAATCTTTGCTAATGTGATTGCCCAAAGATAATTAATATTATGTTCATTTGCATTTTCTAGAGTACTAATAAAATTTATGATCTTTTAATTTCTAATAACATTTATTCTTCTATGAAGTAGCCTCCTATCCATTTTTTCAAATAAAGTTTTAATAGTTTTATTTTATTTGTATAAACTCTTAATTGACCTCTGTCAAATTTGTAGAGATATTTTTCCCTGTTACTTTGCTTTTTATTGTATTCACTAGTATACATAATTTCTAAATGTTTATGAATGCAAATAAACTGATTTTTCATATTGCAATTTTATTTAGCTTAATCATAAATACTTACATGTATTGTGCTTAGTTGCTCAGTTATGTCCAACTCTTTGTGCCCCCCAGGCTTCTCTGTCCGTGGGGATTTCCAGGCAAGAATACTGGAGTGGGTTGCCATGCCCTCCTCCAGGGGATCTTCCTGACCGAGGTCTCCTGCACTGCAGGCAGATTCTTTACCAGATGAGCTAACCATTCTCATTCTTTACCAGATGAGATGATTTAGGGAAGCCTAAATATTTACATACCCACCAATAATATAAAGAATTCTCTCTCACTGCTCACAACAGAACTGAGTGTTATCGTTTAGATAAAATAATTAAACAATAAAATTGTTTTTAATTTTTAAATTAATTTTTGAGATATAATTGACATATAACATATTTGTTTCAGGTATGCTACATAATAATTTGGTATTTGTATGTACTGTGAAATGATAACAACAAGCTCATTTAACATTCATCATCACAGTTACAAAAGATTTTTTTGTGTTGAGAACTTTTAAGATCTGTTTTCTTTCGCCACTTTCAAATATGCAGTATAGTATTAACAATAGTCACCATACTGTATGCTACATATCTTAATTTTATTTTCAATACTGACATTTGAGAAATATTTATTCGCCACTTGTATTTCTTATAGTTAAATAATCCACTTTTTTCTTTTAAGTGTTTTCCTCACATAAATGAGTAACTTTTTTCTTATTATTAAAAGCTCTATAAGGATACAGAATGTTTGTTATACAAATTTTAGATATTTTCTCCAGTCACCTTGTCTTTTATTTTTATGATGTTTAATTGTTTATAGCTTTTTATTATAGCCATGTTTTTAAATGTTTGCTACTAAAATACAGAAAATTTTTACTTTAGGATATTTTCCTATCATTTTGTTGTTGTTCTACACATCTTCCTGCAGTTATCTGCTAACGGTTTAAGTGTATACGTCATACATCCCAGTGATTCCAATTTGAGGAATCCCTTCAACAGAAAAAAAAATAGCTCTTGGGAAGAATAGGTGGTACTAATTACAAAGGAAGAATTTACTGAATTCAGGATTGGGAATTTGAGACTAGTTCTCTGGTAGAACTGGAAGGGAAGGTAGTGAATTTAGGAGAACACCTCAGGACCAAGACCTGGTCAAGAAACAAGCAGAACCAGGAGGGAGAAGCCGGCATGGTAATGAGGGGAGTCTGCAGATGCAGGCACTGCTTGGGTTTGCCTTGCTGATAGGTCATAAAACTGTGGTAAAAAAAAATCCTGCACAAATTTAATAGTTCGTATACGAGGATGAGTTGGCCCCTGGGAGTGCTTTGTGAGGCAGACATAAAATGACATCTGGAGAGGGAAGAATTTGATTTACATACAAAGGGTTAAACCTGCCAACATTCCCCTGAGAACAGATGGGTAAACTGGTGTTTATCTCAGCTGCTTCATCACAACAGGGCCAATCAATCAAACCGAGGAATGTGTTCTCTTAGAGGCCCAGGTCCATTGTCTGGGGCTGTAGAAATAGCAGCTCTATGCTGGGACTGCTTCCCTGCTCAGTTGCAACTAGAGGGCTGAGACCATGGACTGAGAGAGAGTATAGAACCAGGCAACGAGTATGCAAGGTTATGTTAATATATCAAGTTACTTATTTTAACTCTGCTTATTATTGAATAGTGGCTTCCTTCTTAGCTTCCCTCGTAGCTCAGGTGGTAAAGAATCATTCTGCAATACAGGAGACCCAGGTTCAATTCCTAGGTTGGGAAGATCCCCTGGAGAAGGAAATGGCAACCCACTCCAATATTCTTGCCTGGAGAATCCCATGGACAGAGGAAGCCTACTGCTCATAGGGTCACAAGAGTCAGACACGACTTAGTGACTAAACCATCACCACCATTAGTAAGAAATAAAAAGGAAATAAAATCCTGATAGTCAAAAAGGAGAAGATGTGTATGCAGCCATTGAGACAAAGATCTCTACTATGATTGTCCACAACATATGTGAGTAAGAACAGCAAGCTGAAAATGATATGCAAATACAATTTTGTTTTTGAGGAAAATTTGTGCATATACTATACATATGTATATATATTAACTATTTGTGTACAAGAAGTCTGGACAGGCCCTACTGTGAAATGGGTTGCTTTGGGGTGAAGTTAGGGTGACAGTGAGGGGTGGGACTTTTATTCACACACAGTCACACACACACAATGACATACACACACCTCTGGGAATTACCCATCAGCCAAATACATTATATATACCTACTTGCATTTTCTTCTTTTATAATTTTTCCTATTCACTTAAAATTTTTATATATATTTATACATAAAGAATTCATACAACTCAATAACAAAACCCAAATGATCTGATTAAAGGATGGGCAGAGGATCTGAATAGATATTTTTCCAAAGAAGACATACAAGTGGCCAACAGGCACATGGAAAGATACTCAGCATCACTAATCACCAGGAAAATGCAAATCAAAATCACAATGAGATGTTCTTTCACATCTGTTAGAATGGCTATTATCAAAAGACAAGAAATAATACATATGTTGGTGGGAATGTAAACTGGTGCAGCCATTATGGAAAACAGTATGGAGGTTCCTCAAAAAATGTTTTGAAATAGAACTACCATATGACCCAGCAATTCCACTTCTGGATATTTATTCAAAGAAAATGAAAGCACTAATTTGAAAGGCTATATACACCTCTATGTCTATTGCAGCATTATTTAAATAGCCAAGACATGGAAGCAATGTAAGTGTTCATTGATGGATGAATGGATAAAGGAGATTGGACTAGATGTGGAATACACAATGGAATATTACTCAGCCATAAAAAGAATGCAGTCTTGCCATTTGTGACAAAATGAATGGATCTTGAGGGCATTAAGTGAAATAAGTGTGATAAGACAAATACCGTATAATTTCACTTAAATGTAGAAACTTAAAAAAGATGAACAAAACAAAACTTATAGATACAGAAAATAGATGGATGACTACCATGGGGCAAGGGGTTGTGGGGAAGGCAAAATGGGTAAAAGAGACTAAGACACACATTCCAGTTATAATTCATGGGGATCTAAGTACAGCATCGTGACATTAGTAATATCATATTGCAAATTTGATAGTTGCTAATAAAGTAAAGTTTTAAAGTTTTCATCACAAGAAAAAAATTATTTTAGTTCTATGGTGACAGATAACTAGAAGTACTATGGTAATTATTTTGCAGTATATACAAATGTTGAATCATGTTGTACACCTGAAACTAATAGAATGTTGCAGGTAAATTGCACTTTAATACAAAGAACAAATTTTTGATTGCTGAAGAAGAGTTAATTAGATTCAATATCAAAGGGAACTGTGAATCACATTCCTCAAAAAAAAATCTCTCGTATCTCTTGATGGCTTATATGAGATGAGTGCATAGCAGTTTTGTTCGGTTTGTTGTATGATTACTCTGTTGGAGGAATGGGAAGTACTGCTCAATGGTCATGTAACAGTAGGAATCTGGTCAGTCAGTGAGAGAGCCCCTGTAGCATTTGCTATGATAGACAATTCCTGATATTCCTTATTCACTCAGTGTGCTCTCTCTCCTTTTCTTCTGGCTGTTCTGTCTGCACTTTTCATTTCTCCTGTCCTCTCTCCTACTACTGATATTGGATGCTCACCAGCAGTCAGGCTTTAGTTCATTTTTACTCTACAAGGCCTTTCTTTTAAATCTCAGGTGTTCTCAGGCTTCTCCCTACACATTAACAACTTACAGCTTTCTATTCGTGCTTTGTTTTCCTGGGCTTTAATCTACACGCCAAAAGCCTATCAAATATCATGCTTATCAACCTAGACATCTCAGATGTATAAAATGTACAAGACTAAATTATGTATCCACTCAACCATCCCCATTTCACTAACCCATCTACTATACAACTATTAATTCCTGGTACTATTTCCTGTCTGGATTAATCAGTGGAGGGACCAAAAATTGAGATCTAAAATCTAACATTAAGAGACTTCTTCCTATCCCTTTACCATTTAATATTTAGGTCATTTCAATCCTTGTCCCTACATATCTATTATATCTCTTCCCCATTTCCCATCCTAGTCCAAATGATTTGGTTTAAACTCTCAGCATCTCTTGCATGGGTTATTGTTATGGTCTTCTGTATTAGTTCCCTAGGCCTGCCAATAGATGGCTTAAAATAAAGAGAAATTCATTGTCTGATAGTGCTGGAGGCTAAAAGTTTGAAATCAAACTGTTGGCAGGGCCACACTCCTTCCAAAACTTCTAAGGGGATCTTTTCTTGCCTCTTCCAGCTTCCGTAGCCCCAGGTGTTCCTTAGTTTGTCACTGCATAATTCTAATCTCTNAAGGTGACAAAGAGCTCGCCCCGATCCCGAGCACCCACCCCGCACGGGAGGCTGGTCACGACTGCACTGCTCTAATCTATGCGGTTGTGCCCAGCCGAGCACACGCTACTTCTCGGGAGGAACTGTTCAGGCTTGGCTTGAAACTCACCAGCACGCTCCAGTTTTGTAGAACAGCTCGAGAACAGTAGCCACTTGAAGATTGCATTAATACCCACAAGACATATTGCAGCCACCATCACACACCTGGGACCTGTGGTGGAGAGAAGAGCAGCCGTTAACACCAGTGACGTCCACGCCAGCTGGCTCCGGGGCAAAGAGCTGAAAGGCAAAGGCCCCAGCACCAAAGGCCTCTGCCTGCTGAGCCCGAGGACAGACACCACTAGGCGTGACCAGGACCATGAGCGCCACGAAGGCCCGCGATGCGGTGCAGTGAAGCGGAGGAGGCCCTGCAGGGCCGGGCTCCCTGATAGCTAGGCCAGTGGGGAGGCCACCTTCAAGGAGACCAGGGTGTAAGCGCCCCGGGGGCAGACTGGCAGGGCCTCTGCACACACATCCCCACGGGCTAGATCCCCAGGACTGGCCAAAAGCCTCAGGCACCCCGAGAGGAGGAACCTGAAACCAACTCCAGGGGCCACCCCAGACCCCAGGGTCAGCTCTGCTCAGCCCAAGGCCAAGGAGCCATTCTCCAGGAGAACCACCTACTAGAAAACAAAAACCCAAGGCAAACACATGTGAGCACATATCCTGCTAGTCCCAAGATCTGAGAATTTTGAAGCACTAAAAGGGACAGAGCGTCAGGGGGCCATACATTTTTCTTCCTGCAGGCGTGGCTGCCTCCGAGCCGGCTGGTTTTCATCAAGAATTCCTGGTGCTGAGGAAGCCTGAAGGATGGCCCATGTGGACCCCATTCCCCACTAACATTCCTCAAGTTCAGCACTGCTCTTCTTCCTGGGATAGCACCCGCTCCAGGCAGGCTGCGTGAACTTAAGGTCAGCTGAACAAAGGAGTACATACTGACCCCAGGAGGCTGCACTGAAAGATTGCCTTCTTAGGGCATCTCTCTTCTCAGAATAAAGGGGGGGGGAAGTTCTCCCCAGAATTTCACTATAAAAAACATTAAAAGATGAATAGATGTGATTCTACTTTCCTAGTAAAACTTGGGTTATCTGAGGGCAGAAAAAATAAATATTTACCCTGAAAACAAAACATTTCCCCTCACCCAACTTTCCCCGGCCTTGTCCACACTTGCCGGTTGCGGGCGAGAAGGAGGGATACCCAGAGGGCCCCGGGGCGGCCAGACCAAGGCTGCATTTTTGGGATGCTTGTTGTTTAAGAAATCATACTGATGACCAGATGCCACTTAGCCTCTGGACTGATGACTCAGGACTGGTGATTTAAGAGTCCTGGGACCCTAGCTTCTTGCCCCAGGTTCTGGGAGCACAGAGTTTTTATCACCAAGGCATTCTTTGCAGTTGCTAACATCAGCAACTCTTGTCTGCACACTAGGCGGGCAAACAGAATGCATGCGCTGTAGACCCCCCAGGAGAAAACTCCCCAAGGAACACAACACACCGGAGGGGAGTCCCAGGCATTCAGCTTTAACTCTATGGGGAGCACATGGGCCTTCTGAACCTCCACTTTCAGCCAAGTGGAGCTGATGGTGGGAAGGGTTCGGGCAGGGGTGCAGGTGGGCTCCTACAGGAGGCCCTGCCCTGCGCCCATGGAGCCGCCCAGACTCAGTGCTCTGCTCGCTGTGAACATCTTCCAGGGACCTGCTGCGCATGCTCAGGGGTCTCCCAGCCAGAAATAAGCTATGGACGAAGGGTGGGGTGGGGGCTGTCACACAGTCTGGGTTTGCAGATGAGCTGATGCGCAGATGCCTGGTGTGTCTGAACTCCCAAAGCTGGAAGGGACACCATGACCCCAGTACCTGGCAGGAGGCAGGTTCTCGGGCCCATCCCTACTTTTTAATGCACACAGGAAGCAGCACAGGCCAACCCCAGGCTTGTGGGTGGGGAAATCATAACCAGGGCATGTAGAGACCTCTCTCAGGGCAGGGCTCATGAACTTGGGCCTCCCAGGTTTGGGAAAGCCAGCAGTGCTTTAAAGCATCACCCGGCTCAAGCCTATTCACTTTGGTTTAGCAAAAGAGGAGGTGAGCAGGAAAAGCAGAGAAGTTAAACTGTTCCCTAAACTTGAGCAAAGTGAGGTTTATTCTGGGGCTTCCCAGGTGACACTAGTGGTAAAGAACCCGCCTGCCATCGCAGGAGACTTGAGAGACTCGGGTTCGATCCCTGGGTTGGAAAGATCCACAGGAGGAGGAATAGCAACCCACTCCAGTATTCTTGCCTGGAGAATCCCATGGCCAGAGGAGCCGGGCTGGCTACAGCCCATAGGGCCACACAGAGCTAGGCATGACTGAAGTGACTGAGCAGGGATGCACACAGGTTTGCTCTAGAAAAGGAACCCCATGTAAATATGGGCAAGCTTTCACCTCTGCTCCTGTGTGCAAGGAAGCACCTGCTACCCTTGCCTTTTGCCTTTTTTTCCGTCTGCATTTCTCCATGAGCCCTTCTCACCATCTGACCTACTGTGTTTTAGTACTTTATTACTCTTCTCCCTGTCTTAGAATGTCTCCACCAAGGCGGGGGTTTTGTCTGCTGTCCCCTGCTGTATATGCAGCACCTAGAATAGCACCTTATGCCCTGCAGACCTTCACTGAATACTGATTGTGTTAATCTACTTCAGTGTGATTGGAAGACCTTGGTTCACAGAAGAAAGGGAATGGTCCTGAGGCCTCTTTAGGGAGAAAGCAGGGGTGATTTCAAGAGCCACAGCAGTTATCAGGGCACCATGAAGACTGCCCTTCCCACCCTGCTAAACTCTGTAAGTTCTGCCTGGATATCTAGCTCCTGCACTCTCCGGATGATAACCAAAGACAGCCTAGGCCATTCCTCCCTGAAAGTAAACAAAAGGAACCAACAGCTTCAAATTCCAGCTTTGTTATCTCGCTTGCTATGTCCTCCTCTGATTTGGTGAGGCTGTGACTACATGTGCCTAAAGTTTCTATGCTGTGGTTTTACCTTCTCACATCCACTCCAACTCTTAACTCTTTCTTCCCCTTTTTTTCTGATTTATTTACTTATATTTGGAAATGCAGGAAAACTGCATAATCAGGAACTCCAGGAAAACCGCGTAACCCTTATTCCTTCTAAGGAATGACCACAGACTTGCTCAAGCAAGTGTCCTATTCTCAAACCATCTGGGAAACTGATCACTTCCAATCAGTATTCTGTATTCTGGGATTCTCTACNAGTCAAAGGCTTTGGCATAGTCAATAAAGCAGAAATAGATGTTTTTCTGGAACTCTCTTGCTTTTTCCATGATCCAGCGGATGTTGGCAATTTGATCTCTGGTTCCTCTGCCTTTTCTAAATCCAGCTTGAACATCTGGAATTTCGTGGTTCACATATTGCTGAAGCCTGGCTTGGGGAATTTTGAGCATTACTTTACTAGCGTGTGAGATAAGTGCAATTATGTGGTAGTTTGAGCATTCCTTGGCATTGCCTTTCTTTGGGATTGGAATGAAAACTGACCTTTCCCAGTCTTGTGGCCACTGCTGAGTTTTCCAGATTTGCTGGCATATTGAGGGGAGCACTTTCACAGCATCATCTTTTAGGAATTTAAATAGCTCAACTGAAATTCCATCACATCCACTAGCTTTGTTTGCAGTGATGCTTCCTAAGGCCACCTTACTTCACATTCCAGGATGTCCAGCTCTAGGTGAGTATGAGCGATCACATCTTCGTGATTATCTGGGTCATGAAGATCTTTTTTTGTACAATTCTTCTGTGTATTCTTGCCACCTCTTCTTAATATCTTCTGCTTTTGTTAGGACCATACCATTCCTGTCCTTTATTGAGCCCATCTTTGTATGAAATGTTCCCTTGGTATCTCTAATTTTCTTGAAGAGATCTCTAGTCTTTCCCATTCTATTGGTTTCCTCTATTTCTTTGCAGTGATAGCTGAGGAAGGTTTTCTTATCTCTCCTTGATATTTTTTAGAACTCTGCATTCAAATGGGTATATCTGTAAGGCCTCCTCAGACAGTCAGTTTACCTTTTTGCAATTCTTTTTCTTGGGGATGGTCTTGCTTCCTGTCTCCTGTACAATGTCACAAACCTCTGTCCATAGTTCATCAGGCACCCTATCAGATCTAGTCCCTTAAATCTATTTCTCACTTCCACTGTATAGTTATAAAGGATTTGATTTAGGTCTTACCTGAATAGTCTAGTGGTTTTCTCCACTTTCTTTAATTTAAGTCTGAATTTGGTAATAAGGAGTTCACGATCTGAGCCATGGTCAGCTCCTAGTCAATATCACAGTAATCCAAGTCTATGCCTCAGCCAATAACGCTGAAGAAGCTTAAGTTGAATGGTTCTATGAAGACCTACAAGACCTTCTAGAACACCTAAAAAAGATGTCCGTTTCATTATAGGAGACGGGAACGCAAAAGTAGGAAGTCAAGAAACACCTGGAGTAACAGGCAAATTTGGCCTTGGAGTACAGAATGAAGTAGGGCAAAGGCTAGCAGAGTTCTGCCAAGAGAACACACTGGTCATAGCAAACACCCTCTTCCAACAACACAAGAGAAGATTCTACACATGGACATCACCAGATGCTCAACACCAAAATCAGAGTGATTATATCCTTTGCAGCCAAAGATGGAGAAGCTCTATATAGTCAGCAAAAACTACTCTCGTTATCTATTTACAAAAATAAACATTTATTGCAAGTAAAAAGAAGGCTATGCATTACTTTTTATTTTGATAAATTTTGATACCTTTTCAAGAAAGGAATATTTGGGAATGTGTATATTAAAGAAGGGGCTTCCCAGGTGGCACAGTGGTAAAGAATCCACCTGCCAACACAGGTGACTCAAGAGACTCAAGTTGGATCCCTGGGTTAGGAAGATTCCCTGGAGTAGGAAATAGCAACTTGTTCCTGAATTCCTGCCTAGAAAATTCCAAGGACAGAGGAGCCTGGCAGGCTACAGTCCATGAGGTTGCAAAGAGTTGAGCATGACTGAGCGCATGCACATTCCTTCCCCTTCGCCCCCTACACACACAACGTAAAGAAGCAGCCAAAGAATGTTATTAAAAATATGCAAGAAGAGATGTATCAAGATCCCAGGAGGAGGAATACACATGGAAAAAGAAGACCCTTGCATCTTTGAAACTGGGAAAGCTATGGGTATCTCAGGTCAGAAATCGCCATGCTTCAACATAGGGAAATTTCTATTTAAACTAGACTCAACTACATAGAAAAACATATTTGCCTCTGGAAAAAGTATTTTTTTATTACTAACAAGGATCAATCCAAAAGAGATCCAAACCAAAATATTTAAATTCATGTGCAGACACATTCTGTCATGTATAGTACAATAAACAGGTCACCGAAGTGTTCTCCACACATCCTGCTTTTTCTTCCCTCCAACCCCCACCCCTCAAAAAGAACTGTTGCATATTAAGCCCAAGGAAAGCAAAATAACAAAAAAGTAGAAACACTAGAAAAATTAACTGGGAATCACAATATTAGCCCTATGCTAAGGAAAAAGTGAAGGAAGGCAACAATTTGTTTATATTCCAGAAGGGAAACTGAGCTTCATGGTATATGTTAGCTACAGTAATCTCCAACTAGCAAGATCAGGTCTCATGAAAATTATCTGAGAACTATTATTTTTTCCCTCTTGTCAAATGACAAAAATATTTATTAGTTTGTGCCCTGTGTTCAGAAAATCTAAACAAAACCTGTTCTATAAAATTTTAAGTCATCTGCCATTATGACTGCCAAAGTCTAAGTTGCTAATAAAAACCTGGCATGGAAATCCAAAAGAGTACTTTTAAGGACCATGCAACTTTTTGCATCTTTACAGATTCCAAGGTATTTAAAGAGAAGTACAAACAGAGCCAATTAGAAAGTGGGGATAGCCGAATTGAAACATTATATTTGACCAGCTGTTTAATGCTTACTTACAGACAAGAATAAATTATTTGACATTATTTTCTCCATTTAAAAACTTTGCAACAAGCAAGAGAGTTAAAAACGTACCAAACTGTCATATACTTTTTTCCATCCATCCTTTAAGCGCATAAACTCCCTACGAATGTTTTTGAAGGCAGACAAATCATCCAGTCGACATATTTCATCCCAAGATTTTTGAGGGAGCCATGTACAAGGGTTGGTATGAGGATTATCCAGGCCAATGCCACCAGTTAACAGAAATCTCCACTCAGCTTTATTAATCTTTGGAAAACAAAGTAGCGTGAAGAGTCAGAAATGAGTTCATCATATACATAGGTAACTTCCAACCATTTTAAAAAATTGACTGATTTTCAAGTTTCAAATATCCCCCCATAAAATTCTAGTTATTGGTATAGGTCAGTTTTGATTCATAAGAAATCAATATATTCAATTATAACCAGTTTTCACAATAGTTCCATTTTAGAGAGCTACTTGTTGATAATTTTCCTCCAGAATTTAAAATCTGAATTTTATTCTTTTTTAATATATGCCTTCCAAAATGACTGCTAAGAGTTTTATTGTCTGTAAAGGTTGTGGGAAGACAGAAAGCTATGTATCTGCCATGTTTTCAATTATTTTCTATAAAATATAATGAGTTACTGCTATGAAATTTTTTGCAAGAAATACTAAAATAAATGTTTCTTCAAAATTCATCAAATACATTGCCATATGAAATTAATAAAGCTCAAACACATGTGTATAAAATAATGAATTTACACACCTCTCTTCCATTCTTAAAGTGCTTCTCGTATTTTACGTAAACAGATTTGAAACATAGCTAAAATTATTGATTGGTATTGTTAAGCCCAATGGACAGATTTGACAAACTTGCAAAAGTTCCTAAAAACATTACCATTTATACTATTACTTGGGGTACATATATCAATACATTTAGTAAGTTTATATGCATCCTTATATATGAGATTCTGATAGTAACTATTTTAAGCTAAAACATACAAAAATAAGTAGTAATAGTTACATAAGGAACTCTGTTTAATTTATTTTTCACCTGTGAAATTCAGTCTAGTTGTGATATCTTGCCTTCACTATAATAATTGCTAACTATTAACAATCCTTATATATATATTCCCACACAAATTCATAAATTAATGAATTCACATTAATACTTTCTCCCCATAAATTAGAATAGTACTGACCAATCGCTCATGTATCAGCAGATTTACAGTTAGACAAAAGGAAAAAAGTAGTTTATCCTTTTCAAAGAGGGATCGGCAGATGTTAACATAAAGGGAATAAGTGAAGTGATCCTTGAGAATTTGAAGCCTAAGAGTCAACAGAAAGAAAAGTAAATAAATAATGCATTATTCTCTCAAAAATGCTCTTGGGGAAACCTATTATAAACCATTTAGATGTGTGTTCTTCTAATAAACTTTCTGGTTAATTACTCCCAAAACAAATCAAGGATTCTCATTAACTGGGGGCACCAACTCTGTGTAACCTACAGAGTTACACAATGTAGGAATAATTCAGTAGAATTGCATTTTTACCATCAACTGACTTTTTTTTTTTTTTACAAAACTTAATATTCCTTTTGGAAAAAAGGTCAATGCATGGTATATTAATCTATTACATTTAACAGTTTTTGGACTATTTAAAACTATAAAACATTTCTTGGGGAAAAACTGGATTTCCATATTTCATAAACTTTTATATATGTTCTACATGATATATTATTATAAATGAACAGACTAAAGTTAATAGTTTCTTTATTAAATTAAGTTTAGAAGAGGGCTACTCTGGTTATAAATCCATAAAAGCTGGACTAATAACTTGATAAAGTACATTTTTATTTACCACATAGACAAGTCATAGAAATATGAATAATCAAAATATTTGCAACTAACAACGTCTTAGTAAATGCTAACATGTGCGATTGGTATTCATAGTAAACCTTAACATGAGAAAAATTATTATTTTCAATGCTGATGTGTGATACAGTGTTATAAGGTATTCATGCTCCCTGATGAATTTGTTCATTTGAATAACCTTACAGAAAAGGAATTTATATCAGGCGTCTGAAAGAAGTGAACACATTTTTCCTAATTTGGGGATTTAGCCAAAGGAAAAAATCAATGATGGTGGCATTTATATTTTTACCGTGTTATTTATAATACAAAAGCTGGAGACTACTTGCAAATCTTACAATAAGAAAATTATGAAGAAAAATTATGGTACAGTCATTAAAAGTATATTGTACAGCTGCTAAAAATTATATTTCAAAAGAATACTTAATAACATGGGAAAATTATCTTGACAGAAGTAGAAGGGAAAGAAAAAATTCTGTGTGTGCACACAGGCATGTGTGGTCTTGCATGTATTTTTGAGAGCGAGAGACAGACAGATTGATTTCAGTGTGGTTCCTATAACAAAATTATATTCTAGTTAGATTTTTGTTTCTGTACATCTTGCTACAGTTATTTATTTTGCCATAATAAATTCTAATGCATTAAAATTGTATAAAGACAGATGATTCCAATTGTTATGGTTATTTCATAGTATATACACAGTATTTATATATTTAGTTATAGCATATGTTTGATATTATTAAATAATAATTGTTATGAATAGTAACAATCAGAATACAAACAAAAAAAAGATATTTTTATCTCTCATGAAAGAAAATTAGAAATAATTTTAGACCAATATTAAGATTCTCCAATAATTTAGTAGTCTACTGTTAATAGTCATATCCTTTCTATGCTTTTGTTTTAGCTATAAACTAATCAGCACCCAGAGACCACAGGTTATCTAACATTTTTTTGTCCAGCTTTATTGAGGTATGATTGACAAGTAAAAATTATACATATTTAACAGGTTATCTGATGTTTATCAATGATTGACAAATAAAAAATGATTTATATGAGAACTCTAATTTCTGAATGCGATCTTGCTTCCTCCTACTTTTTATTAAAAATAAAAAAAGGAAGATTAAACAAGATTACTAGTAGAGTCTCCCTTGTGGTAGCCATTTTGGAAGTCTATTTGGCAATATTTATTAAAATGAAACATATATATATATATATGTATTCTGTTATGATCAATTCTACTCCTGGATATGTACTTACCAGATAAATGTACGTAAAAAAGCCACATACAAGAGTGTACAAGACAGCAAAAATTCATAAGAACTCCAAGCTGGAAGCTCCCCAAATGTCTTCAGCAGTAGAATGAATGAAAAATTTGTGATATAGTGAAAGGACAAATAAAAATAAGAGGCCCAATCTTTTTATATGGAAAATGTTAAAAGGAGATTTCCCTCTCCTCTTTTTCCTTAAAGCATTTACTTTTGAAAGTTTAAAATTATAAGTACCTTCTCTTTGAAATATAGGTAGGCCTTTTGTCAACTTTACGACCCAGGAATGTCCCTTCTGAATATCTGAGAGCCATTTTCATGAGCTAACTTCATAGGCGCCTGACTCTGAGCTGCCAAACTACATACTATCATAAAGATAAGACGTTCATTTTTCCTCTGGATGAAGCCAGTTTGCTAAAGTCAGGAAAGTTAGATTTCTGTCTTTGTACTCTCTAGGTGGACTGTTGCTGGTGCTGCAGATCCCATTCTAGTTTAATACTTATTCAGTAAAAAAAAACTGTTTTCTTTCTCAACTACTTTGTGGAGAAATTGTCTGGATTGGGAGATTTGTTTTTACACTTCCCCAACAATATAGGAGCATAGGGAATGAGCCCATATTTAACAATGAAAGTGAATAAACCACTTCTTTGCACTGTGCAAAACAATATAAATTTCACAAACACAATGTTAAGTGCAAGATGTCAGATAAAAAAGAGCACAGACCATGTAATTCCATTTAAATAGCATTCTAAATTAGGCAACACTCATCTCTAGGATTGAAAAGTCAGGACAGTGACTACCTGGGGGGATGTGGGTTATAGTGACAAGAAGGGGACATGGAGTGGTTTCTGGCTGTTGATAATGTCCTATGTATTCACCTGGGTGTTACACAGGTGTGTCCACATAAAATTTTATTTTGCAAATGCTCCTGATTTCTGCATGTTTCTGTATGTATAGCAATAACTTCAAAGTTTTCAAATGTATTTTTTAATATTTACTCTTTGGTTCCAGAATTATATTTTTCAGATCACTGTAGTCATAAATATGATTTTCATTGTTTCTAAATGAAAGGAATTTAACTAAAAAGAAAAAGGCACATTTTGTTTTCTGGACTTCATTCAAATCTTACATCTGGGCAAAAGAATTTGATTTTCTATAAATTGTAAGGGGCTATATTATAGTTATGAAGAAAGAGATATCATATCTGTTAGTAAATCCTAACTTCATATAAATGAGATAATAAAGGAACCAGTAAATATTTTTAAAGTCTAAAATTGTCTAAATTTATAAAACTTATATACAAAATAGGTCTTTAAGAGAAAAATCAAAGTTTTTTCGCTAGACTCCAACAGATTTTAAATTAATTAAAATGATAACACTCTGGTAGTCTTGTTTTAATCAAGACAGAAATTAAGAACTGCAATGAAAAGCAGAACATCATTTACTGTGTCATTCTATGTCATTCTCATTAGCTCTGTGATAAGTTCTAGATTCTAGGAATATTAAAAAAAATTATTGCCTCAGGGAACTCAGAATCTAATGTGAAAACCAGACATGCTTGTTCAAGTAAGTAACATAATGCAAATGGCTGGGAACTTTCATAAGAAAGGTCACTTAAATTTCTGTTTTCTATACTTCAGTAATCCTTGCTCACCTTGAAAATGTCAGATACTGAGAGAAATTTTTCAAACTTCATAATATAAAGAGAAACTTTTAAACTTTACCATCGTGCATTCCTTCCCTAAAGATATCCTCTTCCTCCCTTTCTTCTCTTTCTCCTGGGCAGGTATTTGAAAAGTTGTTTGCTAAGCCAAGTGTCAGTGTTATACCTTCATTACTCTCATATACAGGCTTGTAAAATAATGAATGATACTAACCAAAGATTACTCAGTTTAAGAATATTTAAAATTTAGCAAAATTCTACCATGATAAATGAAAAATTCACTTTAGACTTAGGAGATGAGCATTTTGGACTTCTAAAAGGTAATTCTTAAATGTGAATGATATTAGTAAACTGAGTTTCCTTTGTGAGTATGAACAGTTAGAAAACTGAAATAGTTCTGTGTTGATCAATAAAATTATAAAGGGCAAAGACTGTAATTGTTGTCTTGTTCAAGAAATAATTTAATGTTAGACTTTATTAAAAACATGTTTTAATACCAAGCTAAAATTTATCTCACTGACAACAACAAAAAAAATGAAATTTTTATTCTCTCATAGACTATTCAATTACTTATTGCAATAGCCAACAGAAAAATAGGTATTTTTAATAACAAATACCACAATCACAGCAGACTGTTTTTTTTTAATTTTTTATCTGTCAATCTTATATATGTGTATATTAAAATGTGAATCTGTAACTTTTGGAATGCAAGCTCACAGAAAGTAAGAACTGTATCTTTTAGGGATATTACTTCCTCTTTCCATACCTCCAGTCATAAATACATTTTGCAAATGATGAACAACACTTCCTCTTTTCAGTATTACATTATAATCCCATATCTCTGTAAACAATTCCTGGCAGACTGAATTTGGACACATCTGTTCAATGTCTAACCCTTAAATTTATTTCTGTTAAATGATTAATCAAGTTCAGTCTAGCTATATGGCTGTAAAGTGAACACCATGCTGAAACAACAGTGAAGGCCACCAATTACTATATTTCATGCATTAGTTATTAGTTGTATTAATTAGTATTGCTTTTACGTACCTTTTTGACAAAATTTCTGACTTCTCTGAATTTTCAATAGACAGGATGAAAAGGTTAATAAACCAGGTCAGTGAGTATTGGTACATGGGCTCTATGTTTGCTAAATCAGCAATAGAAAAAAACAGGATGGTAGAATGAATGGCAATAGGTCGATAGCCCATGCGGGTGCTATCAATCTTCTTCTCTGTCTCTTCAGCTACTTCCTGCTTTTGAGAAATCTCATTAGCCAAAGCCTTGGAGGAAGATAATATCTTAATGGCAGTTTCATCTTCTAATATATTGCCTTCCGAAGATGAAAGAACTTCTAAAATCTTGTCTTCTATTTCTTTTAACTGCCTGGAATTAAAAAATATATATTTCTCAGAAAAAGAAGAAATCATTAAAAATCACTTCATGTATATATTCTTTTATAAGAAACAGAGAGCATGTAATCTAAAGAAATACATCACATGTGACAAATATCCGGAAAGTTTATGCCATATAATTAATTTCTTATCTTGCAAAATGTCAAAAAGACAGGCCTTTCTGCTCCACTTCTCTTTCTAATGATCATTTATGTGGTAACTAGAGAGAGATAGTAAGTCCATCTACTCTGCCATCAAGTATCTCAGCTCCTAATTGAATCGAAAGTATCACTCCATTTATTTTCTGAAAATTTTCATGACTTATAGAGCATTACCCTTTCTACCTATGATACAGATATTACAAGCAGAAAGTGATATGCAACATATTCATTTAGACTATGCTCCAGCAAAAACAGGTAACCTCAGCTACATAATGCATACTAAAACTTTTGTGCTAAAACTTGCTGGAATAGTTGAAAATACATTGCCTTGACTTTTGACAGGCCTTCTAATCCTTTCAGTGCCTTAGAACTTGTATGTAAAAAATATACTCTGCAATGCAATTTCCAAATTAACATACAGACCTAACAAAACATACCTTTTATTTTCCACTCAAGTCTTTCCTTTCAATGCACCTATTAAACCTAACAACGTAGATCTTTAATATGTACTTTAATTGATTCTAAATGATCTTGAAACAAGTTAAGAATAATTCTGTATTTTATAATATGTAAAACCTTTTGTTTTCAGCTCCTTGTAATATTAAGGCTTGCTTTTCTTCTTCAAGATCTGGCCTTTCTCGTGCTACCACAATTCCCAAAAGCTGATCCTGCATCCCTTCAGAAGTGATCATGAAGTTTAACAGTGTCACCTGTAAATGAGTACACAACAATTGCATCAATATTTCTGTTGAGAAAGCCTCTGCTTATATGCTTCAAATTCTAATCTTAAAGTTGACTACTACTGTGTACATGGAGCTTCCCTGATGGTTCAGCACTAAAGAATCCACCTGCAATGCAGCAGATGTGGGTTTAATTCCTAGGTTGGGAAGATCCCCTGAAGGAGGAAATGGCAATCCACTACAGTATGCTTGCCTGAAAAATCCCATGGACAGAGGAGCCTGGTGAGCTTCAGTCCAAAGGGTTGCACAGAGTCAGACATGACTGAGTGACTGAGCACATATATATGAAGGGTAGTATTTGTGGAGACTGTGATTAAGGATATAGGCAAACTGGATTATTGAATAAAAAACCTGCAAAAGTTTCTCATGGTCATAATGTAATACTTCAGAGTTGTGTTTGGTGATCAATTCTTATTTCAAATTCATCCAACTTTTGACAACCCGTTAATCCTAAAATCAGTCAGAATCAGGCTGCAGGCCAACCTACATATTGGCTGGACCAGCTGATTTATGTTTAAGGAGCCTAGTTGTGTCCAAAAGCAGAGGAGAAAAGAGAAACAGAGACATAACAGAAAAAATAATACGGTGATGACTTTTCATGAGTATATATTAGGTTTGCCAAAAAGTTCATTTGGATTTTTCCTTAAGATGTTTCAGAAAAACCTAGGGGCTTCCCAGGTGGCTCACAGGAAAAGAATCGCCTGTCAAGCAGGAGACTAGGGTTCAGTCCATGGGTGTGGAAGATCCTCTGAATAAAGAAATGGCAACCCACTCCAGTATTCTTGCCTGCGTAATCCCATGGATGAAGGAGTCTGGCAGGCTACAGTCCATGGGGTCACAAAGAGTTGGACACAACTTAGTGACTAAACAACAACAGCAACCGTAACATACTATAATATAATCATATCACAATATAGCACATTAGATTGTGTCATGTTACATTACAATATGCTATTCAGCCACTATTATGAACAAAGGAATACACAGTTCACCAGCATCCATCAAGTGCAGTCAGCTAACCCTGCTTCATCTCAGCAGTTAATGGCTCTTACACACAGGTCTCTGCTGCCTGAGTCTTAAAGTTACCTGTCTCCTGAGTCTTTCCCACACGTGGGAAAGTAATCATGCTTAGGTCTCTCTTTTTAAAAAGCAAAAACCAAACCATCCACACGGTCTCTTTCAGCTCTTGAAGGATCTCTCTGTGTGCCTTCATAACTATTAAATGTACAACTGAAAATGTTCTTTGTATATTCTTTTCGTCTCTGCTTCACTTCATTTCTTACCCTCTACAATCTGCTCTCATTCCTGCCTCTACATACTCATCAATACTCACAGCAATAAATTATAGCAACTTTCTAGCTCTGGTCACCAATGGATCCATAAGCCAATAAACACCTGATCTTGGCTAATTTGACCTCCCTTGATCCCCTGCTTTTTTAAGCATCTATTGTGCAGTCTTCTGCCTTCATGTCTTGAATTAAGGTCTGCACCTGTGTCCTGAGCATCACTTCCCACTTCTCCCTTTCACATGCCTTTCAATGTACCCACCTTGAACTGACTGTGAAATCTCAGACACACAGACTATAAACCATCTGCATATGCTTCAGCCCTGACTGCTGAGTTGGGAGAACTTGTGTTTTCCCACCTTCCTTGTAAGAGAATTACTTCCTCTTTGGAGACAGTAATTCTGTTTTTGTGAGGAATTTCCTACCTGAGAGCAGGAAGTGTAAAACAGCTCCTTGATGTACCCCTGTGAGGGTGGCGGCCTCCTCCACCCACAACCAGGCACCTTCTCCATGGTTCTGTCCTCTGAATAAACCTCTCCCCCAGCTTGCCCCAGGGCAGGCCTTGGATGCCACTAAGTGTGATTACATAGGCACTTGTAATCATACATTTATATGGAATAATAAGCAACAATCCTTTAAACTGAGCGATTAAAAATGATTAAATGTTGTTGTGCAATTCTCTACTGCTTCAGAATTTAGTCATGGAAAAATGATCATTAACGTTTCTAAGAGATTTTCCCTGTTAGGCTGAGAAACCAAGTATACAGATTACATTCGTTTCAATCCCCAAACCAGTGTTACAGTGCTCAGAGAAATGTCTGTTTGACAACTTTTACCTCAGACACTAGGAGGTATTCATTCATATTCCATTAATGTTAGATCTTTTGACATCAAGATTTTCAAATCTAGCCATTTTGCTAACAAACATTTAAAACCATACAAATATGGCTTCAAATTTCATTTTCATTTAGATTCAAATGAATTATAGCAGCACAGTATCATCCCCTGGGTACTTTTGAAAGCAAAAGGTACATAAAAGATCCTAAAAATAAGATCAAGAGGAAGTATTTTAATTTGTAAATGAAAGCAAGTAACTGCCTCACTATGTTTTCTAATCCCTCTTTAATCAATCCCAGCAATTAAAAATAATGAAGCAATAAGACACTCTAGGGATCTCAAGGATTTCAAGAATGAATCATAAAATAGTTCCCTATCCACAGTGGTTTATGAGTTCAACTATAACTAGTTATTACTGCACATAAATGGTTATTTATGTTATCTGTGATCTTTTCATAAATTTTACTGAAAAGTAAAAAAANATTATGAACAAAGGAATACACAGTTCACCAGCATCCATCAAGTGCAGTCAGCTAACCCTGCTTCATCTCAGCAGTTAATGGCTCTTACACACAGGTCTCTGCTGCCTGAGTCTTAAAGTTACCTGTCTCCTGAGTCTTTCCCACACATGGGAAAGTAATCATGCTTAGGTCTCTCTTTTTAAAAAGCAAAAAACAAACCATCCACACAGTCTCTTTCAGCTCTTGAAGGATCTCTCTGTGTGCCTTCATAACTATTAAATGTACAACTGAAAATGTTCTTTGTATATTCTTTTCGTCTCTGCTTCACTTCATTTCTTACCCTCTACAATCTGCTCTCATTCCTGCCTCTACATACCCATCAATACTCACAGCAATAAATTATAGCAACTTTCTAGCTCTGGTCACCAATGGATCCATAAGCCAATAAACACCTGATCTTGGCTAATTTGACCTCCCTTGATCCCCTGCTTTTTTAAGCATCTATTGTGCAGTCTTCTGCCTTCATGTCTTGAATTAAGGTCTGCACCTGTGTCCTGAGCATCACTTCCCACTTCTCCCTTTCACATGCCTTTCAATGTACCCACCTTGAACTGACTGTGAAATATCAGACACACAGACTATAAACCATCTGCATATGCTTCAGCCCTGACTGCTGAGTTGGGAGAACTTGTGTTTTCCCACCTTCCTTGTAAGAGAATTACTTCCTCTTTGGAGACAGTAATTCTGTTTTTGTGAGGAATTTCCTACCTGAGAGCAGGAAGTGTAAAACAGCTCCTTGATGTACCCCTGTGAGGGTGGCGGCCTCCTCCACCCACAACCAGGCACCTTCTCCATGGTTCTGTCCTCTGAATAAACCTCTCCCCCAGCTTGCCCCAGGGCAGGCCTTGGATGCCACTAAGTGTGATTACATAGGCACTTGTAATCATACATTTATATGGAATAATAAGCAACAATCCTTTAAACTGAGCGATTAAAAATGATTAAATGTTGTTGTGCAATTCTCTACTGCTTCAGAATTTAGTCATGGAAAAATGATCATTAACGTTTCTAAGAGATTTTCCCTGTTAGGCTGAGAAACCAAGTATACAGATTACATTCGTTTCAATCCCCAAACCAGTGTTACAGTGCTCAGAGAAATGTCTGTTTGACAACTTTTACCTCAGACACTAGGAGGTATTCATTCATATTCCATTAATGTTAGATCTTTTGACATCAAGATTTTCAAATCTAGCCATTTTGCTAACAAACATTTAAAACCATACAAATATGGCTTCAAATTTCATTTTCATTTAGATTCAAATGAATTATAGCAGCACAGTATCATCCCCTGGGTACTTTTGAAAGCAAAAGGTACATAAAAGATCCTAAAAATAAGATCAAGAGGAAGTATTTTAATTTGTAAATGAAAGCAAGTAACTGCCTCACTATGTTTTCTAATCCCTCTTTAATCAATCCCAGCAATTAAAAATAATGAAGCAATAAGACACTCTAGGGATCTCAAGGATTTCAAGAATGAATCATAAAATAGTTCCCTATCCACAGTGGTTTATGAGTTCAACTATAACTAGTTATTACTGTATATAAATGGTTATTTATGTTATCTGTGATCTTTTCATAAATTTTACTGAAAAGTAAAAAAAAGATGTTCCATGTGTTTTATTAAAAAAGCTTTTTGGTAATGCAGCTTTGGGATTTTATTTTCTTTTATGAGTCATTCTTTTCCACTTAAATTTGAAAGTTAAATAATAATTCTAATCATTAACAATCATAATACTATTGCTGGGTCTTATTGTAAGCATTTTACATAGATTATTTAGTCTTCATATCACTCTATGAGCTACACATTTATTATTCCCATTTCTACGTGGCCAAAGTCACACAACTGGTAGGTGACAGAGCCGAGATTTGAATCAAGGAACTCTAACTCCAGAATCCATGCTCTTCACTACTAGCAGATATTGCCTCTCCTAGTAGTAATTAACAAAATTTTTAGGTGTTTAGATAACATATTTATTTTAATAATTAAAAACAATGGCTAAGAATTTTCATATTTTAACACTGTGTTTTAAAAACTAAGCTCAAGGGTCACTCCACCTTCCCCCAGTCTTCCTGGCTTCCCTGAATGTCCAGTCTAAAGTGTGTCCCCAACCCTGAATCCCTCTATGCCTTTCTAGTCATAAAAAATGTCACTTGATGTATACATTATTTACAGTGTAAGCCTCTTGAGAGCTTTTTACCTTTCATGTATTTTCACATTTGAGGTCATGAATTATTTCATCTTCGTGTTTTCTCTGGCTCTATAGAGATATGCTTATGTTCATTTAAATATTTCTAATAATGAACAGTGTTTGAATTCTCTGGATAAATCTTGTCTCTATATATATTTCTTTCAAAATCTGAATATTTCTTAACGTCCTCTCCTCTGAGCTTCTATAAATGAAAACTATCCTTCCCTCCCTCATTCATTCATTCTACAAAAATTTGTCAAACATCAAATGCCGACCAGGGCTAGGAACTGGGAATAATGAATGGAATAAGCTCCTGAAGCTTGGTTATAGTTCAACATCTCAAGTCATTTTAGTCACTGACTATAATTTTAACTTTACTTTTTAAAGGAATGTTTATTATTTTAAAAGAACAAGTGATCAAAAACATTTCCTTAAAATCAGATAGCAGCAACCTTATTCTGAGAAAGAATGAAGCTCTGTTCCTGAATCCCCATTCTAAGAATTAGCATATTATCATTTATGGCAAAGAAAGAATGTGCATGTATGTCATCTATTTTTAATAGTGAAAATCTAAGAATAATATTGATTGCAGAAATTAAATTATCATGGTCTTTTTTTCACTGCATACTGAAGGCTCCTTTATTACTGACATGCACGCACAAAAGCAACATTTGGAAATTATTATAGCAATTTCAGGAAATGCCAAACAAGGATAATCCATTTTACTTAGAAAGACCTGTTTTCTTCATAGCTTAGGAGAAAAATACAGACTTGCAAAAGCTGGTAAAGAAACATTTATTTTAGATACTGGCCTTTACTGAAGTTTCAGGAAGATAATGAGGATTTCTTAGCTTGGTAGTAATATAAAAGCGGAAGTCTGGTGAATATTCAATGGTAGAGTCTCCAAGTCGTATGCATGTACTTCCACCCTGCTTAAAGGTCTGTTTTAGTAGAAGAGGTCCCAGGATCGGATCCAGTTCTTCTCCCACATTTTCTAGCAACACTGGAATAAAATCAGAAAAAGATTTCATGTTATTTTAAATAGTGACTATAAACTTCCAACTCTCAAAATTCTTTCAGCCTTCTAAATTGCTGCTGTTTCTGGTTGCCCATA
Organism: Neotragus pygmaeus; assembly: GCA_006410875.1. Lineage (NCBI taxonomy): Eukaryota > Metazoa > Chordata > Mammalia > Artiodactyla > Bovidae > Neotragus > Neotragus pygmaeus. The sequence continues at coordinate 799,157 of SJYV01014043.1, read as the reverse complement.
AAACTATTTTTGTCTTCTGAGTATAAAGAAGTACGCCATACCATCATTAAAAAGTCCACAAANTCATGTTATTTTAAACAGTGACTATAAACTTCCAACTCTCAAAATTCTTTCAGCCTTCTAAATTGCTGCTGTTTCTGGTTGCCCATAAAACTATTTTTGTCTTCTGAGTATAAAGAAGTACGCCATACCATCATTAAAAAGTCCACAAATAACAAATGCTGGAGAGAGTGTGGAGAAAAGGGAACTCTCCTTTGCTGTTGGTGGGAATGTAAATTTGTGCAGCTACTATGGCAAACAGTATGCAGGTTCCTCAAGCAATTAAAAATAGAGTTGCCATATGATCCTGCAATCCCAACTGAATTTGAAAAGATATATCCACCTCAGTGTTCATTGCAGCTTTTCTATTTTTAAACCTGTTTTGTTCAATATCATTGTACTCACAAACACTAGGCATCATGTTGGCATTTTCTCATCATCCTCACCACTTTGAAAGCATCAAATATTATTAACCTAGTTTTACGATCGAACCTAGGTCTCCTGCATTGCAGGCAGACGCTTTAACCTCTGAGCCACCAGGGAAGCCCCAGTTTTACAGATGAGGAAACTGAAGCAAGTGACTATAATAAAGTTTTCATCTAGTGAATGACAAAAGCAGGAACTTGAACCAAGCAATCCGCCTCCTTACAGAGCTCTCTTAACCACTATGTGATACTGCAAGCATTAAGAACTACATTCATGACTTCTATAATTTGATAGGTAAAAAATACTATCAAAATGTGTATTTGGGGCTTGATGCTTTAGGTGCTCTTTGCCTAACTATACTTTTTCTTCTAGAAAATGTATGTTAAAATATTTGCCTATTTTCTTGTCATGGGGCATGTTTTCACCATTACATTTAGCTGCAAGTGGTTAAAAAGCCCCAAGTAATAGTGACACAAGCAAGAAGGAATTTCTCTCTCATGTAAAGCAGAGCCTGAGGTAATCTGTCCACGACTGAAAGGACAGTGTGTTTAAACTGTCAGAGATCCAAGTTCCTGCTATCTTGCTGCTTCACCATTTTTGGCATATGGCTTTATCTTTTGGGCCAAATTAGTCTTTCAAAGAAAATGCACATTGCAGCCATCAGAAGAAAAAAAAGAAACAGAAAAAAAAAGAAGTATCATTTAAGGGTATTTTCTGGGAATCACAAATGGCACTTCTACTTACATTCACAGAAGTTAGGAAATTTATTCCTTTACTTTGAATGGAATGTGCCCAGGTAAACACAGGAGATGCTAACAGAGGCAAGAATGATTATTAGGGAACAGTGGGCACCAAGTGTCACAATGTGCTAGCTTTTAAAACTTTATTTGTATTTTTTAATACTGTTTGTAGCAAACATCACCCCCAGTTTTCTGCTTGGTTTTAAATGTTTACATTTCTTTTTAATATTCAACTTTTTGCTGTAGAAATTTTCAAACTTTTTTCAGAGGTAAAAAGGATGGTATATTCTTGCCAATTTCACTCAATCTTGTTTCATCTATTCCTTATCTCACCCTGGATTATTTACAAACAAATCCCAGTCATCATAAAACTTCATCTGCAAATATTTGAGTAGGTATCTCTGAAAGCTAATAACTCTTATTTATATCTTAAAAATTATCAGTAATTCACAATTTCATCACATATCAAGTCAGGGGATATGTTTATCCATTGTTTTAAAATACTTTGATTAGTGTTGAATTGCTAAATTGGGATACAAATAAATTCCATAAATTGTGATTGATATTCTCTAAGTTTTTTTATATAATATTTCTTGGCTTAAATTATAAATTTGTAGAGTCAAATCTATTATTTTTTACCTTAAAAATTTTTTTCCGTTGTATATTTTCTTAGAAACTTCTTTTCCAAAGACAATTGTTATTCCCTCGTTTTATTTTAGCATTTATGTCTTCTCTTTTTGTCTTTCATATTTAACTCTTTAGCTCAGCTGAAGCACATTTTGGTACAAGGTGAGACTATGATTTGATCAGTGAAAAAACAATGCCTTACTCAAGTCTTTTGCTGTTTTGTGTGGGTGTGAAATTTTGTTATTTCTTTACCCTGCATTGTTAATGTCATCCTAGGTTTTTGTTTCATATGTGCTGTATGCTAAGTCACTTGGTTGTGACCCCATGGACTGTAGCCCGCCAGGCTCCTCTGTCCATGAGGATTCTCCAGGCAAGAACACTAGAATGGACAGCCATTTCTTTCTTCTGGGGATCATCCTGACTCGGGTCAAACTCAAGTCTACCACATTGCAGGCGGATTCTTTACCACTGAGCCACTGTAACTGACATCATTTGTGTGTGTGTGTGTGTGTTTTAATGAATTATCTACAATACAGTATTCCCTGCTTGCTCAGATGGTAAAGAATCTGCCTGCAATGTGGGAGACCTGGATTCAATCCTGGGTCAGGATAGATCCCCTGAGGGAGGGAACGGCAACCCACTCTAGTATTCTTGCCTGGAGAATCCCATGGATAGAAGAGCCCGGCGAGCTACAGTCCATGGGGTCGTAAAGAGTTGGACATAACTGAGCTACTAACACTACACTACTATCTACCTTATCCTATGTGAGACTTCAAATTAGTAGGAAAAAATTTTCACACTGTGTTCAGCTGTGCAGCATATTGCATTCAAAGTTGATTAATCAATTACTGGGCACTTACTGACTAGCCTCAAAGAGCTGGTGTTGAGAAACAGTTATATACAAAACACTAAGGTCAGTTGTAGAAATCTGCAAATGCTTTAATCTTGGCACTTGATTGAACAGCTTGAGAGAATGCCATAGAAAGAGGTGTTTGAACTGCATATTAAATTTGAAGGAATTCACCAAAATGATGGAAGAGTACAGACGAAAGCTAAGGGATGTGAAACTATGTCATTTGTTACATGTACTGCCAGCTGCCATGTATTCCCATCTAACCCTCATTCCATGCGTAATCTCTGTATCTCTCTTTAAACAAATAATCTCAAAGACAGCAGAGGCCAAGTTTGTATTTTCATGCTGTATTTTAGGTGGCACATGGCAGCTGCAAATAAATACTTGTAAGATGAATGAATGAACAAAGAAATGAGGAAATGAAAGAAACACTGAACCAGAAGTAGCTTTGCCCAAGGGAGGCTCAAATAATGATAAGTTTTGCCCTAAATGCAAATAATTTTTTTCACAGAGTTAATGCAAAGCCATTAAAAGCTCCTCTAAAATTGATTTCTTATTTTAAAAATTAAAAAAGTATTCCTTTATTTTCCAGCTTTATTGAAGTGTGAACTGGTTAATTTATCAGAATATTAACATGAATAACATTCTACACACACCTTGACCACTGGTGTAGCTAATACAGATGTACCTTTATTTTCTAGAACATTGGCTTTCAAACTATTTCTTTAAGCAGCAGGATACTTTTTTCAAAGAGGATTCTATCTTAAAGTTCAATATAAACAACAAAAAAGGGAGGTCTGCAGAGGCAGGTGGGTGAAGGCAAAAACCTCTGCCTTCTCTACCCAGGCTACCTGGCAAGGATCAAGAAGTCACTTTCCTGGAATAGGTCAAAACTTAAAGAGAACTTCTTAAATGGAAGAATCTTTAGTTGCTTATGTTTTAAAATTGTAATAGTGACTGATTCTTTTCCCTGAAGGCTAAATATAAAAACAGTTATAAAATCTGCCATCTGTTTCTCTTTCTATAATAGATTCAAAACTTTTCATTTATCCCTGATGATTAATGGTAGAAGGCATTGTGAATATTCATTACCTATTTTTAAAGTATTTCATTCCAAAAAGTAGGTTAAAGCAACTGTGAGTGACACAGAAAGCACTGGACAAAAGCAGAAGATTCGGGGACTCGTTTTAACACTTCCCTTACCTGAAGACACAGTCTTTGTTAAACCACATAACTAACATCCTCTGTCACATACATACCCTGTTAATAAAATGTAGTGGTTATTAGAATTACGAGGTAGCAAGAATACACAGAAGAACTGTACAAAAAAGATCTTCACGCCCAAGATAATCACGATGGTATGATCACTCACCTAGAGCTAGACATCCTGGAATGTGAAGTCAAGTGGGCCTTAGAAAGCATCACTACAAACAAAGCTAGTGGAGATGATGGCATTCCAGTTGAGCTGTTTCAAATCCTGAAAGATGATGCTGTGAAAGTGCTCCCCTCAATACGCCAGCAAATTTGGAAAACTTGGCAGTGGCCACAGGACTGGAAAAGGTCAGTTTTCATTCCAATCCCAAAGAAAGGCAATGCCAAAGAATGCTCAAACTACTGCACCATTGCACACATCTCACATGTTAGTAAAGTAATGCTCAAAATTCTCCTAGCCAGGCTTCAGCAATACATGAACTGTGAACTTCCAGATGTTGAAGCTGGTTTTAGAAAAGGCAGAGGAACCAGAGATCAAATTGCCAACATCCGCTGGATCATGGAAAAAGCAAGAGAGTTTCAGAAAAACATCTATTTCTGCTTTATTGACTATGCCAAAGCCTTTGACTGTGTGGATCACAATAAACTGTGGAAAATTCTGAAAGAAATGGGAATAACAGACCACTTGACTTGCCTCTTGAGAAACTTATATGCAGGTCAGGAAGCAACAGTTAGAACTGGACATGGAACAACAGACTGGTTCCAAATAGGAAAAGGAGTATGACAAGGCTGTATATTGTCACCCTGTTTATTTAACCGGAGAAGGCAATGGCACCCCACTCCGTACTCTTGCCTGGAAAATCCCATGGACGGAGGAGCCTGGAAGTCTGCAGTCCATGGGGTCGCTGAGGGTCGGACATGACTGAGTGACTTCACTTTCACTTTTCACTTTCCTGCACTGGAGAAGGAAATGGCAGCTCACTCTGGAGTTCTTACCTGGAGAATCCCAGGGATGGGGGAGCCTGGTAGGCTGCCATCTATAGGGTCACACAGAGTCGGACACGACTGAAGTGACTTAGCAGCAGCAGCAGCTTATTTAACTTATATGCAGAGCACATCATGAGAAACACTGGGCTGGAATCAAGATTGCTGGGAGAAATATCAATAACCTCAGATGTGCAGATGACACCACCCTTATGGCAGAAAGTAAAGAAGAACTAAAAAGCCTCTTGATGAATGTGAAAGTGGAGAGTGAAAAAGTTGGCTTAAAGCTCAACATTCAGAAAATGAAGATCTTGGCATCTGGTCCTACCACTTCATGATAAATAGATGGAGAAACAATGACAAACTTCATTTTCTCAGGCTCCAAATCAGTGCAACTGGTGACTGTATGCATAAGATTAAAAGATGCTTGATCCTTGGAAGAAAAGCTATGACAAACCTATTAGAAAGCAGAGATGTTACTTTGCCAACAAAGGTCCATCTAGTCAAAGATATGGTGTTTCCAGTAGTCATGTATGGATGTGAGAGTTGGACTGTAAAGAAGGCTGAGCACCAAAGAATTGATGCTTTTGAAGTGTGGTACTGGAGAAGACTCTTGAGAGTCCCTTGGACTGCAAGGAGATCCAACCAGTCCATCCTAAAGGAAATCAATCCTGAATATTCACTGGAAGGACTGATGCTGAATCTGAAGCTCCACTTCAATACTCTGGCCACCTGATGCAAAGAACTGACTCACTGGAAAAGACCCTGATGCTGGGAAACGTTGAAGGCAGGAGGAGAAGGAGACAACAGAAGATGAGATGGTTGGATGGTATCATGGACTCGATGGATGTGAGTTTGAGTAAGCTTCAGAAGTTGGTGAAGAACAGGGAAGCCTGGCATGCGGCAGTTCATGGGCTTGCATAGAGTTGGACATGACTAAGGACTGAAATGAACTAAACTGATAGATAAACCACATAATAAATCACAAACAAAAAACTAATATGTTGATTTTATCAGACACTGTCAATAAGTACCAAAATTACAGTAACTCATTTCTTCCTTGCACAAAATATAAATGGGGAAATTGAGTCTCAGAAAGGTGACTGAACCAAGTACTGAGTAAAAGAGGCAGGTACTCTGATTCCAGAGCCAGTGCACAGTGGTCCTAACAAGGGTTAGTGAAGTATGTTCAATCTCTACTTTGATAACAGATATATTGTCTGATCCTGCCCATTAAACAAGCAAAATATCTGATACAGAGATCAGGTTGTCTCTTTTTTGGTAACTCCATATCATTATACTATAAGAACACCAGTCAGATGAATGAAATAGTACTTGTGTAAGTGTTTGTGTGTCCATATATATAAACACAACATTTTATAGGTAGACTTAGATTTTTTTCACCTCATTCTTATCCAAACCAAGCCTAAAATTGTAATTAATATATTAATATGCAAAAATAAACTGTCAGTAAGTCTATTTGGTATATCTGTTTTTATTCTTTTCATGTGTCACTGGTTCTATTAGCAACTCGGATTTGCTTAACTTGTCCTGGGGCTAAACATGTGGTCCTTTCCTAATGCTGACAATTTACTTGGTCAGGTAAATAGTCAAAATTTGACAGACAATATGGATTCAAAATGTGGCTAATAACCCCAACATAATCAAATCGTAAGTACTTTGGTTTATGTAGACAAGTGTGGCCTGTGTATAGAACTTCACTGAAAAATTCTTGGCATGTTTTTAATTTCTCCAGTATAAATGGCAAGTCAGACACATAAAATGCATACCCACTTCTCTGCCACTTTTGTAGGATAAGTACAAGTAGAGAGAAGAATAAAGAAATATTTAGACTAATGTGTTAAAATATTTTTGGCATATCAAGTGGCCCTTTTCATTGTAGAAGTAGAGCTATCATGAGAACTAAGGAAGGGCAAACAACAGACAAAAATTACAACAGCTAAATTAGCTATACTAGAAATCAGCTAATTTAAATTAGAAGACACATCTCAAATGAATCTTGGGACAAAGAAAGCATCCTAACCTGTTAGAGCTATAGTCTTTAAAGTTCTCACTTGATTCATTATCAATAAATAATGAAAGATATTAACAAAGTAATCATTTAAGAGGAGCCTGACCCAAATACCTTTAAAATCCCTATGTCATTTTGGGTATAATTGTGCCCTTTCCAGATATTTCAGTAATGCATCCTTATTGTTCAACTACATACCAGGGGTACCAAACTGGATGCAGTTTTCCAAAGTTCTGACATAGTCGGGGTCACTTAATTTAATTAGGTGAAGACTATTGGTTTTTTCCATGTTCTTGATCCATTTATTAGCCTGACCTTGAGGATCTATCATCAGAGGCCACCTTCTTGCATTCCTGAAAGGGAAAGGAAGACAATGCTGGTCAAGTCACAATTTGTCTCTATTTAAAGATGCATGTATCACTTTCTTACAGTTTATATTTTATAGTATTATTTTACTTTGTAACTTGTTTTGAGAAACTGTAGTTCCTGAAGCAGAGACATTTAAATTGAACAGGCTACTAGAATGACAACTATAAAAGCCATCTGGCAAACTTAAGTTCTTTTACTCCTTTGGAAAATTACAATTTCTTAAATGTTAAAGGATATTTTTGAAAATGTTTGCTGTTCTTGCTATTTAAATCACAATCATAACCGTCAAGAGTACCAGAAATCAGGAAACTCCAATTCTTCACTAGGCCCTGCTGTTTATCACTCTTATGACCTTGGGCAAGCCACTTCATTTCTTCATCTTCAATCTGCTATCATTTGTACAAGAGGGAAAGAGAAAAGATGGAGACATCATATCTCTTTGAAATTTAGACCATTAAAGATATAATGGTCTAAAAAAATAAAGATGTGAAGCAAAATTTTGTATCATCTAACCTTCATAATGACAATCAACCCTTAAGTGTTAACACAATTGTTGACCCAGTAACTTCAAGCACTTGTAAACTTAATGTCACATTTGTATTGAGTTGATCAAAAATTCATTTGAGTTTTTCATAAGATCTTATGAAAAAAACCCAGGTGATTTTTTTTTTTTTTTGGGCCAATCCAATAGTTCACTACATACTTGCCCAGAGTGTGTGAGCTTCTTATGGACAGAAATACATTCTATGAAAGTCAGGGTTTGCCCCATGAGAGAGCTCATACTTATTGCTTTATTCTGACTCATATCTCCTTTTTTAAGATAAGAACAAAAGCAGTGAACCACCACAAGGCACCCAGTTTACAGTACAGGGTGTTGTTGAGTCACAAAGAGTTAACCAGTTTTAGCCATCTGGACATAGTATCCAACCACATAGCTTTCTACTTTCTGTGAAATATAAACAGCATTAAGATTACCATTCTCTTTCTTTTTCTTAGAAGTTTCAATAAACACAAGTTGTCACTTTGGCCAGTTTCCCTAAAGATACTCTTTAGGGAAGAGTACTCTTCCATAAATGAGCACAGCAAATTCATGCAGAGCATTAGAAGAGCAGGAGGAGGAAATAAAAGGTGACTGGGACAAAAGAAATAAAAAGCTGGGAGTGAATCAGGATAATATATTCATTTCCATCTCATTATAATACAAACTTAGAATTTCACTGGATAATTTGTCCCAAATGGAAGTAACCACAGTTCTCCAATATTAGCATTATATAATGTATTAATCAGCTTGGGCAGCCATAACAAACTACCACAGACCGTCTTAACAGAAATTTATTTTCCACCATCTTTGGAGGCTGGAAATTCAAGATCAAGGTGCTGGAAGAGGTCTCTGTCCTTGGTTTGCAGAAAACACAGACCTCTTTCTGTGTCCTCAGGTGGCCTTTGCTCTGCACGTATGTCCATGGTATCTCTCCTTCTTAGGAGGACACCATTCTCACTGGAAAAGGGTTCTCTACTTTTGACTTTATTTAAGCTTAACTATCACCTTGAAGCCCCTATCTCCAGATATAATAACATAGTGGATTATATTTTCAACATATGATTTCGTAGTGGGTGAGGGGACAGAACTCATGTTATAACATTAATTATATTTAGGAAGAAATGAGATCAAAAGAATAGTGCAATATCTTAGATGCAACAAACTAATTAAAACGGGATCCTATCCATAAGAAACTAAACGAAGTGAGAGGGAAATTAGAAACAAAACTTATATCTAAGATTTCATTCTGTTACACACTTTAGAAATATATTTAAGGTTGGAGGATTATGTGAGCGTTAGACAGCATTTATGCTTCCCTAAAGAAACTAAAATGACTCACTCTTCCTTCTGCTGCTTCCACATTTTTTTAGGTACAATACCATGTTCATGCTGTTTCTTTGTCCAAAATGCATCTCTTCCCATCCTCTCATGTTCAAGTACTACCTACATTTCACGGCAAACTCAAATGCTATCAGTCCATAAAGCCTGTCTTGATATCTTTTCTTATGGAACTTCTTTAGCCATTCATCCATATTACATTTATATACTTCTGTATAATGATAATATTTTATTATAGTAACTGTCTAATTTATTAGCTGCATCACTCCACTAAATTATATTTCCTGAGGGAGGAACCATGCTGACTCTTATTTATCCTCTTTTCCTAAATCAAATAAAGTTTGCATGTGATATTCCACTAAAGTGGCAACAGCAAAAAAAAAAAAATCTGACAAAGACTATATAAGTTAACACATTATTAAAATGGACAGTTTATAAGAGATTACACCTGAATGGAGAATACTGGTCCAAAGACGACCATCTCAAAATCAGACGAAAGGACTTCTGGTGTTGACCAAACTTGGCGAAGTTCATTAGAGCCTGTATCTGTCACTGAAGGCAGCAGGATAAAGTACAAAAATCAACAATTTGCAGATTCTAAAAAGTAAGTAATAAGAAGTGAATGGAAGGAAAGTTAAAGCTTGAGGAATGACCAGTAAGGGAGTGGTGGCTTTCTTGCACACATGTGCGTGTGCATGTGTGTGTTTCCTTCTCTTCTGGTTTTGATCTGAGAATAGGCCTCATGCAGGGAACTGTGCCGCAGGCACAGGTAGCAGAAACTCAAAATAGAAGACTGAGAAAAGAATCACGTGTGAGCCAGAGAGCACTGACGGGATCTCTCTGTTCTCGCTCCTCTACCAGCAGGCCAGCCCTGCCACATTACAGCATTTCCACAGCAGAGCGGGGGTGACACAGTCACCTAAAACACTGAGTGACAATCTCTCTCTCGGGGTAGAAGAGCTGGAAAAAGGGACCTCTGTGTGCATAGAGTCTGAGGGGTATCATGACCTGTTTAGGCTGCTATAACAGGATTCAATCCAAAATTACTCAATATATGAAGAACCAGAATGTGACTAATTCTCAAAGAAACAGATGCTAGAATTATCAGGAAAAAAAACCCTTTAAAGCAGTTATTATAACAACACTGCATTTGGTGAAGGTGAGTACTTTTAAAAACAAATGGAAAGAGGTATTCTAGCAGATAAATAGAAAGTATGACAAGAATCAAATGAAAATTTTAGAACTGAAAAGGATAATATCTGAAATAAAAATTTCACTGTAACAACTCAATAGTATACAATCAGTGAACTTGATGACCTATGAATAAAAATTATCCAATTTGAATAATAAAAAGGATAGTAAAAATGAAATAGAGTCCCAAAGACTTGTGAGAAAATATTTAAAGATTTAACATTCATGTCATTTGGGCCAGAAAGAAGAAAGAGATTGGTGTGGAAAACATATTTGAAAAAACTGTTGAAACTTTCCTAAATTCAGTGAAACACATAAATTCACAGCTTCACAAAACTCACTTTTGAAAAGGAGAAACTAAAAACCAAAAACCCCCCACCCACACCCAGCCTCACTATAATCAAACTGCTGAGAACCGAAGATTTGAAAAATATATTTTTTAAAGCATCGGAGAGTAATGATATATTACACTTAAATGACAATTATTCAAAAGACTGCAGATTTTATATCAGAAATCAAGGAACCAGAACACAGTAGAACATATTTAAAGTATGAAAGAAAAGAACTGTCAACCCAGCATTTTATATCCACTGAAAATATCCTTTAAGAATAAAGGCAAAATGAAGATGTTCTCAAAATTATATGGGCCAGCAGATCTGCTCTAAACAGATGCTAATGCTAAAGTTCTTCACCCTTAGGGAAAATGATGATACAGTGAATTTTAGAAATAAAGGAGGAGCAAAAATAGTAAATAGAACAGGCTATTTCCCCCTCTTAAGTTCTTTCAAGTGTATATGAATACTGAGGCAAAATACTGAGTGTGTGTGTGGAGGGGCAGAGTTTCAATGCATGTAATCCATATGACTACAACAGCACAATCAGGGGAGGGTGGAGGGGACTTGTACAGTTACAAGGCTTCTACGTTTTAACTGAAGTGTTAAAACATCTCTAGATAGATTGTGAAAATTTGTACTGAAAAATAATGCAAAGTATTATAGTTAAAATTTGATAAAATGGGATACTAAAAATGGTGGATCATTCAAATATTCTAAAATAACAAGAAATGGGGAAGAGGGCAACAAAAAATAAGATGTAAAAACAGAAAAATAATAATCTGCTACATATAATTTCATGATATCAACCACACCATGGTTGGATGGCATCATCAACTCAATGGACATGAGTTTGAGAAAACTCTAAGAGACAGGGTAGGACAGGGAAACCTGGCATGCTGCAGTCCATGGGGTCACAAATAGTCAGACGTGACTTAGTGACTGAACAACATGATGGTATATGTAGTCTGCATGGAAGGAAGGAATTTAGATACATAGCAGTGGTGCATTTCAAAGGATTTTGCTGTTTTCCTCTTTACACACATATACATACATACACAAAATTAGATCAAAACAGACAAATAAAGGTGGGTGTTCTTCTCAGTTATTATTGCTGCTGAAATAAACCTAATTTATCTGACTCCTGTAGAAATGAAAACTTAAACACATTTTTTAGAAGCAGAGTTATATTAGATATAGGTCTGACCTACTCACCAAGCTGCTAAATAATCCCAATACTTCCCCTGCGAAATGTTTAGATATTATCCAGTTACATTCAATGTTATAACTAGTCCTTGAAATTCTGATTAGCCAAGGACCTTCAAGTGTCAGTAGCTCTAAAAGTTAAGTATGTTCCAACTTGTCCAAATTTTATATATTCTTCCAGTTTCTTAAATTATCGACTCCTCCCTCAGCTGGGATAGTATGTGAAAAGTATCTAACACAAAATCAGGTCTTTAGTAAGTGCTCTGTATTAGATATCATTATCAAGTAAGTATCTCTGGGGAAGGAAGAAGACACTGACAAGGAAGACTTATCTGATACTTCAAAATGATCAAGCATGTGTGCTCACGCCCTCAGTCATGTCCGAATATTTGTGACCCTTTTTTGGGCTGTAGCCCGCCTGGCTCTTCTGTCCAAGAAATTTTCCAGGCAAGAATATTGGAGCCTATTGTCATTTCCTACTATAGGAAATCTTCCCAGTCAGGGATAAAAACCTGTATCTCATACACTGGCAGATGGATTCTTTACCACTGAGTCACCTGGGAGGCCCTCAGAATGATCACCTTAACCTATTTCCTGAAATCTCTCAGTAAAAGATTACCAAAATCACTGACAAAAAAAAAAAAAACAAGAATGAAAAATGTAACTATTTCCTCCTTAGTAAGGTTTCTACCATTACTTCTTGCTAATAAAACAACACTTTTACAAACATAGCAAACACGTAGTGGTTATGGCTCATTAAAACTATTTTTCTACTTCCTGTAATGGGAGTTCATCTTGAAAAATAATCACTGAAAGATTTGGAATCTTAAAAGCAGAAATATTCATCAACAGTTCCAGTATTATTAAAATATGACTGGACCTAAAAGAAAGTGTATTTATTTGCTAGAAACTAACAAGTATATTATTCTCCACTGCATACATAACAGTTAGAGGAATAGGTTTAGATGTCCTACTAGGTAGAACAAAGGTATATAAATCACAAATCAAAATAATAAATGCGTAACTACTACTACATGGGACATGATCAATTATTTTCACAACCATTTGGGAAGAGCAAAAGTTTTTTCTGAGAGGAAAACAGCAGCAGCAACAACAAGAACATCTGGACTATTATTTAGGCTGAAGATAATCGGTCTAGCTCGACAAGGGAAAAGGTAGGCTTCTTTATTTTTCTACTGAAATTTTTATTGTCACTTGTACAATATTACATTTTGACTCCTGCAGCATGCTCACCACCAAAGGATTAGTTTCCATTCATTACCAAACCTTTGATTCCCTTTACCTATCTCACCTTCCCCTCACACCCTTTCCTCTCTGGTAACCACTTTGCTCTCTGTATCCGTGTGTTTGCTTGTTTTGTTTATTATTTATCTACTTCCTTATTTAATATTTCACATAGGAGTGAAAACATACAGTATTTGTCTTTTTCGATCTGACTTATTTCACTTAGCATAACACCCTCAAGGTCCATCCATGTTGTTATAAGTAGCAATATTTCATCTTTTTTGTGGCTGAGTAGTATTTCCTTAGGAAAGTTTAGTCCTTTTACAATAGTCCAGTAAATAAATGCTATAAAAATCCATATGTCAGGATCTTTTGCTGATCAGTTAAGAAATTTGTTCACTATAATTTTAATTTGTAGAGTAATTTTCATAAATATTACTCATAAAAACTTAATAATAACTGGTTTTTACCCATAGTGGCTAATTCTATTTTTAAAACTTACATGCCTCAACCATTTTTACTTTAAGCAATATCTTATCAAGTATTTTCTCAGTAGTAAACTAACAACTAATCAAAACATGTAACACAAAACTGAATGTTTCCTACTGATGGTTTATTTGTGCTATTCCTAACATGTTAAAACCTCCAAGAAGACTGGCCCAGTGATAGAAGACCCTTCATAATGTAACCTTGAAAATAACACAGTTAATAATTGTCCTCACAGTAGGGCAGAGTGAAGTCCTTGGCTTCTGAAAGGCAAGACCCCAAGGAAAGGTAAAGGTTGGATGAGCCTCCAGTATCCTCCCAACCTCATCTACATGGGTTTTATCTACTAACCAGGAGATTCTAGGAATAGCACCACTTTTTGAAAAGCCCCAATCAGTCCAGGACCCAGAAGTGTATCCAGACCATATAAGGTGGTCCCACACCCAGCAGGGACTGACATCATCAACACAAACTTACCCTGGATGTTTCATTAACCTACAATAACAAAACCCTGTGTTCTATGAGAATAAAAATTGGGGACTTCACTTACTTATGTCAGCATTTTGCACTATTTGCTAAAAATTGATTAAAAATTAAGCAAAAGTCATCTGAGGTTTTTAGTTTAATTACTACTGTCTCCAATATGCAATTGCTCCAACATTAATTGGAGAAGGATGTGCTCATCCATATGTAATTTTACTAATTTATTAAGCAATTTTTTCAATACTATAAAAGTTTACTAGCTGCATTTTAAAAAATGTATACAGATAAATAAATCTATTGATTGACAGAGAAAATTTGTGAGAAAAACATTTTCCTTACATTATGATAATCCCATTATCAATAGAAAATGAGTCCGAAGGTAATCCAGCAATATTCCAGGCTCGAATTGTCACTGCTTCTCCCAGGATATTCATAAGGGAATAATCTTCAGAGCATGGGATATCTCTTCTTTTGCACAAATTTGTCCACTCCTTGATTTGGTTCTTTGAGACATACACAGAGAGATATAAAAACGAGGCTGTTTTGTAAAATCCTCAATTATACTTTGAGCCAACAAATCATGGTTGAGACTAAATTTGATTTGTGTTCATCATATTTTGAATTAAAATTATAATCAGAAGCTCTACTATGTATTCAAATGAAAATTATATCTACTGTTAAGGTAAATTTTAGATAGATCACTTATTAGTAAATTCAGAACTTCATATATGGAAAAAATAATTGCCAATTATGATTCTAAAGCTTCATTTGACAAAGTAGATGGAGGTTACCATGTTTTTCTATATATTTTCTTTAAGTTATGAAAATCAGTATTACTATAATACTGTGATATGAAAGTAAGTCCACTTTGAACCAGTAGGGGACCCAGAAAACATCTGCATCAGACTCTCACTTATTCTGGGGATGGGACTATAGCAGGGCTCTTAGGCACAAATAAGAATCAGGGCACACACTGGAGTTTTGGATACCCCACCTGGGGCACAGTGTGCTAGGATGCTCGGGAATACAAAATGGTGCTTGAAGCTTGGGTTCATACTCAGAAAATCAGAAATCAAGGTCCAATATGAGGTTACAGATCAAACGGTTCAGAAACAGTGAAAACATGACTGGAGAGAAAATAGGTTAGGAAGGGGCATATATATGTGGTACTGATACCAGTCCATGGGCAAATGAGGATGCTGTGTGTGCCAAGTGTGTGTCTATCTGAGAGGGCATGGTGGGCACTACCATCTCCCTCCCTCCCTGCTGAGTAGATTGAACCAATATTCCTTTGGCACATGAAAATGCTATGATGATTTGGGGACAATCGATGCCTTTCATGACCTTGATTACCCACTTATTCCCTAGAATGGCCCACAACAGCATCTGTGTGACGTTCTCTCAAGAGTCAATTCAGATTATGCACTTTGGCAGGAATAGCAATGAAATGATATTGTGTTCTTCTCACTGAAGCCCATCCATGGCACAGAATTTCACACTGTCCATTTATAGACGATACTTTTATTTTGATTCAAGTGTTTCCTGTTAGGCTTTTGTGTCATAATTATATGATCTTAGGTATGATTAAAGCTTTCTTGGATGGTGGGACACAACATAAAGTCACTCATTAAATGAGAGGCAGAACTCCATTACTCAAAGCTCCAAATAAGAGAAACCTCCCCAACAGGAGGTTACACCTGACACAGGGTAATAGTGAGCTTGAACTGTAGGGGGCAGTTTACAACTGTCAAGCAGAGTGGGGTGGAGTTGGCTAGGTTTCCTGGGCTTCCTGAGGACTGGTCTCTTGAGTAGTTCCACAGGCACTGGGGAGAAGGGACTAGGATCTGGGGGGTCTCTGAAAGTTGTGAAAGTGAAAGTCACTCAGTCGTGTCTGACTATTTGTGAGTCCATGGACAATACAGTCCATGGAATTCTCCAGGCCAGAATACTAGAGGGGGTAGCCTTTCCCTTCTCCAGGGGATCTTCCCAACCCAGGACTCGAACCAAGGTCTCCCACATTGCAGGTGGATTTTTTACCAGCTGAGCCACAAGGGAAGCCCTCTGGAAGTTGGGTATGTGTCTATTGTAACCCAGGTTATCATATCCTGATAAGGGAAATGGTTGAGGTGAGGGCTTAGCCATGAAATGAAAAGACGCTTACTCCTTGGAAGAAAAGTTATGACCAACCTAGATAGCATATTCAAAAGCAGAGACATTACTTTGTCGACTAAGGTCCATCTAGTCAAGGCTATGGTTTTTCCAGTGGTCATGTATGGGTGTGAGAGTTGGACTGTGAAGAAGGCCGAGCACCAAAGAATTGATGCTTTTGAACTGTGGTGTTGGAGAAGACTCTTGAGAGTCCCTTGGACTGCAAGGAGATCCAACCAGTCCATTCTGAAGGAGATCAGCCCTGGGATTTCTTTGGAAGGAATGATGCTAAAGCTGAAACTCCAGTACTTTGGCCACCTCATGCAAAGAGTTGACTCATTGGAAAAGACTTTGATGCTGGGAGGGATTGGGGGCAGGAGAAGAAGGGGACGACCAAGGATGAGATGGCTGGATGGCATCACTGACTTGATGGATGCGAGTCTGAGTGAACCCCGGGAGTTGATGATGGACAGGGAGGCCTGGCGTGCTGCGATTCATGGGGTCACAAACAGTCAGACATGACTGAGTGAATGAACTGAACTGAGAGCTTAGCAAACTTCCCATAAAAGGGAATTCAGAGTTGTTAATCATGTTTCAAGATTGAGTTAAGACAGCCCACTCGTGAATACTTAATAAGTATTGTCTAAGTTTTTTATTTCCCATGAAATGATGGGACCAGATGCCATGATCTTCGTTTTCTGAATGATGAACCTTAAGCCAAGTTTTTCACTCTCCTTTTTCACTTTAAACAAGGGCTTTTTAGTTTCTCTTCACTTTCTGTCATAAGGGTGGTGTCATCTGTATATCTGAGGTTATTGATATTTCTCCTGGCAATCTTGATTCCAGCTTGTGCTTCTTCCAGCCCAGAGTTTCTTATGATGTACTCTGCACATAAGTTAAATAATCAGGGTGACAATATACAGCCTTTTATATTGATGTAGTCCTTTTCCTATTTAGAACCAGTCTGTTGTTCCATGTCCAGTTCTAACTGTTGCTTCCTGGCCTGCATACAGATTTCTCAAGAGGCAGGTCAGGTGGTCTGGTATTCCCATTTCTTTCAGAATTTTCCACAGTTTATTGTGATCCACACAGTCAAAGGCTTTGGCATAGTCAATAAAGCAGAAATATATGTATTTCTGGAACTCTCTTGCTTTTTCCATGATCCAATGGATGTTGGAAATTTGATCTCTGGTTCCTCTGCCTTTTCTTGGCTTGATTTGGTTGTTGGTATTAGGAACAGATGGCCATTAGAGTGGAAGGGCAGGTAGCATTTCCAGTTTGCTCCCTAGTACACAGTTCCTATGGGCATGTTTTGATTTTTTTTTGTTGGTCTGAAGATTTGGGGGGAGGTTTGAAGGTTTTCCAAGATATAGCTTGATGCTAGTGTAGGCTTCATAGCCAATGATACAGGAAAGAGTAGGGATAATGAAAGCAATAGATGCTGTGGAATGCTCTCTCTAGTTGACAGGTATAGTATGTCATCACAGATGAACTCTGAATAGAAATTTAAGTGGCTCAATTCAATATCTGTAAGAATGTAGCAGCAGAGAATAAATTAAATTAACATGAGGGCCTCTGAACAAGCACCTGAAAATACAAGCCAAGAACCCTGGCTAATAATCAGGTGGCAAAATAGATGGTGGAAATGGAAAACTGACCATTCAGGGTGACATCTTGTTTGGAAGAAAAGCTATCACAAACCTAGATGGCATATTAAAAAGCAGACATTACTTTCCTGACAAAGGTCCATATAGTCAAAGCTATGGCTTTTCTAATAGTCATGTATGGATGTGAGAGTTGGATGATAAAGAAGGCTGAAACACCGAAGAATTGATGCTTTTGAACCGTGGTGTTGGAGAAGACTCTTGAGAGTCTCTCGTACAGCAAGGAGATCAAACCAGTCGATCCTAAAGGAAATCAACCCTGAATATTCACTGGAAGGAATGATGCTAAAGCTGAAACTCCAGTACTTTGGCCACCTGATGCGAAGAGTTGACTCATTGGAAAAGACTCTGATGCTGGGAGGGATTGGGGGCAGGAGAAGAAGGGGACGGCAGAGGATGAGATGGCTTGATGGCATCACGGACTCGATGGACGTGAGTCTGAGTGAACTCAGCGAGTTGGTGATGGACAGGGAGGCCTGGCATGCTGCGATTCATGGGGTCACAAAGAGTCGGACACAACTGAGCGACTGAACTGAACTGAATGTGTAGAGCCAACTCCTTAGAAAAGCCCCTGATGCTGGGAAAGATTCAAGGCAAAAGGAGAAGGGGACAACAGAGGACAAGATTGTTGAATGGCATCACCAGCTCAATGGACATGAGTTTGAGCAAGCTCCAGGAGACGGTGAAGGAGAAGGAAGCTGGTGTGCTGCAGTCTATGGGGTCACAAAGAGTCAGATGTGACTGAGCGACTGTACAGCAATTTGGTGAAAGTATATACCACCACCAGAGCAGTTTTGACTTTGATTATCGGTAGGGAAAAGATTTCTTTAAAAGTTTAAATTAATTCAACTCCAGGGCCTGTTTGTCCTTACAGCAATGTAGAATTTTGTGTTTGAGACTGATGTGGGCATTACAATCAAACATGTGGCCCCAGTTATGTCAGGAGAATTGGAATTGTCTACATTTTATCATGAGGAGTACTAGAAAATCTAAAAGGGTGGATGAAATAATTGACAACTACTCAGGCTCAAGACTGGACAGAGGGGCTGTAGCTACTTACTATGGGCTCTTGGTATCCAGAACCTTTAATGTTAGAGTTAAAAAAAAAGAAACAAGATTGTTTTAAAGTCTTTTGCCTCACTTGGGTTTCCTAGTAGCAGACTCTGACATGAAGATTTATGTGAAGTGATTTATTAAGGAAGAGATATTAAGAGAGGCAGTATAAGGACAGGGAAGAAGCCAATAAAAGGTGGTGGATTGGCCAAAGTTCTGCACAGGTAGTTTCAGCTTGATCCTATAGTGAGTGTAAGTTATTCCTTGGATTTGTGTCAACCAGAAGGAAGGGAGACAGACCTTCACACTCTCACATCTGTCTTTCATTAAGGCCCACCTCAAAGGGAAGTAAATTCCCAGGCAATTTTAGCTCTCCAAGCAGTGGGCAAAGTGGGTTCTAAGAACTCAAGGGAAGTCAGCCAAAATAACCCATAGGCCCTGGTTGTTTGATGTGAAAGGACAGGAAGCCAGGTTGGGATCTGGGTAGAGAAGTGAAGTTGCTACTATTACCCTTGTGTTTAGAATCAAATGGGAAACTTTTGATGGGACATAAATTGCCAACTGCCCTGACCCAGGAGAAAGAGATTAATGATTACAGAGTAGGATGTGGAGAATAAATTCAAAAGAAGGAACAGTGGCGTTAGAGACTAGATAAGTAAAAGCCTGGGTTGCTACAGTAAAACAAGGAAGAGATAAAATTGCCTTCAAGTCTTCTTAGATGGGATGCAATGATGTGTCCACTCGAATCAGAGGTGGGGACAGTGGGTGTGAGTTCATGGAAGGAGCGATGAGCTTAGATCTTGTGTCTAGCTGAAGTGTTGCTTTGCTTCTGTCAGTAAATTTCAAGGTCTCAGTTCTGGTCTCATTGCTTTTCGGAAGCATTTGTGTGGGTGGTCTAACTGGTAGCCCTCATTCTAGTGGAAGCAGGTGACTAGGGAGTGAGCACAAGATGCTGTGTTTTGGAAGGAGTCATTGGAGAGGGCTGGATTTGGAGGGGTGCCCCAGGATTCTGACTTTCAGCAAGGCACTGGAGCCAGTGCAGACACCCAGGGTATGATGGGGACTAACAGAGAAGTGTAGGAGGCTCGCAGCTACTTTTTTCATTAGTCCAAGTTGATGTAGAAGAGTAGAAAGAGGGCTCAATGAGGATTCAGGTAATGACAAGTCTCATTTCTGCTCTGTCATTAGCCAGCTGTGTGGTTATGAGCAATTTTCTTAATCTTTATAAGCCTCAGGCTCTGAAACTGTCAAGCAAACAAATCTAAGACTGGGTTATACTGTCATAAAAATGTTAATTATCTGAACCACAAGATGTCAGTGCTAGCAGTTCAGTTCAGTCACTCAGTCCTATCCAATCTTTGCAACCCCATGGACTGGAGCACACCAGGCCTCCTTGTCCATCACTAACTCCCAGAGCCTTCTCAAACTCATGTCCATCACATCGATGATGCCATCCAACCATCTCATCCTCTGTTGTCCCCTTCTCCACTGGTCTTCAATCTTTCCAGCATCAGGGTTTTTTCCAATGAATTGGTTCTTCTCAGCAAGTAGCCAAAGTATTGAAGTTTCAGCTTCAGTCCCTCCAATGAACACCCAAGACTGATCTCTTTTAGGATGGACTGGTTGGATCTCCTTGCAGTCCAAGGGACTCTCAACAGTCTTCTCCAACACCACAGTTCGAAAGCATCAATTCTTCAGTGCTCAGCTTTCTTTATGGTCCAACTGTCACATCCATACATGACTACTGGAAAAACCATTGCTTTGACTAGACTAACCTTTGTTGGTAAAGTAATATCTCTGCTTTTTAATATGCTGTCTAGGTTGGTCATAGCTTTTCTTCCAAGGAGCAAGCGTCTTTTAATTTCATGGCTGCAGCCACCATCTGCACTGATTTCGGGGCCCCCCAAAATAAAGTCTGTCACTGTTTCCATTGTTTCCCCATCTATTTGCCATAAAGTGATGGGAACGAATGCCACGATCTTAGTTTTCTGAATGATGAGTTTTAAGCAAACTTCTTCACTCTCCTCTTTTACTTTCATGTAGAGGCTATAATAATAGATAGTTTTTCAGATACAAATGAAGACAGANACTGATTTCGGGGTCCCCCAAAATAAAGTCTGTCACTGTTTCCATTGTTTCCCCATCTATTTGCCATAAAGTGATGGGAACGAATGCCACGATCTTAGTTTTCTGAATGATGAGTTTTAAGCAAACTTCTTCACTCTCCTCTTTTACTTTCATGTAGAGGCTATAATAATAGATAGTTTTTCAGATACAAATGAAGACAGAAAGCTAAGAGGAATATGAAACTCATGTGCCAGGACAAGGGTTTCGAGAACCCAAAAGCCTGAAGACAGAAGCATGATCAATATGAGTAATTTAAACCAGTTTGGTTAAAAGCAAGCAAACAAACCAAAATAGTGGCCTCCAAGAATCAACCCTACTTAAGAGAAACCTTGAAATCAAGTGAATCTCAACTGAGACCATGAACAAAACAAATGCTTTGTAAAGTGACAAAGCCCCACTTTAGAAGTGGGTTTTCATTTCCTTTTTCTCTCCTCCTTTGACACCAGAAGCTATTGCCAAATGCTTCAAATTTCTCTTTATTCTCATTGTCTTCCTCTGCTTTGGCAGGGCCATGTCCTGGGTTGTATTCCTAAAGAGAGCTGAAGAATATGCTGGGTCTCTTTGAGAAAGAAACCGAAAAGTGGAAGAAAAAAAGCTGGAAGAAGAAGTAGGGTTAGGAGCAGGGTTAAGGATAAGATTGAGGCAGAATTCATCAGAGGGGTGGGAGTTTAGAGCAGGGAACTTGGTATTTATTTTCTTAGGAAAGATGCCCCTGATCAATTGTTTTTAGGTAGGCTCATCTTTTCCTAAACTAAAACTGAAGGTCTAGGATGCTTTAACTTCTGAAGTCTTTGAAAATGATTTATTATAAAGACTCACTGAGAGTAGTTGATTAAAAACATCAAAAAAATCCCGATACTTTTATACTTGTTTATTAGAACTAAAATTTTATTACTAGGCCACAAGCTGGAATCAAGATTGCCGGGAGAAATATCAATAACCTCAGATATGCAGATGACACCACCCTTATGGCAGAAAGCGAAGAGGAACTAAAAAGCTTCTTGATGAAAGTGAAAGAGGAGAGTGAAAAGGTAGGCTTAAAGCTCAACATTCAGAAAACGAAGATCATGGCATTTAGTCCCATCACTTCATGGGAAATAGATGGGGAAACAGTGGAAACAGTGTCAGACTTTATTTTGGGGGGCTCCAAAATCACTGCAGATGGTG
>SJYV01014043.1:714965-776758 GCA_006410875.1 Neotragus pygmaeus | reverse complement strand
GAGTCCCTTGGACTGCAAGGAGATCCAACCAGTCCGTTCTGAAGGAGATCAGCCCTGGGATTTCTTTGGAAGGAATGATGCTAAAGCTGAAACTCCAGTACTTCAGCCACCTCATGTGATGAATTGACTCATTGGAAAAGACTCTGATGTTGGGAGGATTAGGGGCAGGAGGAGAAGGGGACAACAGAGGATGAGATGGCTGGATGGCATCACAGACTCGATGGACATGAGTCTGAATGAACTCCAGGAGTTGGTGATGAACAGGGAGGCCTGGCGTGCTGCGATTCATGGGGTTGCAAAGAGTCAGACAAGACTGAGCGACTGAACTGAACCATTTCACATGATGTCTTAAAGTAGATCTTTTTGTTTCAAAAACAATTCTAAATTAGAAGAGTATTTAATATAGCAATTTTTTGTCGCCAAGCTAACTTACTGAATAATTAAAATACACAACTAAAAATCACTTGCAAACATTTTTCTCCCTCATACTTAGCAAGAAATCCAAACAACAAAAAAATCCAAGATTAATGTTGGGTGTACTAGGAGGATCAAGAGGAGACCCTAGAGGTGGACAAGTATTCCCTACCTGTCGATAGTTAGATGTGAAGGCTCCAAGGTAAGCCACGACCCCTGACGAAACGAGGATGTCCCCTGTCAAGTTGATGTACAGCTGCCCCAGCTCCAGAGCAGTCTGGCTCCATCGTGTTTTCTCACCCCCAAGGCCTCCGATCAATTGTTCAGCTCGTTCTAGCTTTTTGCTGCACAAGTCAACCTCAAAATTAGAAGTAAACTTTTATCAACACCTACGAGTAGAATAAGTTAAAAATTCTTCCAGATTTTAACCTCAGGGATAAATTTTTAAATTACAAAGTTACACCTGGAGTTTTCCTTTTTTATCTCTCTGTGGAAGAAAAATGTGCAGTAGTTCACTATGAAGAGGAGGGTCCATGATATTTTAGACTTTTTTCATAGTAAAGAGAGTATTTTAATCTAATTTGTGAAACTCATAACAGGTATTTATTATATAACACAAACAACTGCTCTATTTAAGGAAATGAGCTATTGTTATGAGAGACTGGAAGTTTTACCCTCCATTTTAATAATCAACGTGCATTTTATTTTAAATATTCTATGAATGTTTCCCCCTCACTTAACTTACAGTTGATTTAATGATAATTTTAAAGGTTAAATGTTTAAAGGTTTTAATAATTTATGCTTACTTACAAAGCACAATTTCCAAGCTGCTAAATTGTGTCAGCCTACTCAGACACTTGCAATTAACCTTAAATTAGGACATCAGTCAATAGCTGAAAGCCTACTTTGTGCATAAGACTGTCAACCAAGTTTGATTATACATAATTAAGCAATGTTATTTTCAAAAAAGAGGAAGTATAATTACAAATGTGGAAAACTTGGGCAAAAGCCATTTTAAACCATGCAATAGCAATGTTCCAGTGGAATATCTGAATTATTTTGATTAATTTTAAGTGACTTATCATTATTTTTAGAGGATGACAAGATTAAGTAAAGGTTATCTTAAAGTTCAAAATGAAATAATTTACGTGAAAAGAAGTGAANAAACCATGCAATAGCAATGTTCCAGTGGAATATCTGAATTATTTTGATTAATTTTAAGTGACTTATCATTATTTTTAGAGGATGACAAGATTAAGTAAAGGTTATCTTAAAGTTCAAAATGAAATAATTTACGTGAAAAGAAGTGAACTATTGATAAAAACAGAGACATTTAGATTATTTTAGAATAAGAATTTGGCTTGTACTTTTTCCTATGCTATTAATATTTATATTAATTATAATAAATGCCTTTAGAGTTAAATATATAAAATACCATAAGAGTTTATATAAAGACGGGTTTTAAAAAGCAGAAGGTATGTAATTAGTAAGATTTTTGATACTTCTTTAAAAACTTTTCCTGTTAATTTTCCCTCTTTTTATTACCTTTTGCATCCTGGTTTCTTTCTTTACACATTCTTCTCTCAACTAAAATGTTAAATCAGGTCTTGGACCATAATAAAGTTGCCATCAGAAACTACTATGTAAAAAATTTTAACCAAAATTTCTCTTCCAAAAACAAGCTTTTAGTACACACTTTCATTTTACATTACCATAATTTTCTAATGTTTTATTATGAAAACCAAATAATTTCAAACATACAGCACAGTTGAAAAATGTTTACAGTGAGCAACCACATATCTATCTATTAGTTATATTATTTAAACAAAAATTGATCATGCCAAATAATAGGACACATTTTTAAGATTAGCACAGTATCACAAATTGTACAAATATAGAATTTGTACATATATTGTACAGAAAGAAGCAGCCTAGTAGGATGGGAACGAGAAAAGTATTAGAGTCAGATTGCCTGGACTTGGATCTAAACTTAGAAACTGGGTTGACCGTAAGCAAGTTGTTTAATTTTTCTGTGCTTTTTTAGAAAATAATCTAAAAATATTACCTCCCTCAGAAAGCTTTTGTGAGAATTAGTGACATAATATACATTGCTCTCAGAACAACAGTGCCTTGCACATGATAAGCACTCAATAAATATTGACTATATATCAAAATACTTGGACTTTTCTAGAAAACATAATCAGATCCTAGCAATTACTTTTTACAAAAGATATCACTAAGTTGGAGTCATGATTTTAGTCTTAAAAACATTTCCAGTGGACACAGTATAGTTCTGGGTATTGAGTTCTAATCTCAGCTCTGCCATTAAATTTTATATAGTTGTTATTTAACAGTTTGGTTTTCCATTTTCTCGCTCATAATGAAGAAAGAGTTAAATAATTTAGCTCAGGGGGCAGTTCCAAGATGGCGGAGGAATAAGACGGGAGACCACTTTCTCCCACACAAATTCATCAAAAGNAGTGGGTTGCCATGTCCTTCTCCAATGCATGAAAGTGAAAAGTGAAAGTGAAGTCACTCAGTTGTGTCCGACTCTTAGTAACCCCATGGACTGCAGCCTACCAGGCTTCTCCATCCATGGGATTTTCCAGGCAAGAGTACTGGAGTGGGGTGCCATTGCCTTCTCTGTATAACTATATAAAAAATAGATAACTAATCAGGACCTACTGTATAGCATAGGAAACTATACTCAATATTTTGTAATAACCTATAAGGGAAGATAATCTGAAGAATTATATATAGATAGATATAGATATGTATACTTATGGTGATTTAGTCGCTAAGCCGTGTCCAACTCTTGCGACCCTTGTAGCCTGCCAGGCTCCTCTGTCTATGGAATTTCCCAGGGAAGGATACTGGAATGGGTTGCCATTCCCTTCTCCAAGGTATCCTCCTGACACAGGGATTGAACTTGCCTCTCCTGCATTGCAGGAGGATTCTTTACTGCTGATCTACCAGGGAAGCACATATATATTTGTATGCACATATAACTATATATACACACACACACACATATATATATGTAAATAAGCTTCCCTTGTAGCTCAGTTGATAAAGAATCTGCCTGCAATGCAGGAGACCTGGGTTGGAGTCATGGGTGGGAAAGATTCCCTGGAGAAGGAAATGGCAACCCACTCCAGTATTCTTGCCTCAAGAATCCCATGGACAGAGGAGCCTGGCAGGCTACAGCCCATGGGGTNTTCTCCCTGTCATCACTGTCTTTCAGATGGCAAATAACCAATCCACTTCCTGACTAATGCCTTTGAGATGCATCCTTGATAACTGGAAGATGTCTGATCCTCTAACTCTAAGGAGAAGTCGCTTAAGATTCTTTTATGCTACTGCGTGGCCACAGTATTCTCTGGGGAACAAGGAACACTGGCCTGAGGATGGGAGTTTAAATTACAATACCATCTTGTAGCTAGAATTATTCTGCAAAAGACAAGGGAAATGGACAGAGATGCCTTATGTCCAAATTTTCTTCTAAGAGATAAGAAGGAACTCTGTCTTAAGTATGGGATTGTTGTATGCCCTAAAAGTGAGCCTACGAGGCAAATGGTGTTAAGCACAGATAACCAAGAGGAGAAAGGCCCCCATGAAAGCCCACCTCCTGTAACCCCTGAGTTGCCTGGTGCCCCTTCCTTGTATCCAAACATGCCCTCATATCTGGGAGCACCCCTTCCATAAAAGCCAACTCGAGTATGTCCCTTAGTTGAAACTGGAGAAAAATTCAGACAAACCTGGCTCCATAAGCTCTTCTCCTGCTTAGAACCAAGACAGATCAAACAAGACCTGGGAAGCCATACCGATAACCCAGGCAAATATATAGATACAGTCCGACACATTACCTTGGTCTTTGACTTGACGTGGAAGGACATCACCGTCATATTTTGTCAGACTTTACCTGACCCTGAGCATGCTACGGTCTTAAAG
The DNA here is from genome assembly GCA_006410875.1 of Neotragus pygmaeus. Classification (NCBI taxonomy): domain Eukaryota; kingdom Metazoa; phylum Chordata; class Mammalia; order Artiodactyla; family Bovidae; genus Neotragus; species Neotragus pygmaeus. Next base: position 772,393 of record SJYV01014043.1, on the reverse strand, counting down.
GAAGCTTGAAGGTATGCTACAGGGCCTAACATATCAAATAATAAAATTCCCAGTAGGGGAACCTGCTATCCCCTCTTCAGATCCTAATTGGAATTATAATGACCCTGANGGGATGATCCAGAGAGACATTGTGGGGTGGGAGGTGGGAGGGGGATTCAGGATTGGGAATTTGTGTACACATGTCGATGTATGGCAAAGCCAATAGAGTATTGTAAAGTAAAATTTAAAAAATAAATTAATTTAGCTCAATATTCTAGTAATCTATAGAAGAGATGGTTGGCGATTTTTTTCTTTTTGTGGGATAAAGAGCCAGAAGATAAATATTATAGGTTTCATGGACCAAGAGGCAAAACTGAGGATATTATATAGAAACTTGTATAATCATTTAATATGTAATCATTTAAAAATGTCATACAAAGGTGGGTTTATCCTGTGGTCCACTGTTTGCCAACTCCTGACAAGTTTTCCAGGAAGAAAATAGTATTGCTATTTTTGAGGCTGTAGGAACATTATTCTTATTTAGAGTAACTGAAGATTTGCCTATGTCTGTCTGTATTATACTATACCTGGTTTTCTAAGTCAGCTTTCTTTTGTTTATTTAGTTCGAGTGTGTCCTGAAGCCTGGCCAGCTTGTCCTGAACTTCCCGAAGTGCTGCCTGCTTCTTTTTGAGACCATCCATAGCAATTTTAAGCTCTCCTTCAGCTGCAGCCAGTTTTATCTTTTTGGGAGCTACGACTTTTGCCACTCTGCCACAAGTAAAATTGGGAAACAATTTAAATACATGTTTAATATTCTAGTGTACTTTTCATCACTGAATTTACTTTTTAATTTTTTTAAATTATGAAAGAACGATAACACATTTACAGGAGACTTGGAAAATACAGAACAAGATTATGTATAGCTCTACTATAAATTAAGATTTTTAGGTGGAGTTTCAATATCAAACTCCCCAAATTAGTAGAACATACAGAAAGGTAGAAGGATTTAGTAGACCTGAAAAGCACTGTGAACCAACTCAACATAATTAAGATTTACACAATTTTCATACAATAGGAGAATACATGAATTATGTTTCTAAAATCCTTATTATAACTCAAAACACATCTTCACATAAAACCTATACTGATTTCTATATCTTATATTTAACAAAGTTAATACCAGCAATAAAATATGATTCTGAAAATAGATATCAAATATATATATATAATATTTTCAAATAAGTGACTGTATATGTGTGTTAGTCGCCCAGTCACATCTGACTGTTTGCGACCCCATGGACTATAGCCCGCCATGCTCTTCTGTCCCATGGAATTCTCCAGGCAGGGTATCTTCCCGACCCAGAGACTGAACTCGGGTCTCCTGCATTGCACACAGATTCTTTCTGTTTGAGTCACCAGGAAAGCCCCTAAATAAGTGATTTTTTTTAAACCACAGATAAATATTAAATTGTTGCCAGTGTCAATTTTGGTGAGTTGGGGAAAGGAGAATAAGCACATACATGTAAAATATTACAGTGTTTATGGAAACTAGTCTAACTCATTAAGGCTTAATAACAATGAAGAAAGGAAGGGTATTTTATTTATGTCATTTTATTCTTCCATTTTAATTTTTATTATTTTGTGGATTAATATTATTTTATTTTCATCTCAAAATAGTTAAAATGATATTGTATCCAGCCACTTCTTCAGTTTCCCAACTCTTTTGTTTTTTTCTCTTCTAGGCTTATTATATACATATAACAATGATGCTCCTGTCTTTATATTTTACTTTTTTTCAAATTTCAGAATATACCCTTAACTAAAACCAGATATCTTACAAATATGTATGTCAGTAATAAAAGGGACTATCTAGGGAAAATTACAGATTTAAATTCTCTTCTAGAAAATGGAATCAGTGGTGTTACCATTCTAAATAAATGCATGTGTGCGTGTGTGCTCAGTTGCTCATCTGTGTCCGACTCATTGCCACCCTTTGGACTATAGCCCACCAGGCTCCTCTGTCCATGGGATTTTTCAGGCAAGAATACTGGAGTGAATTGCCATTTCCTCTTCCAGGGGATCTTCCCAACCCAAGGATCTAACCTGTGTCTTCTGCATCTCCTGCATTGCAGGCAGATTCTTTACAGCTGAGCCGTCAGGGAAACCCAAATAAATGATAAAACATTAAATTAAAATTTATCATTAACAGAATATATCATTGCCTAAAACATATATAGCATATAATATAGATGTACACATCTCATATATAAATAGAATTGTATGTGAAATTTAAAGATATCCTGTAATAGTTGCTTTTCAAAGGAATAACCAACAATTTTTACTGTTTTGTATATGATATAAATGTTTCTCATATAATCATCCATAAAGGCTGTTTGTTTCATCAAAGTCTGTACGTTAGGTGTTGTTTTCAAAATGTGGTCCAAGACATGTCCCCTTCACCTCAGGGACTCCAATGAGGCTCTCACTGTCAACTAAACATCTGTGTGAGGCTGTATTTTCTTCATATACTTTAGTCAAAACAACAGCCCACCACAGATTGAATGAAGAAGCTGATTTGAGAATCCAGCTGTCTTTTCTTAAAGAACATAGTAAAGAAATTTGCAAAAGTATAAAATGCCACCACTTTTCTTCCAAATTTTTTTGAAAATGTGGACTTTAAAAGAGAAGTATTTATGTAAAGTATTTGTTGCTTTTTTAGAAATGAATCAGTAAATTTTTTTTCAATTCTCAGTTTAAATTTCTAATATATTGATAAGAAGGTTGGGGGTCTATAGTAATTTTTTAGAGTGTAAAAGGTTGAGATGGTTAGATGTCATCACCACTGAATCAATAGACATGAGTTTGAGGAAACTCTGGGAGATAATGAAATATAGGGAAGCCTGGTGCTCCTCAGTCCATGGAGTCACAAAGAGTCGGACATGACTTAGCCACTGAACAAAAACAACAAAATGTTCCTGAGTCCAAAAAGTTTAAATATCATTGTGTTTACTATGTAGTTGGTATAGTCGTGCCTCCAGTAAACATGTCAGAGCAGGCATTAGACCTGACTGTCTGAGGAGCCTCTCACCTAAGTAGTTCATAGGTTTTATACTACCTGAAGAACCAACCTGAAAAAAAGTCTGTTTTCTTTTTTGTCACTACTTACTTATCATATGAATCCATTGCTATGACCCATTTGCACAGACCTTCGGCTGCTGTGGAAGCATTTCTTATCTTTTCTGGAACAAAATCTGGATTTGGAATATAATTTTTTCTTATGATGTTCATGTAAGCTGGAGGAATATTGTCCTTGTCATATTCATGAAGTGACTGCAGAAATCGAATGTCACCAAGAAGTCTTTTGGCAGGACCCCAGAAATCCTCAATCTTTTTCCCTGTACCAGTTGGGTCAGGGATTTTGTCAGCTTTGATGCCTTTCAAGATGCATATAGCTTCCATAACAAGCTTGACACCAGCAGGAGGACTCTTCATGGATTTTACCACTGTAATGTCCTTGAAATAACAACATGCAAGACTTGTTTACATATGACTTGTGTTTGGTTCCTATTTTGAAACTAAGCCATAAGATAGAAACTCGCTATTCACTGACAGTGACAGTGATAGAATTGTATCATGAAGTGTTGAGAAGTTTATCTCAAAGGCAAAGTTAAAAATAAAAAAGAGTAATGGGAAAATACCGAGATCACTTATGACATGAAATCCACTTCAAGAACACACGAAAGAGCTTTTTATTGACTGTCCCAAAGTAAGAGCTTTGCTGCTTCTTAAAAACTATAAAAGTTATAGATCAAACAGAAAAATATAGAGAAACTGTACATATGTCTCCTGTAAAACCAATCATATATAGTTAACTCCTGTAAACATCTGACTTTACATTTCTCTATATCTTTTTCATAGGTATATGCTATAAACCAGTGTATTTGCCCTATTTTAACCAATGCAATAATAGTATATCTAATATACATGCTGTTTTAAACTGTTCTATTTTAATAATATATAATAAACATACTCTCGGACTAGTAAACATTTACATCGCTTTTAATGCTGCATAGCTTTCTGATGTATAGATATGAACCTTAATAACACTCCATGCCTTTTTCTTTTTTACTATTACAATTAAAGTCTTAATGTCTTTTTTTTTTTAAAGCTTTTGACAAATATTGACAAACTGACCTGCATAAAATATATAAGGGTGCCTGTTTTATTACATATACTTTTAACAACACGGGTAAGCATTCTATCAGGAAAAGAAATTTTATTTTGATTTGTATTTCTTTTGGAGCTTCCTGGTAGCTCAGCTGGTAAAGAATCCACCTGTAATTCAGGAGACCCTGGTTCAGTTCCTGGGTTGGGAAGATCCAATGGAGAAGGGACATACTACCCACTCCAGTACTCTTTAGGCTTCCCTGGTAATTCAACTGATAAAGAAACCACCACCAATGTGGGAGACCTGGGTTCAATCCTTGGGTTGGAAAGATCCCCTGGAGAAGAGAATGGCTACCCACTCCAGTATTCTGGCCTAGAGAATTCCATAAACTGTATAGACTTTAAATACAAGTGAGGTATGATATATTTTCATACCCTTATTAACTATTTGCATTTCCTCCTTTTTGAATTAGTACTTCTTTATATCATTTACTATATTATGTTAGAGCTACTTTTTTCTCTTAGTGATTTGTAAGAGGTTTACACACAGAAGTATATTAATATTTTGTTTGCAATGCAGTTGGAAGATTTTTTTCCCTTAGTGTTTCTAAACTTCTATCCATGGTGTTTATATGAAATAAAATGTGTTGATCTTTGGGTACTAAAATTCATTACTTTTTTAGGTATAAAAATTCTCTTATTTATGAAAAATACAAGACAGAATCCAGAGCATATATATTACAAACAATATTGCTTAGTGTTTTCTTCTCTGACTTTTCTTATACCAAAGAAATCTTCAGTCCTAGCTTATATTCCACTATTAACATCTGACCTATATTTTATACTATTTTATAATATAATATAACAATTTATACTTAAATTTCTATCTGAAACCTCTTTTGGAGGAAGTTGTGAAGAAAGGATCTAACAAATCCTCTCCTGTGTGTGTGTGTGAAAGTCATTCAGTCGTGTCCAACTCTTTGTCATCCCATGGACTATAAAGTCCATGGAATTCTCCAGGCCAGAATACTGGAGTGGGTAGGCTTTCTCTTCTCCAGGGAATCTTCCAAACCCAGGGATTAAACCCAGGTCTCCTGCATTGCACGTGGATTCTTTACCAGCTGAGCCACAAGGGAAGCCCCATCCTCTACTAATTTGCCCAAAAGTTTAGCTAAGATTGCCAACACTATTTTTCAAAATTCATTTTAATCTTTCTTAACTGAAATGTTCCCTCTGATGTCTTAATTTTTAATACTATCAAAGCTGTGTTATAAACATTATAAATTTATAAATGTTACTATAAACATTATAAATTTTTATACTAAGAATTATTATAAATTATTAAAAATCATAAATAACTTGAAATATGTATCTCACACACAAAAAATCCACTGACAAACCCTGACACAACACCTTACCATATATACTGTAAGGCATATCCAGCTACGAGTTTCTAAATATGAGAAAGTGTACATAGAATAAAAGTGTATATTTATGCCCCCTGTCAATTAAAGTTGTTCTGCAAAGTTCCTGAAACAATGATTGTTGTATGGTTGTTTAGAACACTTGGAAACTTTCCACCAGAAAACTACTAGAGCTAATCAATGAATATAGTGAAGTTGCAGGATATAAAATCAACACTCAGAAATCCCTTGCATTCCTATACACTATTAATGAGAAAGTAGAAAAAGAAATNTCTACATGGCTCCTTTTATCTGTCTTTTATTAAAATAATCACAGTTTAACTTTCTTTTTCAGTGATGTTTAGGTCATACTGGTGTTCAGTTCAGTTCAGTCACTCAGTCGTGTCCGACTCTTTGCAACCCCATGAATCGCAGTACGCCAGGCCTCCCTGTTCATCACCATCTCCCAGAGTTCACTCAGACTCACGTCCATCGAGTCCGTGATGCCATCCAGCCATCTCATCCTCAGTCGTCCCCTTCTCCTCCTGCCCCCAATCCCTCCCAGCATCAGAGTCTTTTCCAATGAGTCAACTCTTCACATGAGGTGGCCAAAGTACTGGAGTTTCAGCTTTAGCATCATTCCTTCCAAAGAAATCCCAGGGTTGATCTCCTTCAGAATGGACTGGTTGGATCTCCTTGCAGTCCAAGGGACTCTCAAGAGTCTTCTCCAACACCACAGTTCAGGTATTGTCATTGTTCATTCTCATTATCTGAATTCTTAGAAAATATGGTCACAATACACACAATACTGAAAGTTAAACCAGTACTATCTTGATACAAAGCATAATAGACACAGCCAGAAGTGAATCGTTACAAGGCTTTTAAATTGCCCACTTAAATTGCATCAGAGTAAGGCAACAGTGCTTCTGGGCAGGAAAGCTATGACAAACCTAGACAGTGTGTTGAAAAGCATAGACATTACTTTGCCAACAAAGGTCCATATAGTCAAGGCTATGGTCATCCCAGTGGTCATTATGGTTGTGACAACTGGACTGTAAAGAAGGCAGAATGCCAAGGAACTAATGCCTTCCAATTGTGGTGCTGGAGAAGCCTCCTGAAAGTCCTTTGCACAGCAAGGAGATCAAACCAATCTTAAGGAAAATCAACCCTGAATACTTGTTGGAAGGATTAATGCTGAAGCTGAAGCTCCAGTATTTTGGTCATCTGGTGTGAACAGCAAACTCATTGGAAAAGTCCCTGATGCTGGGAAAGATTGAGGGCAGAAGGAGAAGAGGGTGTCAGAGGATGAGATGGCTGGATTGCATTACTGATACAATGGGCATGAACTTGGGCAAACTTCAGGAGATGGTGAGGGATAGGGAGGCCTGGTGTGCTGCAGTCCATGGGGTCGCAAAGAGTTGGACACGACTGGGCAACTGAATGACTGAACAACAAGGCAAAATGGATGATCCTTACTGTGAACTGGTAATCAAGGTTGCAAACATCAGCCTAGGAGTAAAAACAGCCATCAGTGACTACATAGGTGGGGTAATTCGTGTTGGAGCCATTTGACACTAAAACAGTCTTGCTTTCAGTATCTGTTTCCATCCTATGGAGGAGTTTCCTATTTAGTGGGATATTTCAGTGCTACAACTCCAACAATCTAGAGAGGTTGATCTCTCTAGCACTGGCAGCAATCCCTAAAATGTCAAGAGAGACATAAGAGATTGGCAATGCTCAATTTTCAGAAATATATTCCTCTGAGACTATAATCAATTCCTAACCAATAGATGGAGCTTCCCTGCTGGCTCAGTGGAAAAGAATCCATCGGCCAATGCGGGACATGCAGGTTTGATCCCTGGGTTGGGAAGATAGCTGTAGTAGGAAATGACAACCCACTCCAATATTCTTGCCTGGGAAATCCCATGGACGGAGAAGTCTGGTGGGCTACAGTCCATGGAGTGGCAAAAGAGACGTGACTTAGCAATTAAACAACAATAACTGATAAATAACTTGTCAGCATACATCCAAAAAAAGCAGTATTCACCGAAGACAGCCATTTTTCATTGTTTTTACAATTCTGACATACTGTTATCCATTTTATTTTGTTATCATTTTAAAACTTATTTTTATTTATTTATTTGGCTGTGCTTTGGGTGGGTCTTAGCACACATGGTCTTTCATCTTTGTTACTAACACAACATTGTAAATCAACTGTACTCCAATAAAATTAAAATGTAAGAAAGGAAAAAATAAAGTACCCTAGTTTCTTTTCTTGATAAGGTTATTAGTCAATGAAGTTAACTTGATAGACTTGTATATTTTGGTTTTTTGGTAAAGCACTGAAACTTTGGACTGAAAAAAATTCTCAACCTAAAAACTGAGAATATGCTTCACTCACGGACGTTAATTGAGGACTCTAGTTTGGGAAATCAGCCTCTCAAAAAGCTTTGATGACTCTCCCAAAGAGGTAAGGGAGGAGCCAAGATATACAGGAAATTTTGCTGAAAAAAAAATAGTCAAACATTAAAAGATTACTGCTAATCACATAGGAAAAAGAGACATCTCAGGTTAATGAGTGTGGGCTTTTACTATGTATGCAAGAGTCTTGGATTGTTAAAATTATTCCTTTGATATGGATCTTAACAATCCAGGGCCAGTTTTCTGTATTTCTTCATCCAAAATAACCCTCAGGGTACACCTTAGGGTATGGTTGCAGTGACTGAGGGCTTTATGGCCACAATATTCCCTTTGTTTACTGAAAAGGTAGGCAACATTCTCTGTCCATCCAACTATTTAAGAGTAAGTCGCTGATGCAATGTGCCATTTTTCCTTAGATGTGTCATTATTCCCTAGTATATGCATGCATGCAAAACTGCTTCAGTCATGTCTGATTCTTTGCGACTCTCTGGTCTGTAGCCTGCCAGGCTTTACTGTCCATGGGATTCTCCAGGCAAGAATACTGGAGTGGGTTGCCATGCCCTCCTCCAGGGGATCTTCCCAACCAGGGATGAAACCCACATCTCTACATCTCCTGCATTGGCAGACTTGTTCTTCACCACTAGCGCCACCTGGGAAGCCCATTCCTTAGTATATTCTTGTGCATTTCCTATAAACATTCTCCTATGTAATCACAATACAACCATTAAAATCAGAAAATTAACACTCGTGCATAGGGATCTTCTATTTCAGAAGCTATTCAAGTTTTGCCAAATGTTCCTTAGAATAAACAGAGCAATCCAAGATGATGTTGTTTTTAGATTGTGATGCCTCTTTATTCTCTTATTCTGAAATAGTCTTTCCTTGACTTTCATGATGCATTTTTTGCAGATNTGAAACCCACATCTCTACATCTCCTGCATTGGCAGACTTGTTCTTCACCACTAGCGCCACCTGGGAAGCCCATTCCTTAGTATATTCTTGTGCATTTCCTATAAACATTCTCCTATGTAATCACAATACAACCATTAAAATCAGAAAATTAACACTCGTGCATAGGGATCTTCTATTTCAGAAGCTATTCAAGTTTTGCCAAATGTTCCTTAGAATAAACAGAGCAATCCAAGATGATGTTGTTTTTAGATTGTGATGCCTCTTTATTCTCTTATTCTGAAATAGTCTTTCCTTGACTTTCATGATGCATTTTTTGCAGATTAAAGAATGTAGAATGTCTCTTATTTTGGAGTTTCAATGTTTCCTCAGTCAAACTCATTTTTGGTAGGAATATCCATGTTCTCTACTTGTAACCTATCAGTGGGAGCAGGATTCTGATTAGTTATGGTGATGTTATTTTATTTTGATCACTTCATTAAGATGGTATCTGTTTTCTCCATTGTAGTGTGTTTTTATTAATAATTACTTATTAATAAGTATTTTAAGGAGGTTCTTGAGAATGTATATAACTCATGATGTCAAACTTTCAAATTATTTATCTATTAATTCATGTAAATATGGACTTACGGCTTCTTATTTTATTCAATAGTTTTCTCCATTTCCTTATCTCTAACATCCTTCTCAAATAGTGAGCAACCTGGCTCTCATTATCTTGAATATATTTTTTTCATAATTATTTATTTTGAGCTTAAATTTTCCAGGTTTGTAAATGAGAACCTATTCACAGCAACCCTTTCTCTGAGCATTGCCTTCTGGCTTAGCTCTAGAGTCATCTGTTTTCCTGCCCCAGGCATGTTTCAGACCATTTTTCTAAGGAACTCTGGTTCTTTTTAGTAGAGACTGGTCTAGGTACTAGAAGCCAAGATCTAGGTACTAGATGTGCTATTGCTATTGGGGTGTTTCTGATCTCAAATCTTTTCATGGTCAGAGTAGGGAATATTATATATTTTAAATTATATATCATATTTCATAATCACTAGTAAATACAGATGTACATTTCAGTCTGTGTAGATAGAAAAACCGTGAATACACCCAGGGCTGGCAGCTTGGGTATGAGACCTGTGTGGCTGCACTGAGCCCCATACTTAGAAACACAGCGGCAACTTGGTTTAAAACTCTGCTTTCACCATCCTGAACTTTTAAATTTTGAACAAGGAACCCTTCATCTCCATTTTGCACAGGGCCCAACAAATTAAGTAGTCAGTTCTGAATACACAAAAACCTTCCAGTATAGTGTAACACCATAGGGTTCCTTTTAATTTTTCTCTTTCTGTATTTGTAACTCCTTCCTCTGGTAGTGAGAAACCTGGTTGACATTCTGAATAAATTATAAATTTACCTATTTGATTATGCCCCTTGTATGTAACTAATCTCCCATGACTGCTGCTTCCTCCCTTATTTGGATACGCTCCTCATAGCATTTAGACTCTGACACCCCAGGCTGAGTTACCCCTTCCACATGGTTGCACTTCTCACAATATTCAGGTTCTGACAGTTCATGCGAGACTATTTCTCCATGGAGACACCCTGCTCAGCCTACTTGGGCTCTGGCACTCCCTCTCCCCGCTGGCTGGCTGTCTTCCCAACATGAATTCTTCTTCACTTTCCGGGGGCTCTGACAGCTCAGAATGAGCTCTGGGGGTACAGTTTTTATACAAACAAAGAAACAAATAGATATAGACTAGACTAGAGACTATATCATAAGAGTATATAGTTTCCTTAAATGTTTAAATTTCAGACATATACCAATGTGTGAGTATGTGAACATACCTCCATGTATGTGTGTGTATCACTGAAATATAATGTAAAATATATGCTTTTAGTATGGAGCAGGGTAAAATGAAATTCAAAACCACTGATACATGCATTATGCTTAAAAAAAAAAAAAAACAACGGAATCCACCCCCACACACAAAATAACAAAATGATAACACAGGGTGCCCACCCTAGGACACTCTGTGATGACCTAGCAGGGCAGGATGGGCAGGGAAGGAGGATGGGCAGGGGAGGGAGGCTTAAGAGGGAGGGGATATGTATATATATATATATAGTTATGACTGATTCTCAATATCATATGCAGAAGCCAATACAACACAACACTGTAAAGCAATTATCCTTCAATTTAAAAAAAGTAACAATATGAGGTGATGGATGTGTTAACTTTATTGTGGTAATCATTTCACAGTGTATACATATATCAAATCATGTTGCATGCCTTAACCTTGTATAATGTTNCACTGTAAAGCAATTATCCTTCAATTTTAAAAAAGTAACAATATGAGGTGATGGATGTGTTAACTTTATTGTGGTAATCATTTCACAGTGTATACATATATCAAATCATGTTGCATGCCTTAACCTTGTATAATGTTATATGCCAATTATATTTCAATAAAGCTGGAGGAAAAAAGTGAACCAACTTTTAGCATTTGAGGGGAGGCTTAAAGGACAACTTTGAGTTTTTAATTTATGCTCTGTATAACTCTAATTCTTAGGACAGAAGAAGTTGTTTACTATTTATTTTAAAGATAAAACTAACAAAAACATAGGTGTATGTGTGTGTGCTACTGCTGCTAAGTCGCTTCATTCGTGTCCGACTCTGTGTGACCCCATAGACAGCAGCCCACCAGGCTCCCCCATCCCTGGGATTCTCCAGACAAGAACACTGGAGTGGGTTGCCATTTCCTTCTCCAATGCATGAAAGTGAAGAGTGAAAGTGAAGTCACTCAATCGTGTCCGACTCTTAGCCACCCCATGGACTGCAGCCTACCAGGCTCCTCCATCCATGGGATTTTCCAGGCAAGAGTACTGGAGTGGGGTGCCATTGCCTTCTCCGTATAGACATGGTACTATAGGCAATATTTGGTATTATAGACAACATGGTGGTATTATAGACAACCTTTTCATTTTTCTGTATCATTTTCTACATTTTCTAAATCTCTTGAAATGAGAATTTATTACTCTGGTAGTTTTCCATTTACATTTTCAAAAGAAATGTCTTTGATAAATTATTTGTAGGAAAGATAGAAAGTAGAGATTTCTAATGTTCTACTTTACTTAAAGGCCACTTTGCATAAACCAGACACTGTACTAGAAGCTGGGGATACACTGGTAAATGAGACCAACTCTGCCCTCACGGAGCTAGTGAGGAAGACAGCTACTAGACAAGTAATTACAATAATGAGGGATAAGTGTTGGTAGTGGGTAATGAATTGCGTTGGAAGTACATAGGATTTTGAAGGGGAGATCATCTAACCTAGATTAGGGTTTGGCAAGTCTTCCCAGGGGAAGACTTGAGCTAAGAGACAATTAGGACCTAGCCAGTCAACCTGAAAAAAGTACTACATTTTAGGCAGAGGGAACATTGAGAAATAAACTCAGCTTGGTTCTTTTGCAGAAAGCAGAGTCACGAGAGATACAGTTAGGAAGCTGGAGAAGAAACAAGGAAGCTAAGGAAACTCTGTCAAGCCCTCTTATGGAAAACCTGTGAAAATATCTTTGCAGCTTCTTCATCTGCACTTGCAGCCTTTCTACATAGCTCAGGGGGAAATACAGTAGTTTTGAAGTCAATAATCACTTATTCACTAAAGGAAGACACTTGTGTGTACAATAAAGGATGGCATTTCTATGAAGTTGGCAGCTTTTTTAAAAAAGTCTTCATTTATTGCTAAAAGTTAATTATCAGTCACTTCAAAACATTAACATGTTGGGAAAGGTCCTAATGGAGTATCATAAATTACCTGCTTTATAGACGTCATTCTCCAACCTACCATTTATGTATGAGTGTGTGTTTCTTCTCAGTCATGTCCAGCTCTTTGCAATCCCATGGACTGTAGCCCACGAGGCTACTCTGTCCATGGGATTTTCCAGGCAAGAATACTGGAGTAGGTTGCCATTTTCTCCTCCAGGGGATCTTCCAAGCCCAGGGATAGAGCCTGTGTCTCTTGTGTCTTATACACTGGCAGGCAGATTCTTGTCAGGCCCATGTAAGAATGATACACATTAAATAAATAAGACTGAAGCCCGGCATTTGGCATTTGTACTGGCTGTATTGGTTAGGATCGCAACAACAACAACAAAATCTCAAACTGGTGTAAGCAAAAAATGGATTATAAATATAAATGCTTGCTTTTCACTCTGCTTATCAATTCCCTGTTCTTCGCTGCTCCAAACGAGGGGAAACATGGCTGCTGAAACATCTTGCACATTACATCTCACAGTCCAAGTTCTCAAAGAAAGGCTGCTGCTGCTGCTGCTGCTGCTGCTAAGTCGCTTCAGTCGTGTCCGACTCTGTGCAGCCCCAAAGATGGCAGCCCACCAGGCTCCCCCGTCCCTGGGATTCTCCAGGCAAGAACACTGGAGTGGGTTGTCATTTCATTCTCCAATGCATGAAAATGAAAAGTGAAAGTGAAGTCTCTCAGTCGCGTCTGACTCTTAGTGACCCCATATTTGTACAAATCTCAGCGACCCCATGGACTGCAGCCCTCCAGGCTCATCCATCCATGGGATTTTCCAGACAAGAGTACTGGAGTGGGGTGACATTGCCTTCTCCCAAAGAAAGACTAGCCCCTCTCAATTTCAATTCCAAAATGTTTGGGAAAGGACTGTGATTGATCATCCCAAGACCAATCATTTTGGCTGGGGATGAAGAGTGAAGCAATTTTGTGTTATTCTGAGAGATTCACAAATATTAACTCCTCATACAACCTCTGAAGGTATACACTAATATTGACCTCATATTATGGATAAGGAAATTGAGAGAGGAGCCTTCAGAAGGAAGGCATCAGTTCAGTTCAGTTCAGTTCAGTCGCTCAGTTGTGTCCGACTCTTTGGGCCCCGTGAATTGCAGCATGCCAGGCCTCCCTATCCATCACCAACTCCTAGCGTTGAGAGGCAAAAAGCAAAGGAGAAAAGGAAAGATATAAGCATCTGAATGCAGAGTTCCAAAGAATAGCANATATTTGATGCAGGATGCAGGATGCTTGGGGCTGGTGTACGGGGATGATCCAGAGAGACGTTGTGGGGTGGGAGGTGGGAGGGGGATTCAGGATTGGGAGCTTGTGTGCACCTGTGGTGGATTCATGTCGATGTATGGCAAAGCCAATAGAGTACTGTAAAGTAAAATTTAAAAAATAAATAAATTTTTAAAAAAATTAAAAAAAATTGTAAGGTACTAACTTTGGCTTAGTAATGAAAATATTAGTTGCTGCTGAAGGCAGCCTGCAGGTGCAACCATATAAGGATAGGGTTGTCCTGACACTGGATAATTTATGTAAATTCCAATTAAACTTGCTGGTTGTAAACTAAGATCTCCAGGACTCATGTCCTTATTAAATCTGTGTAATGTGTTTATTAAATCACACAAATCATTTGCCACATTTAAGAATGTAATTTACAAAAAACAAAAACAAAAAACTGTCTTAGTCTTGCAGATCCATTTCTTTTTTCCAGGTCAATTAGGGAATCCTTTGGTCAATTTGAAAATGATTTCAATCACATTCAATGTGGAGACTGAAAAGACAAGACCAAAGTGCAGCACACAGTGGTAAGCACTTCCTTAAGTTTTGCGAACAGGTCTCCCAGCAAGCCGAAGGCTGTGCTCTTACCTGTGCAGTGAGGGTGTCCAGGGCTGTCAGTGCTGACTCTAATATGGGCAAGGCTCCCGCCAGGTCAGCATCACATTCATCTTTGATGGCTTTAGCAGCCATAGCTTGTTCGTTTGCTATTGTTTCATCAGCTTTCACAATTTTTTCAGTTTTGGAAACTTCTACAGATTCCCTCTCAATGATCAACATCATTTCATCAACTTCTTTGCTAGCAACTTTTAACTGAGGATGTAGAGCCTCTAACTCAAATTGCATTGTGGCTACTTGAGATGCAGCAGAATCCAGTTTATCCAAACCTACTTCATACCTCTTTTTCATTTTCATGACTTCACTGAAAACAAAGAGGTAAAACAAGGTTAGCTGTCAGGCTTTAGGATTCTTCTTCAAGGAAAATATAAGTATTCTTTAGCTTTTCAGATTTTTTCAAGGCATAACTAAAGAAGTGGACCTACTGTATAGGACAGGGAACTATAAGCGATATCTTTGTAATAAACTATAATGGAAAAGAATCTGAAAATTCACACACACACACACACACACACACATATATATATATATATAACTTAATCCCTTTGCTTAACCCCTGAAACTGACACAACATTGTAAATCAAGCATACCTCAAACTTCTAAAAAGGGGTTTGAAAGATTTTTGCATATATTAACAGTTGGTAAAAAATATGAACTCTAGAATTTTAGATTATGTGCAATTAAAAGCAGACAGTATGTTTTGGGATTTTTTGTACTGCCAGTATCTATCACAGTATCTAAGCATATAACAGATTCAAAAGAAAAATATACTAAGTGTAAGACAAGGAACCTCCTCTATCAAGATGAATGATGTGCCCCTGTAATTAGTCATCTTGGGAAGTTTATTCGAACAACAATATTTCCCTTAAGATCTTTTTATAATCAATTATTTTAAATACACTTCAGTACCCAAAATATATTGTATAAACATTGCCAAATGTGGCACATAATTTTAATATGTGTTAAGTATCTTGAAATAGCAATTTTTCATTTAAAATACAAGTGGCCAGAGAATAAAGCTCAACTCTTTTTTTTTTTTTTTGGTACAAAATTCTTATAAAGTAAAAATAATTGATCTCAAAATAGTGTAATATTTTAATATACTTTAAATTTTTGATTTGCATTCATATATGTTCCAGAGATAATTATACATCATGAGCAGAGAAAATGCTTCTTTATAATTTATTTCATTTAAAATATCTGAGATGCCATAATGTCTCAAAGTAAAAAGTGATGCATTTTAGAAATTCTCTTCAAAAAGTAGGTTGGCATTGGTAACTAACCAACCCGATAATTGTCTAAAGATGGAAACACACTCTTCAACTGAGTGCTTAACTGGTTTGAGCCAGAAAACTGAAAAGGCTATCATTGAAAAAAAAGAAAATATTGCAAGTCAGGACACGTTATAATTCTGTGATAAGTTGATTCCTCTGAGCAAAATATGTTACAGCAATGTGAACTGAGAGACTTGAGAGAGAATACCATATAATCTGTGAGTCTGGTTTCAGTGGAACCCTTGTGGAGCAAGCACAGGAAAGATCTGGCCCTCTGCCACCATAAGACAGTTTCTTTGTGGTGGCTTAACCCATGGGATCCCTTGTTGGCTACAACACTGGTTTCCCAGCAGGGAATTTGAGTGCTTGCCTCTAGGTTATAATACCACCTGGCTATAAAGAGATACGAAGACTTCAGCTATTAAGGGAAGAGTAACTACAGGGTTACTGTAGTTGGAAAAGGTCAGTTTTCACTCCAATCCCAAAGAAAGGCAATGCCAAAGAATGCTGAAACTACCACAAAACTGTACTCATCTCACACGCTAGTAAAGTAATGCTCAAAATTCTTCAAGCCAGGCTTCCACAATATGTGAATCATGAACTTCCAGATGTACAAGCTGGATTTAGAAAAGTCAGAGAAACTAGAGATCAAATTGCCAACATCCACTGGATGACTGAAAAAGCAAATGAGTTCCAGAAAAACATCTACTTCTGCTTTATTGATTATGCCACCCCTTTGACTTTGTGGATCACAACAAACTGTGGAAAATTCTTCAAGAGATGGGAATACCAGACCATCTGACCTGCCCCCTGGGAAATCTGTATGCAGGTCAGGAAGCAACAGTTAGAACTGGACATGGAACAACAAACTGGTTCCAAATTGGGAAAGGAGTATGTCAAGGCTGTATATTGTCACCCTGCTTATTTAACTTCTATGCACAGTTCAGTTTAGTTCAGTTCAGTCGCTCAGTCGTGTCCGACTCTTTGTGACCCCATGAACTGCAGCACGCCACGCCTCCCTGTTCATCACCATCTCTCGGAGTTCACTCAGACTCATGTCCATCGAGTCCTTGATGCTATCCAGCCATCTCATCCTCGGTCGTCCCCTTCTCCTCCTGCCCCCAATTCCTCCCAGCATCAGAGTCTCTTCGCATGAGGTGGCCAAAGTACTGGAGTTTCAGCTTCAGCATCATTCCTTCCAAAGAAATCCCAGGGTTGATCTGGTTGATCTCCTTCAGAATGGACTGGTTGGATCTCCTTGCAGTCCAAGGGATTCTCAAGAGTCTTTTCCAACACCACAGTTCAAAAGCATCAATTCTTTGGTGCTCAGCCTTCTTCACAGTCCAACTCTCACATCCATACATGACCACAGGAAAAACCATAGCCTCGACTAGACAGACCTTAGTCTCTGCTTTTGAATATACTGTCTAGGTTGGTCATTGGTCATAACTTTTCTTCCAAGGAGTAAGCGTCTTCTAATTTCATGGCTGCAGTCACCATCTGCAGTGATTTTGGAGCCCAAAAATATAAAGTCTGACACTGTTTCCCCATCTATTTCCCATGCAGTGATGGGACCGGATGCCATGATCTTCATTTTCTGAATGTTGAGCTTTAAGCTAACTCTTTCACTCTCCTCTTTCACTTTCATCAAGAGGCCTTTCATCTCTTCACTTTCTGCCATAAGTACATCATGAGAAATGCTGGGCTGGATGAAGCAATAGCTGGAATCAAGATTGCCGGCGGAACTATCAATAACCTCAGATACTCAGATGACATCACCCTTATGGCAGAAAGCAAAGAAGACCTAAACAGCCTCTTGATGAAAGTGAAAGAGGAGAATGAAAACGTCGGTTTAAAATCAACATTCAGAAAACTAAGATCATGGCATCCGGTCCCATTGCTTCATGGCAAATAGATGGGGAAACAATGGAAACAATGACAGGCTTTACTTTGTGGGGCTCCAAAATCACTGCAGATGGTGATTGTAGCCATGAAATTAAAAGATCCTTGCTCCTTGGAAGAAAAGCTATGACCAACCTAGACAGCATATTAAAAAGCAGAGACATTACTTTGCCAATGAAGGTCTGTCTAGTCAAAGCTATGGTTTTTCCAGTACTCATGTATGGATGTGAGTTGGACTATAAAGAAAGCTGAGCACCGAAGAATTGATGCTTTTGAACTGTGGTGTTGGAGAAGAATCTTGAGAGTCCTTGGACAGCAAGGAGATCCAACCAGTCTATCCTAAAGGAAGTCAGTCCTGAATATTCATTGGAAGTACTGAAGGTGAAACTCTTAATACTTTTTCCACCTGATGCAAAGATCTGACTCATTTGAAAAGACCCTGATGCTGGGAAAGATTGAAGGCAGGAGGAGAAGGGGATGACAGAGGATGAGATGGTTGGATGGCATCACCGAGTCAATGAACATGAGTTTGAATAAACTCTGGTACTTGGTGATGGACAGGGAAGCTTGGCACTCTGCAGTCCTTGGGGTTGCAAAGAGTTGGACATGACTGAGTGACTGAATTGAACTGAACTATATGGTGGGGACTCTAGTAGAGGCAAAGGAGAACATTTTTAATAAGAGGAAATTTGCAATGTCATCAAGAACATATAAAAATGCCTAGAAAAGTATTATTTTCAACTTTTCTCTCATTTTGTACCTCATTTTTACAATCTTTCTTCCAGTCAAGATGGCCTGAAATACTGTGAGCATATAGTCAAAGAGAGATATAAGTGATACCTCCCAATTAATCAGACTCTCCAAGAGGTTTTAATCCTCCTGGATAGGAAAATACTGGGGGAGAAAAGCAAGATTCCATTAGGTTAAAATTCTAAGATCTAAATGGAAAGATAATGTCTTGATAGTCAAAGAAATAATAAAATTCAGTCAAGTTATGTAGTAGCCTTGGGTGGGACTTGCAGATTTCACTAGTAGATGGAAAGAATGCTATTGGTAGTATGATTAAATACAGGGTGTGGACCATGATGAATAGGAAGCTATGACACCTCTGCTGCAGAAGGCATTACCAAAGTCACTGTAAATATTGCTGAGAAGTTTCCCACCAGTCTAGATAGCATCTTAGATAACACAAGAAAAAGTACTTCAAAATGCCTGAGATAATGAGATAGCCATAAGAAATTTTAGAAAGATCTACTGCTACAACAGACTGGTTCTAAATAGGAAAAGGAGTATGTAAAAGCTGCATATTGTCACCCTGCTTCTTTAACTTATATGCAGAGTACATCATGAGAAATGCTGGATTGGAAAAAACACAAGCTGGAATCAAGATTGCCGGGAGAAATATCAATAACCTCAGATATGCAGATGACANAGAGGGAGAGGGTGGGATGATTTGGGAGAATGACATTGAAACATGTATAATATCATATAAGAAACGAATCATCAGTCTAGGTTCAATGCAGGATACAGGATTCTTGAGGCTGGTGCACTGGGACGACCCAGAGGGATGGTATGGGGAGGGAGGTGGGAAGGGGGTTCAAGATTGGGAACACATGTACACCTGTGGCTGATTCATGCTAATGTATGCCAAAACCAATACAATATTGTAAAGTAATTAGCCTCCAGTTAAAATAAATAAATTTAAATTAATAATAATAATAATAAATAAAAACAACAGAAGAAAAGAAAAAAAAAAGAAGAAGAAACAGGTGTTTGTTTATCCAGTTTCATGAAATTTACAGTCAAACTGCCAGACTTGGGCCTTATCATGGCTACATTATTTGTTCTTTTTGCATGGTTTTAGGGACTAGAGGAAGGCAGGGGCCTTTCCTAAGTCACAGGCTTTAGGGAGTGCTCACTCATGTTGCATCCAGTGCCAAGTGTGCAGACACAACTCTGCTGTTGATAGACATTATACAATATAAACATGATCATGGTCAATAAACAATATAAATTATTGTGGACACAAAACTAGTAACAATATATCTGAAGGAAAAAANATTGTCCATTTTATTGGTATACAGTTGCCTATTATAGTCTCTTATGATCCTTTTTATTTCTGTGATGTCAGTTGTAACTTCCACTTTTTCATTTCTAACTTTATTGGTTTAGGTCCTCTCCCTGTTTTTCTTGATGAGTCTGGCTAATGGTTTGCCAATTTTGTTCTTTTTTTTTTTTGAAATAGCTTTCAGTTTCATTGATCTTTGCTTTTGTTTACTTCATCTCTCTTTCATTTATTTCTGCTCTGATATTTATGATCTCTTTTCTTCTCTTAACTTTAGGTTTTGTTTGTTCTTCTTTCTCTAGTTGACTTAAGTATAAGTTTAGATTGTTTATTTGAGATTTTTATTGATTTCTGAGGTAAAATTGTATTGTGATATATTTCCCTCTTAGAACTGATTGTTTTGCATCCCACAGGTTTTGGATCATTGTGTTTTCATTTTGATTTTTCTCTAGATATTCTTTGATTTCTTTATTTATTCCATGGTTCATTGGTTGTTTAGTAGCATATTGTTTACCCTCCATATGTTTGTTTCTTACATTTTTTCTTGTAGTTTAATTCTAATTTCATAGCTTTGTTGTCAGAAAATATGCTTGATATGAATTTAATTTTCTGAAATTTAACATAGCTCACTTTGTGGCTTGGCATGTAGTCCATCCTAGAGAATGATCCATGTGCAGGTGAGAGCAGTGTGTATTAAACTGTTTTTTGGATGGAATGCTCTATAAATATCAAAGAAATCCATCTAGTCTAATGTGTTATTTAAGGACTATCTTTTCTTATTGATTTTCTGTCTGTATGAATTGTCTATTGATGAAAATGGGGTGTTAAAACCCCTGACTATTTTTGTGTTAGTCTCAGTTTTTCCCTTTAATATTGCTAGTATTTGCATTATATATTTTGAAGTGTTCTTATGTGGGATTCATGTATATTTGCATGATTGCTATAACCTTTGTTCATTATATAATATCTTTTGTCTCTTGTGTATGTGTGCTAAGTATCTTCAGTCATCTCTGACTGTTTGCAACCCTATGGAGTAGCCCACCAGGCTCCTCTGTCCATGGGATTCTCAAGGCAAGAATACTGGAGTGGGTTCCCATGCCCTCCTCCAGGGGATCTTCCTGACCTAGGATCTAACCTGCATCTCTTATGTCTTCTGCATTAGCAGGCAGGTTATTTACCACTAGTGCCACCTGGGAAGCTCTCTTTGTCTCTTATAACTGTTTTTATTTTAAAGTCTATTTTTTCTGATGTGAGTACTGCTACTGCAGCTTTCTTTCCATTTCCATGGAATACCTTTTTCCATTCTCTCATTTTCAGTCTGTATGTGTCTCTAGATCTGAAATAGGTGTCCTGAAGGCAGTGTATATATAGGTCTTGCATTTGTATTCATTTAGCCAGTCTATGTGTTTTGGTTGGAGCATTTAACCCATTACATTTAAGGTAATTATAAATATGTACATTCCTATTGACATTTTGTTAATTGTTTTCATTTTATTTTTGTAGGTCTTTTTTCTTCCTTTCCTTTCTTGTTCTCCTCTCTTGTGTTTTGATTGTTATCTTTAGTGCTGTGCTTGGGTTGCTTTTTCTCTTTTGTGTGTATATCTATTGTAGATTTTGAGTTTGCTATTCCCATGAGGTTTTCATATAGCCATCTATATATGTACAAGGTGGTTTTAAATTTCTGGTCTCTTTTCTGCCTACAGAAGTTCCTTTAGCATTTCTTGTAATGATGGGTTGATGGTGCTGAATTCTCTTAGCTTTTGCTTATCTGTAAAGCTTTTTATTTCTCCACCAAAGCTGAATGACAGCCTTGCTGGGTACAGTACTCTTGGTTGTAGGTTCTTCTCTTTCATCACTTTCAATATATTATACNCATTTCTTGTAATGATGGGTTGATGGTGCTGAATTCTCTTAGCTTTTGCTTATCTGTAAAGCTTTTTATTTCTCCACCAAAGCTGAATGACAGCCTTGCTGGGTACAGTACTCTTGGTTGTAGGTTCTTCTCTTTCATCACTTTCAATATATTATACTAATCCCTCTGGCCTGAAGAGTTTCTCCTGAGAAATCAACTGATAATCTTATGTGATTTCTCTTATATATTTTTTCAATATTTTTTCTTCATCTTTAATTTTTGTCTATTTGATTACTATAAGTCTTAGCATTTTCCTGCCTGAGCTTATCTTTCCTGGAACTCTCAATGCTCCCTAGACTTGAGCAACTTTTTCCTTTATCATGTTAGGGAGGTTTTCAGCTAATACCTCTTCAAATATTTACTCATATCTTTTTCTCTCTCCCTTTTCCTTCTGGGACCTCTATAATGAGAATGTTATTGCACTTAATGTTGTCCCAAAGGTCTCTTACTGTCCTCATTTCTTTTCAATCTTTTCTCTTTATTCTGTTTTGTAGAAGGGATTTCCACCATTTCCACCATTCCACCAGGTCACTTAACCACTTTTCTGCTTCAGTTATTCTGCTATTGATTCATTGTAGTATATTTCCTCATTTTAATTTCTATATTGTTCATGTCTATTTGTTCTTCCGTTTTTCTAGGTTTTGTTAAACATTTCTTGAATCTTCTTAATCCTTGCCCCCATTATGTCCCCAAGATCTTGAATCATCTTCACTCATCCTGAGTTCTTTTTCTGGTAGACTGGCTGTCTCACTTTATTCTCTTCTCTTCCTGCCTTCAGTCTTTTCCAGCATCAGGGTCTTTTCCAGTGAGTCAGTTCTTCACATCACATGGTCAAAGTATTGGAGCTTCAGTTTCAGCATCAGTCCTTCCAGTGAATATTCAGGACTGATTTCTTTCAGGATTAACTAGTTTGTTCTCCCTGCAGTCCAAGGGACTCTCAGGAGTCTTCTCCAACACCACAGTTAAAAAACATAAATTCATCAGCATTCAGCCTTCTTTATGGTCCAACTCTCACATCCATACATGATTACTGACTATATGGACATTTGTCAGTAAAATAATGTCTCTGCTTTTTTTAAATTATTTTTTTAATTTACTTTATTTTACTTTACAATAATCTATTGGCTTTGCCATACATCTACATGAATCCACCATAGGTGTACGCGAGCTTGTCTCTGCTTTTTAATATGGTGTCTATGATTGTAACAGCTTTTCTTCCAAGGAGAAAGTATCTTTTAATTTTATGGCTGTGGTCACCATCTGAAGTAATTTTGGAGCCCAAGAAAATAAAATCTACTACTGTTTCCATTATTTCTCCATCTACTTGCCATGAAGTGATTGGACCAGATGCCATGATCTTAGTTCCTTGAATGTTGAGCTTTAAGCCAGGTTTTTCACTCTCCTCTTTCACTTTCATCAAGAGGCACTTTAGTTCCTCTTCACTGTCTGCCACAAGGGAGGTGTCATCTGCATATCCAAGGTTCTTGATATTTCTCCCAGGAAACTTAATTCCAGCTTGAGCTTTATCAAGCCTGCCATTTCACATGATGTACTCTGTATATAAGTTAAATAGAGCACAGTGACAATATACAGTCTTGACGTACTCTTTTCCCAATTTTGAACTAGTCCATTGTTTCATGTCTTGTGCTCACTGTGGTCTCTTGACCTGCATACAGGATTCTCATGAGGCAAGTAAGGTGGTCTGGTTTTCCCATNTAAAAAAAAAAAAAAAAAAACCATTAAGTCTATAGGTAATAGTCAAACACTTAAAAAAACTTAAAGCTTACCATATGTGTAAGTTTAACTTACCAGATTTTATATAAATTAAGTACCAGGGAAAGTTTAGTTTGTTAAATCAGGGTAATAATAATATTGAAATTTATAAATGTAATATATAAATTGCTTAAATAAATTTCACTAGTAAAAAACCTCCTTAAAGGTGGTTAGTAAAATTTCTAAACATCTAACTTCATAGGTAATTTATTTTTACATCTTATGTATGTGTGTCTTTATTTTTACATCTTATAATATATATGTGTGTCTGTGTGGAGTGTGTCATGTGCTCAGTCATGTCTGACTCTATGACCCCACTGACTGTAGCCCACCAGGCTCCTCTGTCCATGGAATTTTCTAGGCAAGAATACCAGAATGGGTTGCCATTTCCTCCTCCAGGAGATCTTCCTGACCCAAGAAGACTGAGTATTAATTTTTAGAATCAAAGAAACTATTGAATCAACTTTTCTGCATGTATAAGTTAACATCAACAACATCAAAACAGCTCACACTGACACATTCTAATAGTATATAAGTTTACTGATGTTTGTATTGATGTTCTCAAATAAGAGTTTACTTAAAGAAGGAAAGCTAGCTATGTATATTGAGTGACTGTTTCTAGGTTCCAGCTGTTCAATACATAAAGAGAAGGTTTATTTATCTAACTACTTATTGAAGAAAAATTACTCACTAGTAATGTTTACCCAATAACACTGTCAAAGTACCCTGGGCCTTACTGCAGCTCTGAGTGGCACATCTTCATTCCTTAAATATGATTATACATTTATGACATGCTAGGCAATCATGTGCACAAAAGAATAAGCCCTGCTCCCTAACCTAAAAATGTTTGTGGAGTAAATCATTAAATGATTCAACAAAACTCACAGTATACACATATATGAAATAAAAATCTTCATTTTTGCTATGTCATTTTTGTCCACACAAATGTTTTAAAACCACCATAGCTTACTTAGAAATAAGAAATTTCATTTTTACCTCCTTTTCTTTTCCAACAACAGTTTGAAGGTAGAGATTAATTCAAGATAAGAGGTAGGCGTCACATAATTGTATCTTTGAAGTTCAACATAGAAGGATGTCGATAAATCTATAGTAGAAGTGTGGAAGCTTTTACACATCTCAATACAGCCATCTCGTATTTCCTCTGACATTTCAATGTCTTCCAGGAAGCGGGTGGCAACTGCCTGTAGTGCATCTTCAGGCCAGGACTGAATGTAAGATAAATGCTTTAGCATATCATCAAAGTTATTGACAGGAGTCTGTTACTACTACTGAGGTCCTTCACAGATTGGTGGAAATGCAGGGGAAAGCATGAGGAATGGGGTGGGACAGAAACTCAGGATAAACTTCCCCCCAAGTACTTGACTGCTTAGGACAGAGAGCCAGTAGCAAATGCATGTAATGTTAACTCTTTCTGGTTTGTTCAGGAGTTAAAGAAATTGTACATGAGTATTGCAGGAGTAAGGAAGAAAAAAGGAACCATATTTATAGAATGTGTATCTTTTTGCACATTTTACTATTATCTCATTCAATTCTCCCGAAAGTTCTGAGGTAAATGTTACTATCCTCTACCCTAAACTCCAGAATTAGATGAATAACTACCTCCTTGATTTCTTCCATAATCGCCTCAAACTCAACAAGTCTGAATTATGGCCCATATCTCCCCTGAAACGGTTGCAATCTTCCCAACTTAGTTAACACCTCAATTCTATATCTATCTCGAAATCCAGTTCTATGGGCACCATCCCTAAAATAGCTCCCAACTCTTTTCCCTCTACACCTATAATCACCATTGCAGTTCAACTTTGTTATCGTTTTTCTGGAATATTTCAACAGTGTCCTAATTGTCCCCCATGCTTGTGTGCTCTATGGAGTTGTCAGAGTGATCTCACCAAATGCAGATTACTGTAAATCTCTACTTGATCTGGCCCTTTCCACCTTTCCAATCCAACTCTGATTTCCCCCTCAGGTACTATGCCCTTGTCACCCTGAATTTTTCTCACCCTATTCATTCTTCCTATGAAGCTCTTGTCTTCACTAATTTCTTGTCTCTGACCAGATCCTCTCAATACTGGCAATTTTTGTCCTTTATGTTTCCTCCTAAAGGTCATTGATTCAGAAAACCTTTTACTCCATTTATGCTACCCTGTATGATGGAATTATTTTTCACTAATTTGCAAGTATGTAAGTAAACTCAAGAAAAGCAGAAGCCTAGTCTATTTCATTTTCTGACTCATCTCCAGCTTTAGAATAAGATCTGCTACAAAGCAAGGGTTCAATAAATATATTTTTTCATGAAATCTTAGCAGACATTAGAGGGACAAAGGGGCTATGTACATTCCCCAAGGTAAAAAATTCCTATGTGTTAGATCTCACTCACAGGATCTCTGCCACAGCTCACAAACTTCCTACTCTATGCCCTTGTATGTTCTATACTTCTGATACTGAAATTTATTAGAAAAAGTGGTCACTGGGAGTTTCTTCTTTTTGACTTTCTGCCAGGTTTTCTAATGGAAAGAGACTGGAGGGTGGGAGAAGAGAGACACAGAGGCATTTCTATCCCTCTTGCTTTCTAGCAGAAGCTGAACTCTAGGTTTGGGGTTCCTGATCCCATCAGACTTTCCTACTTCCATAGCTTCAAGCTCCGGTAACACGTTTTCCTCCCTATGCCCCTTTAAACCCAGCTGTAGCAACATCTTCTTGCTATGCTTTACCATTTTCTGCCTCGCCATCCCTCTCAAGTTCCTTTAATCCTGCACACACCTTCATGAACAGTTCCTTCATTCAACTTTCCTCAGTGAGGCCTTCCCAGGTATTCTTTCTTCCCTGTCAGGAACCTGTCAGATACACAACTTTATCCTAAAACTTTCTACAATAAGTTGATGTCAGTGACTATATACACCAGTAATAAAAAGTTTTTCTGTTATAACGATTTTTGAATTTTTATTTCATAAAATATAATATTATTATTGATCAGAAAATTTTGCGGAGACACAATTGCAGGGGGTGGGATGGACTCTAAAATAAGTTATGCTGACGATGGAGAATCAATATTTCTAGAAGTCTATCTAAAATTTACATGACAATACCTGAAACCAGTCAATGGTACAGCAGTTTACTAGAGCGGGGAACTTTCTAAGACGAATCCGAAATGCATCTCCAATGGGACTCATGGCAAGGACAACATGCAATTGGTTGCGGCAGCGGTCAACAAACATGTTGAAAAGAGCTATGGGGCTTCCGTCTGTTTGTTTGGTTTTATCCCGTTGGCGATCTATCTGACGCATCTTATCACATATCTCCTGTTTCTCATCCAATGCAAAGAGATTTGGAACCTCCCCAGCATTTAGCAGATTGTTGACATCTTCTAGAAATGACTCCTTTTTAATCTGAGTATCTGTAAATAAGAAAACACCCTGCATCTCCCCTTCAGCACATTTTCTTAAGATCACTTTTAAATCTTCATGCCACTCAGAGTTACCATAGCCCTTGGCAATTTCAACCTGGAAAACTGAAGAATCAGCCATGTGGGCAGCTAATCTGGTGACGGACTGCCTTCCACTCCCTCCAACACCAACCAGAAGAGCATGGCTGCGAGGCTGTTTCAGGATCCTGGAAATTCTGCTGATGTGCTCGATGGCAAACCGGAACAAGACGAGGTTCATTGTTTTTTTGCTCATATTGTTGTATTCTTCTAGATGAGCTTCTGCTATCACCCGGAGAGCATCCACATCTGCAATTTCTCTGTAGTTGGTATCCTCTCTCTTGGGATCGTGGAAATCACAGAACATTAAGCTGCGTAAATCATCTTCTTCCACTATCCCATCATTATCAAAATCCAAACTTTGAAAAAGCTCATGAAAATTTTCTTCCATATATGTTTTTAAGATTTCTTGAATGTAGCTGATAAGCCAACTTCTGTCTGCATTATCCAGAAGGCGATCATAATACACTCTCAGGACCTGTACAATAATTAAAAAGCAGCTTTAAGAATCAATTTTCCTATTTTAAAGTGCTATTTCTGTGCTAATCTGAAATAAATATAAAAAATACTCTCAAGAAATTTTCATGGGTTTTATTAAAAGCACATCTAAACAAGGAATGGTATAATATTTATTTTAAATATTAAATTTGATCATATATTTGGAATAAAACATAGTTACATTGTTACCGATAAATGAAGGTAAATTAGGGAGACTGCAGTAGTTTATAGAGGTGTTAAGTGAACTAAGGATTAGAGAAGGGGAAAAAAGACTAGAAAAGGGAGGTGACTGCCTTTGCTGGTCATATAGATATAGGTAACAGAACTGGGCCTTGGTGTCTAGGGTTTTGCAACTCCTTTGCAGTGACTGTTTCCCTTTCCTAGCCAGATAATATTTTTAATTTATTGGCAAATCTATAGATATTACTGTCTTTATAAAAGCATATTTTATAGAAAACGTAAGAATGTCTTAGATGGAGGAAACTTTGTTTTGGACATGTTAATTATTTTTGTTGTAAGTAACTGCAGATGCAATGTACTAAAATAGATCTCCACTTACATGCACATGTTGAGAGACAGCAAAAATAGTCAATCAAGTTTGCTACATAACTATTAACATTTCCTTAAAGTGGTATGAATATCTCTATAGCTCAGTCAGTAAAGATTCTGTCTGCAATCCAGGAGACCTGGGTTCAATTCCTGGGTCAGGAAGATCCCCTGGAAAAGGGACAGGCTACCCACTCCAGTATTCTTGGGCTTCCCTTGGGGCTCAGCTGGTAAAGAATCCCCCTGCAAAGTGGGAGACCTGGGTTCAATCCCTGGGTTGGGAAGATCCCTTGGAGAAGGGAAAGGCTACCTACTCCAGTATTCTGGCTTGGAGAATTCCAGGGACTATATAGTCCATAGAATCACAAACAGTAAGACACAACTTAGCGACTTTTACTTTCACTTTACAGTCTATTTTGGACAGAATTGTTTCCCCTGTGCCCACATCCGTACATTGAAGGCTTATCCCTTAAATGTGACTGTATTTGGAGAGAGGTCCATTAAGAAGGTAATTGAGTTTAAAAAGGTCATGTGGGTGGGGCCCTAATCCTATAGGATTGGTGTTTTTGTAGGAAAACGAAGGGACACCAGGGCCCTCATTCTTTCACGGCAGGAACACAGAAGAAAAAGCTTGTGGGGCCACTGTGAGAAGGAAACCCTCTGTGAGCAAGAAGAGAGCCCCACCAGAAATCCACACAGACAGCACCTTCGTTTTGTACTTTTGCCTCCCCAGGTATGGGGAGGTAAAATTCTGTTGTTTAAGATACTCAGTCTGTGGTATTTTTATTATGACAACACCAGCAGACCAATACTCATATGATACAAGCAATGCATATTTCTGTCAGCAAAATTTCTAACATTAATCCTGTCTGCATCAGCTTCTTCACCTTATAAAACAGAAGTGGTAATACTTGCCTTACAAATCTCATAGATGCATGGCAAAAATGGAATGACAACAGGTATGAAAACACTACAGAACTGAGAAATAATTATTACAAACTGCCTTGGAATCAGCCTAATCATGTTTAAGAATAATGATTTTAGTATTTTCACTGCTGTCAAGTTGACATACTAGCGTCATCCCTTTTCATAACACCAGTGGCTACATAAATGATATGATAGAAGCTTCCCACTTATTCTGACCAAACAGTGCAAAAGCTATTTCTCTCCTGGACAACTGGGTTTCCCACTATATCACAATAGTCACTTCCTTAGCTTGAGACACTGGAGCCCTCTTTCTTTTAATGAGGAAAGGAAACTAAATTAAGCCAACCACATATATTGGCCATCAGTGTTTAAGCATGAATGAAGTATAATATTATCTAACTGCAATTAAGCAAGAACCCAAGACAGTGTTTCTCAAAGACAGTCAACACACCTGCATCTAGGGCCTCATTCTGTAACTGCTGACTTACAAATTTTGAGGATGATGACTAGGAAGATTCTTTTTCTTTTTTAAAATTTCCTTACCATAAGGTACAAAAATCTTCAGTGTACATCTCCAGGAATGTTCACACATTATACACCCACATAACTACCACCAAGATCAAGATATAGAACATTCTCAATACCTTAGCAGACTCTCTCACTCTCACTTCTGTGGAGAGCTGCCCTCCTCCCTCCCCCAGAGGGAACTTTAATCAATTGCCATCCCTTAGGTTTTTAAAAGTTTCCATTATAAATTTAAACCTTTGCAGGGAAGAATTTATCTTGTATTTGTGCTTTGAACTTATTTATCTTAAAGTCTTGATTACAAGTTCTTTTAATTATGTATAATTTACATATCATAAAATTCACTTTTAAAGCATATAATTCAACAGCTCTTAGAATATTCACAATGTTGTGTAACCATTGAACTGAACTGAACTGAAATGAACTGTGTAACCATTACCACCATCTAATTCTAGATCTTTTTCAACACCCCCCAAAAGAAACCCTATACCCATTAGCAGTCACTCCTTACTATTCCTACTCCATGTCCCACAGCTTCTGGCAGCCATTAACCTCCTTTCTATCACTATGCATTTGCTTATTCCAGACATTTCATATAAATGGAAAAATATTATATTGTATTTGGCCTTTTGTGTCTCGTTTCTTTCACTTAGTGTAATGTTTTCTAGGTTTGTTCATGTTGTAACATATATCCTTATTTCTTTTTAGGGCTGAAAAGAGCTCCATTGTGTGTATGTATACATACACACACACACACACACACACACACACACANTCTCCTGGACAACTGGGTTTCCCACTATATCACAATAGTCACTTCCTTAGCTTGAGACACTGGAGCCCTCTTTCTTTTAATGAGGAAAGGAAACTAAATTAAGCCAACCACATATATTGGCCATCAGTGTTTAAGCATGAATGAAGTATAATATTATCTAACTGCAATTAAGCAAGAACCCAAGACAGTGTTTCTCAAAGACAGTCAACACACCTGCATCTAGGGCCTCATTCTGTAACTGCTGACTTACAAATTTTGAGGATGATGACTAGGAAGATTCTTTTTCTTTTTTAAAATTTCCTTACCATAAGGTACAAAAATCTTCAGTGTACATCTCCAGGAATGTTCACACATTATACACCCACATAACTACCACCAAGATCAAGATATAGAACATTCTCAATACCTTAGCAGACTCTCTCACTCTCACTTCTGTGGAGAGCTGCCCTCCTCCCTCCCCCAGAGGGAACTTTAATCAATTGCCATCCCTTAGGTTTTTAAAAGTTTCCATTATAAATTTAAACCTTTGCAGGGAAGAATTTATCTTGTATTTGTGCTTTGAACTTATTTATCTTAAAGTCTTGATTACAAGTTCTTTTAATTATGTATAATTTACATATCATAAAATTCACTTTTAAAGCATATAATTCAACAGCTCTTAGAATATTCACAATGTTGTGTAACCATTGAACTGAACTGAACTGAAATGAACTGTGTAACCATTACCACCATCTAATTCTAGATCTTTTTCAACACCCCCCAAAAGAAACCCTATACCCATTAGCAGTCACTCCTTACTATTCCTACTCCATGTCCCACAGCTTCTGGCAGCCATTAACCTCCTTTCTATCACTATGCATTTGCTTATTCCAGACATTTCATATAAATGGAAAAATATTATATTGTATTTGGCCTTTTGTGTCTCGTTTCTTTCACTTAGTGTAATGTTTTCTAGGTTTGTTCATGTTGTAACATATATCCTTATTTCTTTTTAGGGCTGAAAAGAGCTCCATTGTGTGTATGTATACATACACACACACACACACACACACACACACACAGCCCACATTCGTTTGTCTGTTCATCAGCCAATGTATATTTGAATTGTTTCCACTTTTTAGCTATTATGAATAAGTCTGCTAACACTCATGAACTAACAAAAACCAAAAGTATTTTCATCTCAAAATTATTTGAAGTCAAACTGAAAGGATTAAAGTCACTTAAAGATTTAAAATGATAGCTCCTTTGAAACAGCCTATAAATCAATAGAAAGTCCTGAAAATCAGAGATAAAGCTTCTTAAGTGTCATAGAATATGTTAGTGTGAAGTATTTTAAAAAATTATCCTGACCATTGACCTTCATAGTGCCAAACAGTGGAATGCATTTCAACAATTGCTGGATATTTCTTCACCCAGTTTTTGGCATGGTAAAATCTTTGTTTCTTGTATAATCATGTTTTAGTAGCACAGAGATTTACCTCATGAACCCAAAGACGTTTAATCACTTCTTTGGTCTCTGCTGTTTCTGGTCTTGACAAACATACGCCCTGAATGACACGGGAGAAATCTCGGAGGTTGAACAGGTAGTGAGATTTAGCTGGAGTAGGCAAGAGATTCTTCATTGCTTCTTTATACAGAGTCATTGTACCATTTACAATTTGTGTCGTCAAATCTAGAAAGTCATCTGGAAATTTATAACTTAAAAATTTTTAAGTGAAAAGAAAGAAAATATTAGCAAACATAGAATTATGATACATAGTGATATTTAGTACAACTAACATGAATGTTTCTTATATTAAATCAATTGATTTAGTTTATAAAATTACCACTTCTTGTTATACTTTTAAAGCTACTTTCCATTCATTATTTTATGTTCAGAGGAACTCCATGAGTAAGCAGGACCAATTTAATGAACTTAAAACTGCTCAAATAAATGGGCAGAAGAGCCAGCCAAGGAATCCATATTATGTAACTCAAACCCAGAATCGACTAGATGATGCTTCCTAACCTCTTTCACTACCTGGCATTCTTAGCTGCATATAGATAGGATCCTTGAAGAACACTGGTGAAATGGGTAGTTTCAGAGAAAGGGAAGGGAGAAAAAAATCAGAAAAAAGTAGGGAAAGGGGAAAAAGAAGAAAGAGTTAAAACAAAGTGAAATAGTGAACCAAGATTTCCTTTAAAGGGGAAAGGAATGATTAAGGTAGAAAGAACCTGTGGAGAGAATATCCATTTGAAAAAATTGGCTTTATTTCACTTCTGGCTTGATGAGCAGTCAGCTTTCCCCTCTACCATCATTGCATAAGACAAGGAGTGACAATTTCCTGAGAATGGTGTCCATATTGGGGAACCAAGACTTGTACTGCTCAGGGCAACTTGGCTCCCTACCTCCAAGAATCTTGTGGAGAAGTGCTGAGTGTCCAAATCTGGGAGGAAAATTTTCCCAGGGCACAGGCTCCAAGGCTACACTCAAACCTGGACATGGACACCCTGGGGAACTCAAGAGTTTTACTAGAGGGTGTCAAAGTCACAGGATAAACCTGACAATCTTTCCAGAATTAACTGAACTACATGGCAAAAATTCAAAATATTGATCGTTCCAACATGGACGTATTATACAACGAGATGCAAAATGTGTATGAATTTTTAGGTTAAAATCTAAGACATCAGACAAATAAAGGAAAAAGAGAAAGATCCTGCAGGCTTTTTGTGTTCTGTTCCCATTCCTAGAGATGGGAGCAGAGGGAAGAAACTGCTGCCTGTTACCTTCTTCCTTGTCTAGAGGTGCTTTTGTGGAAGTTTGAGAAGCACCACTTATACTGACATGTTCCCCAAAGATTTTATACCCACTAAGGAAAAAACAAACACACTTTCAATTACTTACCAGGTTTTTAAATGCCAGGTTAAGATTCTAGAAAATATTGTAAACATAGATTTATCACTAAACTCATTGATTGTTATAATATTGAAATGCCGCATGTATCGAGGAGTTACTGGATTTCGACCACCACCTAAATATCAAGAAGGACAATCCTTAACAATGCTACTCGTATATAACAGAGTATTTTCTCTACACTTAACAGCATAAAACAGTGTGAAGATGGACAAATGGCACACAGAGAGAAGTAATCAATTATCTGGATAACCTTGATCTTAAAACCGTTTTCTCCTCAACCTCAAAGTATTGTTTTCTAGTTGAAAATGATCTGTATAAGTTCAATCAGATATAATCTTGGTCAGGTCTATTTACCAAAGGAAATCCAAGCAGACAGAAAGACCCAGTGTCCACTTTCTCAATGATTTGTACACAGCCCAAACCAGTAAACTGTCAAACATTCTCATTATAATACAATATTAGGACAAAACTACATAATATTAATATAATATTGTATGCAATGTTAATATAATCCTGATGGTTCTGATTGACCACACTTTAAGGTCGTTTTCACATGGCTGAAATTCAGCACGATCTTATACAGCCTCATTCTCCCCTCACATCTTGAAATAAATTTCCCCAAGACTAGTCTTTGTGGTTCACATGGCCACCTTCACTGGCTGCTTTCGATTTTAAAAATTGGAGGAATATCTCATTTTCACAAAATAATTATTATGATCTCAAATATGAAATTTTAAAAACAGATTTAAAATGTAACACCATTTTATAAAATTGGTTTATATTATCATCCTCACATGTATCAATAAAATGCACTGTCTCTTTAAAGGGATTCTATCATGAAATCTCCAGTAAAGAGTGGTTTTAAAAATGCATAATATCATTAATATATAATTTGCTTAAAAACCTATAGGTTCAGGTTTTACGTTTGTTTTAAACCAAGTAAATCTGTACTTTGCTTTTATCACTGCATTATACTGTGTTGATTCTAAAAACATAAACAATGTGTTAAAGCATATAACTAGTAGTCTATAATTATAGATCAAAACAGTTAGATATTGCTATGTATTTAGAAGCTCATAATAAACACTGATTTACCTGGACAAGTTTAAGGAGATGGAGAAAGGGCTACAGAAGGAAAGGTGTAAGATCATATACCCAGCTGTGTCTTCAACCTTTCCTCCCAGAGAACACTCAGAAATGGTGGTCTTGTCTTAGAAAATGAGGTCCAAGAGGAAAAGGTATCTCATGGATTCAGTCTGCTCCCTGTCCAGTCCCCAAAGAGGCAGGGAAAGTAGACACTTACTACAAATGACTGCTGGGGGATGGGAAGAGGCAAAGCAGAGCTGAAGTCTGGGACCCAGGAGTAACAGAATTAGGAAAAAAAAAAAAGAAGGGAGAAATAGCATTCAAAGTGGCCCCGAGAGGGTGCTGAGAGCAATTACTGATTCAGAGCAAACTGTCTCCATTACAGGTCAAATAAAGGTCAAGGGTTCAGAAGCAAACAGTGGAGAAATGCCCTAAGACATGGCACATTGAAATAAGGAAGTTATTAAAAATAGAGAACAACAGCTTGAGTTCAGGAAAAGAACAGTTAAAGATGTCCGGTTAGTTAAATCAAGCTATTTCAGATATTCTAGAATAAAAGAAAATTTTTTCCTACATAGAGATCGCTGAATTTATAAACTTCCCTTGAAAAATATAAAGAATATTTAATAATTCATTCTTTTCATCATTTCCTACTTAAATTCCCTCAACAGTTTGTCTAAATCCAGAGACTCACTAAAATGGGAAGTGATTGGGATAGGAGAAAGCAGGGATGTTTCATACAGCTGAAACTTTGAAGAATGAAACAGAAGAAAATGAGCTTCTGCAGGGGAATCTGGGTTCTCAGGGGATCTGAGACCTCAAAATACAGGAAGAGGAAATGGGGAGCAACACAGAAGAGAACATGGAAGAAAAAGGATTTGGGAGCTGTATGATTTGGGGAGAATCACCCCCAAACAGGCCTTCTCTGATGGCTCAACAGGTAAAGAATCTGCCTGCAATGCAGGAGACATGAGTTCGATCCCTGGGTCAGGAGAAGGAAAGGACAACCCTTTTCCCTGGAGAAGGAAGGACAACCCACTTCAGTGTTCTTCTCTGAATAATGGGACACATTATTGATGGACACAGGAGCCTGCAGGCTACAGTCCAGTGGATAGCAAAGATTCGGACACAATTGAGCAACTAAACACAGCACACAGCACACAGCACAGACCACAAAGAAGGCAATCCACTGTGTAGTGTTGATCAATGCGGTCACTCTGTTAGGTTACAACAAAGAGACATAGAAAATACAGAAACACTGTAACTCAGGTTGTCTGACAGGATTTCTCTTTCTCCTGCTCTTTATATATAGCCAGAGTGATCACAAACTCTGAAAACATACCTGGAGGTCCCATAGCACACATAATTTGAATGTCCACTAGTTTAATCATAGAACAGTCTTTTAGGTCATACCAATTCCAGTGATCTAACCACTGTCTAAGTAACTCGATGGGAGGCTGGGCCCCATACACCTCTCGAGCAGGCATATTGACATCATCTACAAAGACAACCTGAGAATGAAAGGAGAAAAGGTATTAGAAACATTAGCATCTTAATATAGTGTCCTATGGTGCAAACAATGTTCAGGCAAAGAATAAGATTACCTTTTTGTGAAGTACGTAAGTGATGATTTCTTTGCACATCAGGACTATCTCTTAGCATCCATGTTACCAAGGAACAGGGAGACAGTCTTATTACTCACCTTTATAGTTAACAGTATAGAACTTATTAATCCTCTCATATAACTTGTTTCTCAATATGCCTTCTCTTTTTTCCTTGTAAAACTTCAATAAATTAAAATAAATGAGAAACGTGTGATCTTCAAATGATTATAAACTCTGACTGATAAGAGTGAGGCTGAGAAGGGTATTCTTGGCAGAGGAACACAGAAAAGTCAATTGAGAGCTTGGTTATTTAAAGGCCTAGAGAGCAAGCAGCAAAGACTCTGCTGAGTAAAAATGTTAATGAGAAAATTAGGAAGGTAGATAATTTCCCAGGTGAATACTCTACTTTGAATTCAAAAGGCAGCTGCTTGTTTTTACTGTCAAGTTGCCAAATGTACATACAATATAAAAACACTTTTAAGAAGACTTCTTAACCAACATTTGTGATACATTAATAAAAACTGTGCTACAAAAAGATGTCAAGTCCTAGTGTATCTGGTTTCCTTTCTGAATGTAACAATGCCCAAGAATAGTGATAGTGCTGTATTATATGTATAGAAACAGAGAGCAATTACCATTTTCTTGCCCAAAGGAGGTCCAAAAACTCCCTTTCTTCTTTTGTCCAGTTTTGACATGATAATATTTTGCGTTTGAGCTGCTGTAGTTTGTGCTGAGAAGTTAATCAGCAGAGGCTTGTAGATATCTTTATTAAGCTGATTTAAAAGAAAATTCTGTATAATAGCAAGAAATAACAAGATAAGCCATAGTTGCCATTATGTTTTGACACTTGAAAATAACCACTAAGCTCAATTGTTGACGTACTCAAATTTAATCTTCAAGTTTCATAATGTGAAAAGAGATGGAATCGATAGACATAACAGTTACCAAGTCAAGGGAATGTCTCTATCTGTCCAGGCCCTGGGCACATGACCTTTCTGATTTCCAAAAACACCATGCAGAGTACACACTCCTGCTGCTGCTGCTAAGTCGCTTCAGTTGTGTCCGACTCTGTGTGACCCCATAGATGGCAGCCCACCAGGCTCCCTCGTCCCTGGGATTCTCCAGGCAAGAACACTGGAGTGGGTTGCCATTTCCTCCTCCAATGCATGAAAGTGAAAAGTGAAAGTGAAGTTGCTCAGTCATGTCCAACTCTTAGCGATCCCATGGACTGCAGCCTACCAGGCTCCTCTGTCCATGGGATTTTCCAGGCAAGAGTACTGGAACTGGGATGCCAGTTCCTTCTCCAGTACACACTCCTACTCACCATAAAATCATAGGGACTCAGAGATTAAGAAACTTGGCTTAAGGTCTCAGAAATGAGACAATAACTTAGACTGCCACTTGTCTCTCTGCAGATCAAAGTTCTCTGTAATACAGCTTATTATCTTTCTACAAGTTATCTGACTATAAGTTAGGAAGCTTACATAATATAATTTGTACTTTCAAAATGGAATTAACTGGAAAGCAGGTACAATTACAATGATTCTTAACCAAGATGTTGTGTTCTACAAATCATCTTGTAGAAGAATAATAAAATAGGAAAGTATTTACAGTACATGAAGAAGAAAAAAAGCAGATTACAAAATAATATGCGAAGTATGTTTCCAATGTTGTGAAAAGTAATTTTTTTTTTTTTTTGGCCTGGGCAGTTTATTAGCTGGACTGCCATTTGATAGGAGTACAAATGACAGAAGGCTTTATTTTTCTCCAGCCACCTCCTTAAATCATGTCTTCATTTCCTAATTCTTGATAGTATCTTAGATAAATCCTTTAGCTTTCTGTACACTTTTTTAAAAATTCAGTCCAACTCAACACCTTGATTTAAAATCTCAGTCTNTACAAATGACAGAAGGCTTTATTTTTCTCCAGCCACCTCCTTAAATCATGTCTTCATTTCCTAATTCTTGATAGTATCTTAGATAAATCCTTTAGCTTTCTGTACACTTTTTTAAAAATTCAGTCCAACTCAACACCTTGATTTAAAATCTCAGTCTAAACTTCTTCCCTCCCCATTCTTTGATATTCCCTGAAACACACAGCATTTAGTACAATAAAAGCAACATTTCAATCTGTTGGGGAAGAAATTATTCAACAAATAATACCAGAACAATTATTTGACTACATCACCCAAAGGTGGGGGGGACTGTATTAAACATAGAATCAATAAAGAACTATAAACAAGTACTACCCAACTGGGGAAAAGAGAATTGACTGGGAACCTGCAATGGGGGAGGGGCCACTAACAGGTCCTCCCCTCTCCTCCACCTGACTCCTCTATCTTCTTCCTATCCCACAGTTGGGTAGTGAGCACAGCTGGAGGAAGAAGGCAAAAGTCCTATTCATTGGGGTCATTGTGATTCCTCCTGATTAAGGCTATCTTGCCTGCTCCCAGGCCAGCTTCCAAATGTCTGCTCTCTGAGAAGAGCAGATGGGAAGGTTCCTTAGATATTCCGAAGGAACATTCACATTGCACAGTTTGCTGACCTAAGAGGAGTAGTGGCATTCCCTCCCTGCTGTGGGCAGTTATATGGAGTGGAGTCCCAGGAATGATCAGGTTCACTTATATTTCACATTGTCCAACTGACCCAGGAGAAACATGCACTTGCCACGCCAAAGGCTGGAGGTGCCATTCACTCTTAGTTCCAGCCAGCCTTCTGCTTTCAGAAATCTGAAACTGAGGCAAGAACTGATCTTTGATTAGTATGACCCCTTAAACACAAGAGAACTCAAGTTTCATAAAGCTATTGAGATTTGGGGCATATCTTTTGTAACAGCTAACATTTTCTTAACACACAGTGGGTATGATCCCAGAAATTATTAAAGAAAATCAGTCTTATTACCAAACAGTAATGTCCACATATTCAATCATTTAGAAAATTAAATATCAACCAAAACACTGTTTTTTTTAAGGGCAGATAAAATTCTTTGTCCTATATAAGCTATTTTCATTAAAATACCTTTTAAATGGACAATAATTTAGTGATATAAAGTAGCATATCTTTAATCAATTTTCAAAAATAAATTCTCTTTGGAAAGAGATGTTTTGGTAATTTTGATAATTTGATAATTACTCAAAAATTCTCTATGGTTCCACATAGAAATGTAGAAATACATAAGTATTTTAAAAACACTGCCTACCAGTTCAGGTCATTTAAGAAATAATATTCTTTGGACTATTATGCACATTTTTATATGTATATTTCTACAATACTTACAATAATGTAAACACTCTTTCCCGTTCCTGTTGGTCCTACAAATATTGAAGGCTTTTGATGGGTGGTCAACAATTCCATTAGTGCAGAGTATCGAATTGTGTCCAGAGTTGGCACAATGATTTCATTAAACATCACATCCTTAGGAATTGGAGGAGCTTCAGCTAACTTCTTTACCCATGGTTCCCATTTTCCTATTCCCTGTTTACAACAAATAACCAAATAGTGAATGTCATGTTTTAAAATACATTCAGAAGCTCTGTACTTCTGCATCACTGCAGAAAAGATGAAAGATCAAGACCAACAATCCTTGATATGTATACATTTGTTTTTATCCTTTAAAACTCTTCACTCTAATTTTTTAAATTTTGTATTAAATTAAACAGATATTGGGGTTTTGTATGGATAAAAATGAAATAGCAATGATGTAATAATTTGATATCCTGGAACCACTGATTATATCAACCCAAAGATCAGTCACTTTTGCCAAATATTAGATTTTTTAATAGCATTGAGAAAACTGATCTAATCAATGTGTTAAAGAGTAAAGAATATTATTCAACAAATGTTAACCAATATAGAATTTTTCTACACAGACCATCAGCTGAATTTGTTTGATTTTTATAATGGTACTTGCAACATCAGCTTATTATTTCAAGCAAGATTTCTTTCTCTTTTAAAAAAATTTTATTTACACTGTTGTGTATCTGCTGTACAGCAAAGTGAATCAGTTATACATATACATATATCCATTCTTTTTTAGATTATTTTTCCATACACATCATTAGAGTACTGAGTAAAGTTCCCGGAGCTCCTTATTAGTTATCTATTTTATTTATAGTAGTATGTCTCCTTTTTAAATTGTAGTAAAGAAAAAAACACCTAAAATTTACCTTCAACCATATTTAAGTGTATATCTCAATATTATTAGCTAAATTCATGTTGATGTGTAAGAGATATCCAGAACAGACAAGATTTCTTAATATGAGATTATTATTATTATGAGGTAACATTACACTGTATCTTTGCATCCTATTAGCTTTGTGAACTAAAGTTTTCATTTGCTAAGGCAGTGTCTATAACAAAAATTTCAAAAGTATGTTAACTTTCCTTAGAAAAACACCACTGCCCTCTCTATTCTTACAAAATCCAGCATAAGCTCGTGTTCATTCAAAGTATATTAAAATCCAAACCCATCTTCCTTCACATCTTCCAGTATCCCAAAACCCAGCCTCACTGATGAGTCTACTGTTTCCAAAAATGCCCTAGGTCCCTGGACCTTTACATATGGAACTCTTTTGTCCTAGTGTATGGATCATTGAAAAAGCAAGAGAGTTCCAGAAAAACATCTACTTCTGCTTTATTGACTATGCCAAAGCCTTTGACCCTGTGGATCACAATAAACTATGGAAAATTCTGAAAGAGATAGGAATACCAGAGCAACTGACTTGCCTCTTGAGAAACCTGTATGCAGGTCAGGAAGCAATAGTTAGAACTGGACATGGAACAACAGACTGNATTGGAAAAGACCCTGAGGCTGGGAAAGATTGAGAGCAGGAGGAGAAGGAGATGACAGAGGATGAGATGGTTGGATGGCATCATTGACTGGATGGACATGGGTTTGGGTGAACTCCGGGAGTTGGTGATGGACAGGGAGGCCTGGCATACTGCAGTTCATGGGGTCGCAAAGAGTCGGACATGACTGAGCAACTGAACTGAACTGACACATGACATTCTCCTGAAGAATTCAGGAACTCAAAGAAGACAGTACTGTCCTTTATTCATTTTTGTATCATTTGGAAGTGTTGAGTACAGAGTGGAAATTATAAGGAAGCTAAATTTGCATTACTCTAAAAACAGTATTTCAAGGAAATCACTAGAACTTTCTAAAACTGACAAAGAAACAATGCTCCTTTGATATTCTTGATAATCTTTCTAACACGAATCTTTTGCCACCTTATGGGGAAGGAAAAATTAAGAATCAGAAAACCTGGAACAGATAGTCGTTTAGAGACTGTGCAATCCTGGGAAAACCACAAAATATCTCTGAGCCTCAATTCCCTCAATGGTAAAATCTGGAAAATAATCCTATCTTTCCCATTTCACTGGGAAATAAAATAAAAGTGATTGTGGGAAATCTTAATAAACTGCAAAGTGCTCTGAAAATTTAGGATATCATAAAATTAGCAAAGGTAAAAAGGTTATCTTTCAGTTGGCAGGGTGAAGAGTCTCTTCTGAGATGAGTTCAGCAATATGATTCTCAAGAATCATAAAAATTTTTTAATTGATATACTAGTTCCTGTTTGATGAACCTATCTTAAAGAAACAATCAGATATGTAAACAATGACTTGTATACAAGAATACTCACCAAAGTACTAAAACAACAAAAACACTTCAATGTGCAAGATTAGGAAACTGAATTGATCACGGTCCACTGAAATGGTAGAATATAGGGAGTTTTAGAAAAATAAGCTTTATTAAAGCAGCATCAGTTAGATAGAGTTGTTCCCTTTACTAAGGGAAGAAGAAGGATATGAAACTGCCCAGTGAGGATGTAGATGATCCCAATTTCGCTAAAATCTGCATATATTTAAATAACGCATGCATTATAAGTCACTTCAGTCATGTCTGACTCTTTGTAAGCTTATGAACGATAGCCCAGCAGGCTCCTCTGTCCATGAATCTCTCCAGGAAAGAATACTGGAGTGGCCTACCACGCCCTCCTACAGGGGATCTTCCCAACCCAGGAGGGAAGAATTCACATTGGCAGGCAGGTCATTTACCACTAGTGCCACCCGGGAAGCCCATATTTAAATAACACGCATGCCTAAACTTTGTCCTCAATTACTGTACTTCTGGGAGCTGTTACACAAAAACAAGTGAACAAACACCACCCAGGGTATATTGTCCATTCTGTTTGGGAAGTGCTGAATTCCTAACGACCCATCTGCGGTCCTGCAGGAACTCAGCATGTGATGCGTAACCTGCACCATGAACCTCCCAGAAGTGTGTCCTTGAGCAGTACTCACCTGCTGCTGGACTGGATGTCCTAATGTGTGATTGTATGTAATGGCACAGCTGGCCCAATCAGCACTTTTATTTATCCCATTTTATCAATGAGAAAAACAAGCCTTGGGGAGAATTAAAAACCAGTCCAAGGCTATACAGGAAGAAGCCAGACCCAGATGTACCTGACTTCACATCCAGCATGCCATCTCCTACCCCATGCTGTCTCTTAGGTAGACAGTGGTGACAAGGTGGCCACAGGGCCATTCTATGCCATGTGTCTCCCAGGGAAACCCTGCCTGATTGACAGGTGCAGATCTTGCTTCAAAACTCTTACCTCAGTGATAAACTGATAATCATAAATTGTTCCTTTTTCAGGGAATGGAACAGTTAGTCGTTTTGAAGATGTTTGTTCGGTTCCACTCAGTAATTTAAATCTATTTCGAGTTATATCTGAAATTGGGCCTTCCATTAGTTCTCGAAGAATCTTACTAAATTTCAACCGATCATCATCTTTACAAGAAGCACCGATAGACCAGATCAAAGAAAACAGAAAAATGCCCTGATTTGGAGAGATGAGAAGATAGAATGCATTAAAGAATAACTTTAATCCATCCTTAAAGCTTAAATAAGATCAGCCAGATTAATATCTTTGAATGGAAATGAATAAACTGATATATGGTAGTAGGCAATCTTGGGATTTTGTAATAATTAGTTTTTTCTATTAAGTTACATGTCATAAAAGCTTACTATCAGAGAAGACAATATAATGCAAAGCATAAATTCTAGGCATAGTAANTGAATGGAAATGAATAAACTGATATATGGTAGTAGGCAATCTTGGGATTTTGTAATAATTAGTTTTTTCTATTAAGTTACATGTCATAAAAGCTTACTATCAGAGAAGACAATATAATGCAAAGCATAAATTCTAGGCATAGTAAAAACTTAGAATGATAAGTCTGGTAAATCAGGTGCTAATTCAAGTATACAGCTGAACTTTGATATTAAAAAGAATATTGAGATAACTTTTTATTAAAGTAAAAAAGCATATTTTAATAAAGAATAATCAACTCACAATATATGTTTATTAAATTTTGATACAATGTTTTATAAAGTAAAACAAATTCATACACTTTTATTTACCTGTTATAATAATTATCCAAGCATTGACTGTATCATTGGAACCACAGTCCTGCAAGCTTTCTTATCAGACTCAGGCAGAGGGAACAGAACAAGACACCACTCAAATAAGAAGGTCTGTTTGCTTGTTTTAAAATCAAATCTCCTNTTATTTACCTGTTATAATAATTATCCAAGCATTGACTGTATCATTGGAACCACAGTCCTGCAAGCTTTCTTATCAGACTCAGGCAGAGGGAACAGAACAAGACACCACTCAAATAAGAAGGTCTGTTTGCTTGTTTTAAAATCAAATCTCCTTTTCCATGCCAAAGCTAAAACAGTTCTGACTATACTCATAAAAGTTGTGAACTCTAGCTTGACACCATTCATCTACTCCTAGATTATTCAGACTCTTTTTGAAAACTATTTTAAAGGAAATTTAAAATGCATTTCATAAAAAAAAAATAAGCAGAAAAGTAACACTGACTACATTAAAAGTGCTACCATTAGCAATATGTAATTTTTTATTAAAGAAGATTTAAGGTCTGTTGATAATTTTATTCCTATATTTAAAACATTTATAGATTATATACCTTCTTGCTTTCTTAATTCTAAATATTTATATACACAAATATATTTTAAATATTTATATCTCATGAAAAAGGAGAAACATTAGGGAAGAAAAAAATGAATTATAATTTGGAGGTTGAAGGGGGAA
Organism: Neotragus pygmaeus; assembly: GCA_006410875.1. Classification (NCBI taxonomy): domain Eukaryota; kingdom Metazoa; phylum Chordata; class Mammalia; order Artiodactyla; family Bovidae; genus Neotragus; species Neotragus pygmaeus. Next base: position 728,411 of record SJYV01014043.1, on the reverse strand, counting down.
GTGAATCTTGTTGTCAAATGGTCATTGACATTTTGGGGACTGATCATCTTTGCTGTGTGCTGTGCTCAGTTTTTCAGTCTTGTCTGACTGTGACCCCATGGACTGCAACCCACCAGGCTTCTCTGTCCATGGATATTCTCCAGGCAGGAATACTGGAATGGGTTGCCATTCCCTCCTCCAAGGAATCTTCCCAACCCAGGGATCGCATCCAGGTCCTGCACTGCAGGCAGATTCTTTTTTTTTAATTATTATTTTTTTTAATTTTACTTTACAATACTCTATTGGCTTTGCCATACATTGACATGAATCCACCACAGGCAGATTCTTTACCAACAGAGCTGCCATCATCTTTGAGACTGGGCCAAATGATTCAAGGTATCAGTAGCCGATCTGTGGGGGTCATTGGCTCCACCCAAACTTCATGACTCAATACAACACCAGGCAAGGAGTTTTCCTATCAGCACCTGGTATTTGGGAACTGACTCTTTCTCACTGTTCAGCTTCCACCCATTATCCAACCTCCAGTTCTGAAAAAAATGAGGTTAATTAATTAGGAAAATTTACCGGGGAAAGCAATAAATCCTTTTCTATTGCAAGATTCAAAGACTTACCTCATGTAAAGAGTACATGGACTTACCTCAAGTAAAGAGTAAGTTTCTCGATCATTTCTCTCTCTTACTTTGACTTCATCAGCAAAGTCACTCATAAAACAGTCTATCAGATTCATTAGGGATCGGACTAAGTTTGTATCTGAAGTAGGAGATAATTCCTGAAAAATCAGAGAAAAAAAGTCTATGAAGCAGTTTAAATGAGGCACTAATTTAAACAGTATCAACTAATTTTTATTGAACCCATTTAGTTATAACAGCCATAACATCTACAAAAAGGTGTTAGTATTATAATTCTAGTTTTATAAGAGGGAAACTCTTTTTTAAAATAATAGTTCATCAGAAATGAGAGATCACCTTTTAGAATATTTTCACCTAGATGTGATTAGGTGGGACTTCAAGTTTGTTTTTTTAAGGGAAGAGATTATCATCCATACATTTTCTCAAACCATAAGATGCTTTGTTTAAAATACTTTTTTGGAGAACTATATTAATGAAAAAATTTAAACTTTAATAAGAGTTTTAAATCAAACCAATTAAGAAATTATTTTAATATCTGGTAGTTGATAATAAAGTAGATGCTAAAATGTATATATATGGCTAATTTGGATTTTCCAATTATTTTTTAAATCTTAAAACTTTCATCCCTCTTACCTTTGTATGTTTCCTAATAAATTCAACAGAAACAGGAACCATTCTGTCAAATAAGCCTATTATAAATTCCTTCTGAATAACAGTAATTGTAGCAGGTAAAAGATTTATCCAAGACAACATTAGTGGTCTCCAGCCTAGCATATGAGGTTCCATGTATATCATCCCACATCTGGAAACCTGGAAAAACAATCACTGTTTACCACCAAGGTACTGCTTATAAAAGAAGGATGACTCAGTACATCTGTTTCTTACAGTTTTCAGGAAACTTGTGAAGGAAAAAGGCATACTTTTATATAATTTCCTCATCTAAATTTTCATGTATGACTTTACCAAATGGTCCTAGACAAAGAAGGAAATATCCCTGACTCTTATTATCATTGTCAAGGTATGTCAACAGACATGTCTGCCCTTAGAGAATCACAGATGGCTGTTAGAATGAATTCTGTCAATACTTTTTTTCAGCTAGAGTCAAAATTACTAAGCAATAAACACATTTATAACATTTCAAATTTATTAGCAGATGTGAAAATTGAGAACTTACAGTGGCAGGAGAAGCAACTTCTAAATCCATCGGCTCAAAAATAAGATTCATCTGTGGTGACATTTGGATAATCTCCCCGCTCATCAGACATAGCTTTTTGTTATCATCCAGCACAGTGTTCATATTCTCAATCCATACTGCATCTACTGGCCCATCAAAAATTAACCATTTCCTATCTGGTGTCTGGTTCATTCGATGGTGAATAAAGGGCAAAAATGGTAATGGAAGGAAACAGTTCAGTCATGTGTTTTACAATTTTAAAATATATCTCCTAAAACTAATTTCACCATCAAAATGTAAAGGCACCTTTGGAATAGAGTGCATATGCATGTGAATATACATACATATTCACTAAAGAAGCCTAATATGTGCCATGGATGAGACAAATTTTAACATCTTAAGATTTTATCTTTTCCAATGTCTCTGAAATCATATACAACATATTTTAGAAAAGTGGGAAAAAAAATGCAATTGCCAGGGAAAACAATTTTAATTCAGACTGTTTGACTATATAGACATTCTATTTAGTATTCATACAGATCAATTATTCTTGTGTGTTAGGTCAAATTTTCTGTTCCCTCCACTGAATGAATTCACCCACATACACACCCTTCTTGGGCTGAACTGTCTTGTGGTCATATAATATCTGGCATTAATATCAATATAATGTCCACAGTCCCACAGTGAGAAAAACTGATTCTCTTTTCCGGACCCTGATGAAGAAGCCATCCTGTGGACACAGATGATGCCTTGGGTTCACCTTCAGCAAATGCACACTTGAGTTGAAGTAGTGAGGGATTTGAATCCACCTTAACAACTTCTCCATCCTGTGATCAAAAGCATTAATCCACGAGACAGTGGGTCTGTCTGGACTCAAGTTACCCATAGCCATACGCAGAAGCAAGCTCTGGCCATACTCAGGAAGCATGGAAGAGTGCATTGTCTTGGAGAGAAAACCATCAGATCAACTTTTCCTCCTGCTGTTGGGTTCTTAAGCCTGTTAGGCTCCACTCAGAAACACTCCCCTGACAGTAAGCAGGTGGGACCTGCAACAACTGGGAGACCTCACTTTTAATCTGGCTTCACTATTTCCCAGCTGTGTGACTTGGGCAGCTACTTAACCTTCCTGAGACTAATATTAACGGGATGTAGCTTCTTGAAAAATATAACACATACTGTGTAGCTAAGTATAAAATGAGAGGTATCTCATGATTATTTCTGTATAAATGATGCAATAGTACACATTATCTAGAGACTTCACACATTAATCTGGGCCAGAGCACATTTACTGTGACAAGAAAGGATCTGAGAAGTTTCATCAATGGTCCCAGATCTCTGTGTGCTCCACCTGTACCTCCTGACACTGTGCAAGATCTCTGCCCCATGAGAGCCGATCCTCATGTTATTCATGGCTCAAGGTCCTTCAGGAAAATAAAAGCATAGCTGCGATTTAACATTTTTCTGTCATTACACTAACTCATGACTGTCTTGTCCTTAAATGAGGAGACAGCACCAAATTTAGGATGTATGGTAGTCAGAATAAAGGTTAACATATATATATATATATATACATATATATAAGATTTAACAAAACAATTAAATGTCTCTAGCCTAGGCCCCTTTTCCTGTAAGACTAGCCTTAACAAGCTGTCTCTATCTGATCATAGTCCATGGAGAGACTGCTAACACAACCACCAAGTTAACATTTATTGGTCTGTGGCCTTTCTTAGAGTGGGCAGCAGCCCCTCAGCAGGGTACGCCAGGAAGGGGCAAGTCCCCACTCCCCTTCCCAGAGGTCAGCAGCTGGCACATCCCTCACGTTTTCCTTCCACAGACAGCTCATGCTCTCCCAGCACACTAGAGGGAAGTACTGGAGTTGGTCTGCAATTTGCTCTTTCAGCCCTGGAGTCTATCTGACAATTAGTAGGTGTGACAGTGACAGCCAGCTCAGCAGCAGGGCAAAGAATGTTACTGATGGATCAAAAGGCTCCTGTTATTCAGATGCTCTCCTTGCTGGGTCACCTAGCCTGGAAAATGAGCGCCAGAAACGCTCTCCTCAGCCTCCTTTCCCCGTGCCCTTTCTTCTGTGCATACTGAGGAGGACATGCCTGCCCTCATGGTCTCTAGCCGTCTTTGTAGAGACTCACAAGTGCTCTTCACAGAAACTCTGCCAGACTATCCAGTACTGCACTTTAAATACGTACCTTGAACTATAAATACAAAAGTTTACTCGAAACTGAAAAAATCAGAGCTCTCATAGCCTTTCCAAATAGACATGCAAAGTGTTGGCACTTACCGATGAAGCAGCAAATGCTCTGAAACTGACAGCAAGGATCCCATCGGACCACTCATGGGACACTAAATCAAACTGTCCATACAGCTGACCCATGGTGACGGACTTCGGATTTAAAACAGTAATCTGAACCTTGTTTTCTTCCATTAACCCCTTAATAGAAAACAATTATTTACTTATTTAAAAGAATACTGTCTTTATTCATGGAAAACATGATTGTGAATGTAGATAATCCTAAAGACTCTAAAAGAAACTATCAGAAGTAAAGAGTTCACTTAACAAGGTTCCTATCATGGAAGAAACGAATTGCCAGTCTATGTTCAATGCAGGATGCAGGATGCTTGGGGCTAGTGCGCGGGGATGATCTGGAGGGATGATGTGGGGTGGGAGGTAGGAGGAGGGTAAAAAAAAAAAAAAGAAAACAAGGTTCCAGAGTATAAGGTCATTATCTAAACATTGATTGTATTTTCTAAATAATGTCAATGAAAAACTTAACAATAAAATTTAGAAGTACAATTTACAAATGGATTTAAAAACTCATAAGATACTTAGGAATAAATCAGTAAATGTTGGTCGAGATCTATAAATAGTTGTTATTATATGCTTTATGGGTTAGATATTCTTTTCTGTTTTTCCTTACAAACCTTAAAAATGTTAACACCATTCTAAACTCACTGGCATTACAAAAACAGGTCTGGGGCTGAATTTGCCCCATGGGCTGAACTTGGATGATTCTTGCTACAAAACATTCTTTGAGTGAAAATTAAATAATTAAAATATATGGAAATATGTACCATTTTCATGTTGTGAAAAAGTTCATATTGGTAAATTGACAGTTTCCACTAAAACCTTGAAAACTGTTATATGGAATTAATAAGAGATATTAATAGACCTAGGACATAAGCTTTTTTATGTTTCTGATAGTTTTTTTAGAAGAGCTTTAGGTTTATAGAAACCTGAACAGAAATTACTGTATATATATCCACATATATTCCATCCACCTCCCACCCCACACACAGTTTCCCCTATTATTAAAGCCTGGCATTGGTGTGGTGCATTATTATGAGTGATGAACTGATATGGATATCTTGTTATTAACTAAATCCCATGGCTTACTAAGGTTTAGTGTTTGTATTGGACAGTTCTACGGATTTTGCCAAATACATTATATCATGTATCCACCATTACAACACATACAAAATAGTTTCACTGTGCTCTACTTATTCACGATCATTTTTTTTTTTTTCAGTTCAGATCAGTTCAGTCGCTCAGTCGTGTCTAACTCTTTGAGACCTCACGGACAGCAGCATGCCAGGTCTCCCTGTCCATTACCAACTCCAGAAGTTCACTCAAACTCATGTCCATAGTCGGTGAAGCCATCCAACCATTGCATCCTCTGTCGTCCCCTTCTCCTCCTGCCCTCAATCCCTCTCAGCATCAGGGTCTTTTCAAATGGATCAGTTCTTCACACCAGGTGGCCAAAGTATTGGAGTTTCAGCTTCAGCATTGGTCCTTCTAATGAATTCAGGACTGATTTCCTTTAGGATGGACTGGTTGGATCTTTTTGCAGTCCAAGGGACTCCCAAGAGTCTTCTCCAACACCACAGTTCAAAAGCATCGATATTTCAGCACTCAGCTTTCTTTATAGTCCAACTCTCACATTCATACATGACTACTGGAAAAATCATAGCTTTGATTAGATGGACCTTTGTTGGCAAAGTAATGTCTCTACTTTTTAATAGGTTGTCTAGGCTGGACATAGCTTTTCTTTCAAGCAGCAAGCATCTTTTAATCTCATGGCTGCAGTCACCATCTGCATGATTTGGAAGCCCAAGAAAATAAAGTCAGACACTGTTTCCCCATCTATTTGCAATAAAGTGATGAGACCAGATGCCATGATCTTAGTTTCCTGAATGTTGAGTTTTAAGCCAACTTTTCACTCTCCTCTTTCACTTTTATCAAGAGGCTCTTTGGTTCTTCTTCATTTTCTGCCATAAGGGTGGTGTCATCTGCACATCTGAAGTTATTGATATTTCTTCCAGCAACCTTGATTCCAGCTTGTGCTTCATCCAGCCTGGCANCAATCTTGATTCCAGCTTGTGCTTCCTCCAGCCCAGCATTTCTCATGATGTACTCTGCATATAAGTTAAATAAGCAGGGTGACAATATGCAGCCTTGACATACTCCTTTTCCTATTTGGAACCAGTCTGTTGTTCCATGTTCAGCTTTAACTGTTGCTTCTTGACCTGCCTACAGGTTTCTCAAGAGGCAGGTCAGGTCAATTTCCATTTTAAATCATACCTTCCTTCACAAAGGCAAAGTACTAAAACATCACATCAAACAAAGAAAAGTGCAAGGAATAGAAATACCACAAAAATTCTTGGCAGCAGTTGGTCCAATCAAAAGTTTTTTTGGTGGAAAAGAAATATATATCACCTAATCTAAGAAGCTGTCATTCTAAAAATGTGAATAATGGAAGGAATGTAGGATTTAGAGTCAGAAAACTTGGTTTTGGATCTGCAATTACCACTGTATTATTATTCAACCTTTTTTCTCTATGCACTAGCCATAAACTTACAGTTCACCAGAAAAGGATATAAAAGGTCTAACAAAGATATGGGGGAAAGGTCATATTTCACTAATAATCAAAGTTGTTGTTTTTTTAATAAAGATTCTAGTCTAGTCAATTAGCTATTTTGTTCTTACAAGAAAACAAACAGTACTACGTATTAAGGAGAAATGAATATTGATATAGGATGCAAATTATTTTAACGTCTGTTAGAAGGCAGTTCAGCAACACAGGTCTTGGTCCTATGACTCTCCTAATGAAATACCTTAAAATGGAGAAAAACCTTAAGTAAAAATTTCCCATTTCCCATTGCAGTATTATCTATAAAGAAGGAAAACTAAATACAATCTAAATTTCAAACTATAAACACAGTTCAATAAACTTATTTACAGCTTGAATCATGTTCATAAAGATAGAAAAATGCCCATATTATAATATCAACATGAACAGACCTTCCCCCAGGATTCACAGTTGTCTGATTTCAACATTTAATATTGAGGAATACCATAGAGGAAACAGTAGAATGGGTACATTATCCAATATTTCCTATGTTTTCCAATTTTTATACTTATCATCAGTTTTAAAATAGAAGTACTAGAAATTGCATATTTTTTAAAGGTAATCAAAGCTTTAAAATTTTGCTAAAACAGTTGTCTAAAATATAACATCTAAAAGGAAATGTTTTATGTTAAATTCAAGAAGAGCATGTTCTTTTTATATATTAACTTTGTAAATCACAACAAGGAAACAGATTATATAATTGTCTTTTCTATACCTTTAGATTATCAGGCAGTTCTGATCGTCCAGCATATCCAGGGTTCATTGTTATAAAGACAGCACACGTGGGGTCAAGTTTTAATTCAGTTCCTTCAAACACTAGTAAATCAGCGCCAGCATTAATACCTGTGGGTAATCAAGAATGAAATGACTTAGAAATTCCACATATAAATGTGACTCGTGCCATTCATTACGTCCTATATTTCTACTGTTTTCACACAGTGCAGAGACAAACTAGTCCATTACCTCTTTGGATAGTAAGAATTTGTTGAGCAACCACAGACAGCACTTCCAAATCAATTCTGTTAAACTCATCAAAGCAAGCCCAGGCACCACAAGATAACAGTCCCTGGGAGAAAAGAGTAATGAAAATTTTCAATTTTATCTGATTGAATATTACATTGAAATGTTGTATTTTCACCTCATCTCTTCACAGATTTAATATCCTATCAAGGAAATTGCTTATTCACCTTTATCTTTAAAGACCGCTTACTCTTTTATTACCAATTCATTATTCTGCATGAATAAAGAGTTTGATGAATTGAAAATTTTTCCAATTGATTTTTTTTTTACTTTCTCTGTGTATTTTTTGGCATTTTAGATGTATATCTATAATTTTAAAGCCTTTCTTATTTTTTAGTTACAAGTTGATTTGATTCGCTTTTTCCTTACAGACTCCATAGAATGGACTGTAATAATCCTTTAAATAAGGTGACTCCTGTTGTCAATGAGACTACCCTGTAACCTGAGTATCTTAACGACCAGCTAACACCGTTGGAGGCCCCAGCTTGCAATTTTAACTTACAGCTACCTCAAAAGTAACTATGTGCCATTTGGTCATAGTAAAAACTGGAAAGTCAAACTTGAGTAGCTGAGTCCAAATTCAAATTAATTTTTTTTAATGCAAAAATGATTATTGAATGTACATTCTCTAGATAGTATATGTATGTATGTGTATTTCACTAAGTATCTATAATATGCAGAACATGATGCATGGCACTTTGTATGTATCTTTTATACAAGGAACTAAGGCTATGTCACATAAGATGTTAAGTATTTAGTACAATGCCACATATCTAATAGTGGCTAACCTTGGATTTGTGTACAGTTCCTTCTATTCAAACACACTGGATTAAACATGAACACCATGCATGTCAAAGAATAGCACATTTTCATTATTTAGTGAGACTCTAAGACTTAGAAATCTAACACATGATATAATAAAAGGATTAGAAATCACAGAGAACAAAATGCTTATGAAGTCACGTGTTCAGAGTTATAGATTGTGAGGTTATAGTAAGATCTCTGTCTTTTTAATTTTGTACCCGCATTATTCGGCATGATCCTAATATAAATTTTCCATATAATCAATACTTATCAATAACAAAACAATATTTTAATATATGAATCTATATCTAAGAATTAAGAATATTATTATATAGATTTGAAAACTTAGTGCATACCAGAATTTTCTTGAAACATTTAGGAATATAATGACTATTTAAAGTACACAGGGAATCTTTTAGATTTGCTGTTTATTTCCTTAATAAGCATTACAGTGAGGTTGTATATCATTATAGAGGATGATTGAAATAGCTACTGATCATTCAAATGTTTTCTTCATATTTTACTTATTATAATATTTTCCTTTATTTTACTATTATTCTAATTGTTTCAGTGTCACAAATATAGAAATTTCTGATGTTCCAAATCTTTTATAAAATGACTAAGCCATATTTCAGTCAGGAATAGTTTACTCAAAGGGTAGGGTTGTTATGTTTTGTTAGTGTGAGTAGTTTTTTTAATCCTAAAACACATTTATTTGTTCTTTATTTATAATGTTTTTATACTGTGGGATAGCCTAGTATTTTTTTAATTTTTTTTCAGATTTTATCTTATTATTATTATTTTTTACTTTACATTATTGTATTGGTTGTGCAATACATCAACATTATTTTTAATTGAAGGACAATTGCTTTACAATATAGCATTGGTTTCTGTCAGACATCAACACGAATCAGTAATAGGTACACAAATGTTTTGAGTATTTTTTCAATGTTAACTTTTTCTGGAGCTATCTTTGAAAATTAAGGATTAAAGAATCATTAAATTGCAATTTGCAGAGTATACAAAAATAGAAATTAAAAAACCAAGTAAGTGGAACTCATAATTCCACATGGATAATTTTGTGTTCAACTGTGCCACTTGATATTTTAAGGAACAACAAACTATAGCAACAAAGCATCAAAATGGCCAGATGTTCAAAGGTTACTCAGTGAACTTAACCAGGGACTTTATATCTTTCACTCCCTTTTTTGCAATCTTACCAACTCCTAAGAGTGGGAGTCTGACTCAGAATAAGAAAAAAACAAAAGGATTTCAAGTTCACCAAAAAGATTAAATAGAGTATGTCTATAAAAGTAAACTATTAAGTCATAACTCATTAATAATGAAGTCTTTAGAGAATTCAGTATTTACATGATGCAATATAGCTCAGTTGGTAAAGAATTTGCCTGCAACGCAGGAGACCCAGGTTCAATTCCTGGGTCGGGAAGATCCACTGGAGGGATAGGCTACCCACTCCAGTATTCTTGGGCTTGCCTTGTGGCTCAGTTGGTAAAGAATCTGCCTGCAATGCGGAATACCTGGGTTCGATTCCTGGGTTGGGAAGATCCCCCAAGAAGGGAAAGGCTACCCACTCCAGTATTCTGGCCTGGAGAATTCCATGGGCTATACTTATGGGGTCACAAAGACTCAGATATAACTGAGTGACTTTCACTTAAAATAATGGTTCTCAAACTTCTAGTTAACCAGTGTACTGAAGGGACACCACTCATTCATTACTATCAGGAATAAGAGGAAGGTAGAAAGTATGAGAGTGTTAGTCAGCTCAGTCATGTCCCAACCTGCAAACCAAAGGACTGCTGCCCACCAGGCTCCTCAGTCCATGGGATTCTATGGCAAGGACACTGGAGTGGGCTGCCATTTCCTTCTCCAGGGGATCTTCCTGACCTAAGGATTGAACCTGGGTCTTCGATGTTGCAGGTGGATTCTTTACTATCTGAGAGGGAGGTAGAACTCCTCCTCAAATAAGCTTTTGATATAACTCTACTTACAGCAAGTCTTTTACATGAATCAAATTATGTTTCATTATAAAAAGTCTTTCTGAGACGTTATCATATCATAAATGAGGAGTAAACTCAAACCTTAAAGAATTTTCCTAGAGCCAGATAGTCCAACCCATCAGAGCAATTGAAAACAACACATTGCTTGGCTACAGCTTTGGCTAAATCTTTAGTAGTTTCAGTCTTTCCAGTGCCAGCTGGCCCCTCAGGTGCCCCTCCAAGGTGCAGATGAAGGGCTCCAAATAAGGTTCTGAAATATAAGAAATAAACAATCTTTGTGTAATAATGTGATTTTTACATACATTCAGAAAAAATTTAAATCAAGAGTCAAATTTTCTACTTCCTCACCAAAAATTCCTTCCTTCCTACTAACCTATGAAAATCTTTGTCTGTTTTATATTTTACTTCTGAATAGCTGTATATGTGACAAAATCAGAACAAACTCGCCTTCGAAATTCAATGCTGATTTCTGGAGAATTCAGTTGATCCTGAACCATCCAATTACCCTACTGTAAGCATATGGAAATGCTACATAAAAATGATAACTTTGGAAATATAGAACCATTTTTGAGAGAACGAAAAGCAAATTATCAAAGAAGACAATGCATAGCTGGAAAAGTAATTAGGTGCTAAAGTTGTAGAGGTGCACATTGGTTTGGAATTTGTAAATAAACACAAGTGCATTTATACCCACACAGAAACAAAAGTTCTTAGAACTGAGAAAGCTGAGGAGCTGGAATGGACTCACTATTTAAACCCAGAAGATTTGAAAGGTTGCCTTGGGTGTAAATGGAAACTAAAATTATTTCAGCAGCCTATTCAGGAGACAAAGAAGAGTCAATGAAGGGACAGGAAGCTTATACTCCATGCAGTGCCCAGTGAGAAACTGACATCATTCATAAAGGGTGCCATCAAATTTCCATTCCCTGGTAGCTCAGCTGGCAAAGAATCCACCTGCAAGGCAGAAGACCCCAGTTTGATCCCTGGGTAGGAAAGATCTGCTGGAGAAGGGAATGGCTACTGATAGGCCTATGAAACCAAACTGAGAAATTAGCATTAAAATTTTGTTCTGGACCAGAGAAAACCCTAGAGCCCTCCACAGAGATAAATGTAAAACTGTTCCACATGGACACCTCCACAATTGAGAAATGGAAGACCATCTGGGAAAACAATCTTACTAAAACGACCTCACAGTTAAAACCAGAAAGACTGATCAAAATTAAGAATCAGACTTGCAATGACAAAGGCAGTTAGGCAGTTGGACAATGGTCTGAGAGGGCTACTGTATATATGGCACTCTGCCCTCTTTGGTGGTTTAGGAAGATTTTAAATAAAAAGCAATAGACATCAGACAATTGTGAGGGAAAAAAAGAAGTCAAGCTCATAAAAGAGGAAACTGGAAATCTAGCAATGAAAAATATAATCTCTGAACTTTTGAAAATTCAATGAACAGACTAAATAGCAGAGAAAACATACAGAAACAGAATTATGCACTCTAGAAGATAAGTAGGAGGAAATCATCCAGGGAAAGAGGCCAACAATAAGAAAAAAGAAGGAAAAGAATGGAGAAAAGGCAAAATTCTAAAAACAATGGCTGAAAATTTGCTAGAATGGAAGAAAGATATTAACTAGAAAAAGTCCCAAGTAGGATATATAAAAACTCCTTCACATCTAATAATATCCAGTGAACATCAATAAGAAGAAGAAAACCTTAAAAACTACAAAGAAGAAAGTTACTTATAAAGGAATAAAACTAATAATTAGAATAACAGACTAGTCAGCAGTAGCAACAAATGCCAGTAGAATAATATCTTTGGAGAGCTGAGGGGAAATTACTGTTCATCTACAGTTTTACACCTAGCTAATCTATTGGAAAAGACCCTGATGCTGAGAAAAATTTAGGGCAGGAGGAAAAGAGGGTGACAGAGGATGAGATGGTTGGATGGCATCATTGACTAAATCGATGAGTTTGAGCAAACTCTGGGAGACAGTGAAGGACAGGGAAGTCTGGTGTGCTGCAGTCCACAGGGTAGCAAAGAGTTGGACACAACTGAGAGACTGAACAACAACAATCTAGTGAAGACGAAGAAAAAAAGAAGAGCAAGAGGCATTTTAACTTATATGCATAGTACATCGTGTGAAATGCAGGGCTGGATGAAACTGGAATGAAGATTGCCAGGAGAAATATCAATAACCTCAGATACGCAGATGATACCACCCTTGTGGCAGAAAGCAAAGAGGAACTAAAGAGCCTCTTGATGAAAGTGAAAGAGGAGAGTAAAAAAGTTGCCTTAAAGCACAACATTCAGAAAACTAAGATCATGGCATCTGGTCCCATCACTTCATGGCAGAGATGGGGAAACAATATAAACAGTGACAATTTTCTTGGGCTCCAAAATCACTGCAGATGGTGACTGCAGCCATGAAATTAAAAGATGCTTACTCCTTGGAAGAAAAGCTATGACAAACCTAGACATTGTATTAAAAGCTACAATAAACCTATTAAAAAGCAGAGACATTCAGTTCAGTTCAGTTACTCAGTCATGTCCGACTCTTTGCGACCCCATGAATCACAGCACGTCTGGCCTCCCTGTCCATCACCAACTCCTGGAATTCACTCAGATTCACGTCTGTCGAGTCCGTGATGCCATCCAGCCATCTCATCCTCTGTCGTACCCTTCTCCTCCTGCCCTCAATCCCTCCCAGCATCAGAGTCTTTTCCAATGAGTCAACTCTTCGTATGAGGTAGCCAAAGTACTGAAGTTTCAGCTTTAGCATCATTCCTTCCAAAGAAATCCCAGGGCTGATCTCCTTCAGAATGGACTGGTTGGATCTCCTTGCAGTCCAAGGGACTCTCAAGAGTCTTCTCCAACACCACA
>SJYV01014043.1:688423-714789 GCA_006410875.1 Neotragus pygmaeus | reverse complement strand
GACCACAGGAAAAACCACAGCCTTGATTAGACGGAGCTTAGTCGGCAAAGTAACGTCTCTGCTTTTGAATATACTGTCTAGGTTGGTCATAACTTTTCTTCCAAGCAGTGTCTTTTAATTTCATGGCTGCAATCACCATCTGCATTGATTCTGGACCCCCCAAAAATAAAGTCTGACACTGTTTCCACTGTTTCTCCATCTATTTCCCATGAAGTGATGGGACCGGATGCCATGATCTTCACACAGTCAAAGGTTTTGGCATAGTCAATAATGCAGAAATAGACATTTTCTGGAACTCTCTTGCTTTTTCCATGATCCAGAGGATGTTTGCAATTTGATCTCTGGTTCCTCTGTCTTTTCTAAAACCAGCTTGAACATCAGGAAGTTCACAGTTCATTTATTGCTGAAGCCTGGCTTGGAGAATTTTGAGCATTACTTTACTAGCATGTGAGATGAGTGCAATTGTGCGGTAGTTTGAGCATTCTTTGGCATTGCCTTTCTTTGGGATTGGAATGAAAACTGACCTTTTCCAGTCCTATGGCCACTGCTGAGTTTTCCAAATTTGCTGGCATATTGAGTGCAGCACTTTCATAGTATCATCTTTCAGGATTTGAAAGAGCTCAACTGGAATGCCATCACCTCCACTAGCTTTGTTTGTAGTGACACTTTCTAAGGCCCACTTGACTTCACATTCCAGGATGTCTGGCTCTAGATTAGTGATCACACCAAAGGTCCATATAGTCAAAGCTATGGTGTTTTCAGTAATCATGTATTTATGTGAGAGTTGGACCAAAAACAAGGCTGAGGGCCAAAGAATTGATGCTTTTGAACTGTGGTGTTAGAGAAGATTCTTGAGAGTCCCCTGGACTGCAAGGAGATCAAACAAGTCAATCCTAAAAAAAATCAGTCCTGAATATTCACTGGAAGGACTGATCCTGAAATTGAAGCTTCAATACTAAGAGCCTACTCATTGGAAAAGAACCTGATGCTGGGAAAGATTGAAGATAGGAGGAGAAGGGGACAACAGAGGATGAGATGGTTTGATGGCATCACCAACTCAATGGACATGAGTTTGAGCAAGCTCCAGGATGGTGAAGGACAGGGAAACCTGGCGTGCTGGAGTCCATGGGGTCACAAAGAGTCAGACACAACTGAGCAACTAAACAACAAAAAGGCAGTTTTAGATAAATACTGGTATAGCTCACTACTTGCAGAGCTTCACTTAAACAATGACTAAAAGTTATTGCTTCAGAAGGAGAAAAATTAAACCAAAAATTAGACAAAGGAAAAAGCCATGGTGAGTAAAGATGATGATAAAATTTTTGGCAAACCTACCTATGCTTCCCTGGTGGCTCAGAGGGTAAAACGTGGGAGACCCAGGTTCAAACTCTGGGTTGGGAAGATCCCCTGGAGAAGGAAATGGCACCCCACTCCAGTACTCTTGCCTGGAAAATCCCATGGACTGAGAAGCCTGGTGGGCTACAGTCCATGGGGTCACAAAGAGTCGGACACAACTGAGTGACTTCACTCACTCACTTCACTCACCTACATATTAGTTGTAAAAATGTGTAACAGTATATAAATAGAGATCAGCTTGTATTAGAATCTTGACTAAACCCCCAAGCTGAGAGCTTTAAAATACTTAATCAAGAGGATGCCTGCAGTTTCTGTTGATGGCAGAGTAGGTGTAAACAGAGACAGTAAGAAAGATGCACTCTTACTGATGGCAAAACACATAGGTATCATCTGACAAGATCTAGATCCCACTGGTAGGGAGCTAGCCTTGAGTTAAGCTGAGTGGGCCCAGGTGCAGTAGACCCACATAGAATCAGAGAAGACCCCAGGAAGAGGGTCTGTGTGTAGTCGACCTCAGTAGAGGCTGAAGCAAAAGTCACCAGGAGCCAGCCAGAGAAAGCATTTTCCACAGGTGGGAGGAGGTGATTGAGGGCTTCCCCAAATCCACATAAACATCCCTTGGGACATCTGGTACATCTGAACTTGTGCCATCATGGAGGGCACTAGATAGCAAAAGATAGTTGTTACCCAAGACACCTGTCATCTGTAAACCTACCTCTCCCTTTCCTTTGCCTCTCCACTATCAACTTCCAACACTGGAGAAGCCAAAAGAAGGGCCATTGAGGGGAGGGTGCAATGGATAGGGATAATAATGACAAAAGATTGACCACATTTATCAATACCTTCCCAAATGCAGGCCACAAGCTGAGTCAAGCTTGAACTGGGAGGAAGGGGTGTTTTAAATTGGATGAAAAATAGTAACTGATTTTATACCTAAATGGACTTTTAACATCTGAAAATAACTCGATTTATTAATATATTAGAGTCACCAGAAAGAGTAGGGAATATCCGGGAAAGAGTAGAGTAGCCTGGATTTTATCCATAAATGGGGATAATATTTGATAGAGCAAGTTTAAAAGAATAGTGATTAAAAAAAAGGATAAAACTGCTTTCTGCTTGCATCCTGAAACTAGTTTAGTCAATAAACTAGCTATGTTGGAAGAAAATGAAAAAATGAAGTTTAATTTAGTTATTTAACAAATCTGGGATATGGTGAATGGAAACTGGAAGTTAAAAATAAAGGTCTTTCATTATTCAGAAGGACAACAGAAAATAATGTACATGTAAATACCTATGAGATATATAATGGAGATATCTACCAGTATGTGTGTGGTGAAACCTTACAGGAGAGAGGCCTTGGCTGGAGGCACTGGTTTGGGGATCTTCGGGATGTAGGCTGTTAAAGCCTAAAGAGTAGAGACTTTCCTGGTGGTCGAGTGGCTAACTCTGAGCTCTCAAGGCAGATAGTCCCGGGTTCAATTCCTGGTTAGGGAACTAGATCCCACATGCCACAACTAAGAGTTCTCATATCACAACAAAGATCAAGCCTCCCACGTACCACAACTAAGACCATGTGCAGCCAAATACATAAATAAATAAGTTTTTAAAAAGTCTAAGAGTAGATGAGAACATTCAGGAAACCATGAAGCATGACATAAAGCACTCTATGAAAATACAATTCAAGGGATGAAACAGGATGCCTCAAATGATCCAAAGGAACAGTCAAAAAGTTTCAAGAAGGAAGGATAAACTAGCAATGTAAAAAAGCAATAGCACTGTCCAATAATACTTAGGGCTGAGAGGTCTATAGCTGAGAGGAAGAAGTCAGCAGAGAAAGAAACTGAAGTCAAGTTGAGAAAAGAATTAATAGTCCAGGAAAGACAACAGAGGATATATTTTGGTCCTTAAAAAAATTAAATGATCTGGAGATGAGTGGAAGTTTTTTTTTCCAATTGGATCTTTAAATTAATGAGTTTACCTGTAACATCTGTCTGTGAGTGGAGTAATAACCAGCCTGGGGGAATTGCCCAGATATTCATATCCATATCGTAAGCCAGCATTGATCATCTTCGTTTCTAAATTATTTTCCTAATATAAATCAGATAAAATGAAGTTAGCTTAAACCATAAAATTTAAATACTATGAAATCTCAAGCTCTTTAGTAAATAATAGCTATACTATAAACAATATCTTTAAAATTCACTTATCAGACATCATTTAATTCAGTAGAACAATTCAACATCTAATTTCCTTGGGTAAGATTTGAAGTCACTGGCCTCAATTTTTCCCATAGAACTTTGAAAAATATATTTGTTCTTTCTCATATTAAGTTTTCTAACACTATTTTATTAAGGTATAATTGACATATAATATTATATTAGTTTTAGGTACATGACATAATGATTCCATTCTTATATTTATTACAAAATGATCATCATAATAAATCAACATTTATCATCATACATAGTAACAGAATTTTTTCCTGTGAGAACTTGAAGATCTACTCTTAGCGACTTTCAAGCATACAAAACAGTATTAACTATTGTTGTCATGCTGTATATTTTATCCCCATGGATTGCTTGTTTTGTACTTGGAAGTTTGAACCTTTTGACTCCCTTCACCCATTTCTCTCACCTCTCAACCTGCACCCCCAACCTTTGGGAACCCCCAGTCTGTTTTCTTTATCAGCTTGTTTTGTGTTGTTCTTTGTTTTATTTTCTTTTGACTTTTAGATTCCACATATAAGTGAGATCCCATGGTATGTGTTCTTTATTTTGGATTTAACCTCTTATTAGATATATAATTTGAAAATATTTTCTCCTGTTCAGTAGGTTGTCTTCTCATTCTGTTGATGGTCTTCCTTGATGTACAAAAAGCCTTTAGTTTGATGTAGTCCCACTTGTGTTTTGTTTTTGTTGTTGTTGTTGTTGTTGTTGTTTTTGCTTTTGTTGCCTTTGATTTGGGTGTCAAATTTTAAAAA
This sequence comes from Neotragus pygmaeus, assembly GCA_006410875.1. Classification (NCBI taxonomy): domain Eukaryota; kingdom Metazoa; phylum Chordata; class Mammalia; order Artiodactyla; family Bovidae; genus Neotragus; species Neotragus pygmaeus. Next base: position 710,453 of record SJYV01014043.1, on the reverse strand, counting down.
AGAATCCCTATTACCAAAGTCAAGGTGCTTACCTCTCTAAGAGTTTTATGGTTTCAGGTCTTACACTCAATTCTTTAATCCATTATGAATTAATTTTAAGGTATGATGTAAGATAACAGTCCTACTTCATTCTTTTGCATGTGGTTTTCCAGTTTTCCCAACACAATTTATTAAAGAGATTGTCCTTTCCACATTTTATATTCTTGGTTCCTTTGTCATAAATTACCATACATATGTAGATTTATTTCTGGACTCTGTTTTGTTCCAATGATCTATGTGTCTGTTTTTATGGCAGTACTATACTGGTTTTATTACTTTAGCTTTAGCTTCATTTATTACTTTAGCTTTGTAACATAACTTGAAATCAGGAAATGTGATGCTTCCAGCTTTGCTCTTTCTCAAGACTGCTTTTCTATTTGGGGTTTTTCCTGTTTCCATAAAAATATTAGGACTGTTCTGTTTTGTGTGTGTGTGAAATATGCCATTGGAATTTTGATAGAAACTGTATTAAATCTGTAGATTGCTTTGGGAAGTATGGACATTTTAATAATGTTAATCCTTCCAATCCATGAACACAGATCTTTCCCTTTATTCGTGTCTTAAATTTCTTTCATTAGCGTCTTATAGTTTTCAGTTTATAGGGCCTTCTCTTTTTTTGGTTAAATTTATTCCTAGGTATTTTTTTTTTGAGCAATTATAAATGGGATTGCTTTCTTAATTATTCTTTTAGATAGTTCATTATTCTTCTACATTTTCAATCAATTGTTCCACGAGTTTTCACTATAGAGTATTATCATCATCACCATTTTATATCTGAGGAAGCTGGTACCTGAAGAGAGCAACTTAACTTGCCAAAGTCACACAACTGGTAAGGGGAAGATATAGCATTAGAAACTATGATTCCACAGTCTGAGCTCCTAACCACTGTGCACACAGCCTCATATAGCGTTCCAGGGTTCTGGTCCTTTTATCTCTTCTCCTTCCACGCCATACATCCCCAAAAAACTTTCACAAAAGTGGCTATGATGAGAATTTTCAAGTCTGTATCTCCAATCATCAGCTCTCTCTTCCCACTCTCAACAGGCCCAACCTTGTTCACTGTACTGTCTCTGCTCCTCCTGCTTCCCTGACGGTGACTGCCATCACCAGCCACCCAGATCCACTGATAAAAGCCTTCCTCCAGATCGTATTTCAGGTTCCTTCAATTGATCAATAGGAGAAAAGTTTAATGACTATATCAAGCTAAAACATTCTGATTTGTACATTCTTTAGATGTATCAGGAATCAAAAAAAAATTTAAACTGATTAGTTTCAACATTTTGTAGATTCAGCAAACATAACGACTAATTTCAACTGAGTAAGTTTTTATAATTCCTCACAGTTTGTGTGTGTCTATATGTGAATATGTATTTCTATGTAACTATGTATTTGGATATAGATATACACATAGTTTTCCTACACATGACATATGGTTTTTGACTGCCTTAATCTTCAAATGTGGTGAAGGCTTGTTTGGGTGTAGTTAGCCATCAGCGAGAAAAATCCTATATTACCAATACTATCACTGATGTGAGCTAGCAAGTACAAGTTAAACAGTTGTGATTTGAAATTGCTGTGTAATAACATTCAGTAATATTACTTACTTGCCAATAGTACCTAAGCTGACTTAACCACTCAAAGTCCGAGTCATCATTAACGTTCTTTTTAACAAGTGTTGTGAGAACATCTCTAGCATGGACATCCAGCACCACGAGGGCTCCCAGAGTAACACGATTTTGCTTGGACAATTTGCCACGAACCAAGGTGACAATATCATCAATTTGCTTGTTACATCTTTCCAAATATTCCTCAAGGGCCTGAAAGAAAGTAAGATATAATTACTCAATGTGGTCAGAATCCCTTTGAACAAAAATTTGTTGACCTAGCACACATACAGAGTAGAGTATTATCCACATTTTTATCATAACTTGTACTACTACATAACTTAAAAATAATCAATTTCTTTTTACTTTAAAGGTATTAGGTTTTCAATGGCAACAATCTTTCAACTGAAAAATCTTTTAGTGGGGAAGACTGAATGCAAAAGGAGAAAGAGGCAGCAGAGGATAAGATGGTTAGATAACATCACTGACTCAATGAACATGAATCTGAGCAAACTCCAGGAGATAGTGGAGGACAGGGGAGCCTGGAATGTTACAGTCTATGAGGTCCCAGAGTCGAAGATGACTTACCAACTGAACAAGAAAAACAAATTAGGTGAACAATCTCAACCAGGCCAGACAAAGTAAACATACATGGTCTGTGGCTATCCAACATCCTTCCCTTTCTGCTTTTCACGCCTGTATGTTCTGTGGTTGGGATGAGCTGTCAATCATATTGCCCCATCTCCAACATGAAGGAGGGTATGTGTGACTAACCAGAGCAAATCACAATTCTTTCCAAGGACTACTATACTGATAGGAAGAAAAGTGCTTTTCACAAGACTTGGAAGACTCTGAGTATACCAATCTGAAGTTACTGAAAGCCTTCACCCTCACGGCAGAATAAAGCCCATAGAGACCAGCAGAGACGAAAAATAGACAACAAAAGAGAAACTGCAACAGTGATGAACAGAGATCCTAATTCCAAATGCTCTATCTTAGATCCCATGAGTCTTTCTAGTACTCACGGGAGCTGTGAGTGCCAAAAGCTTCTGAGTAGGATTTGATGCTGGGAAAGACTGAGGGCAGGAGGAGAAGGCAGAGACAGAGGACAAGATGGCTGGATAGCATCACTGACTCAATGCACATGAGTTTGAGCCAACTCCGGGAGACAGTGAAGGACAGGGATGACTGGTGTGCTGTCCATTACATCACAGACACAACTTAGCGACTGAACAACAAGAATTTACTATTTACATTCGCAGAATATATTGTTACTTTACTTGAAAAGCCAGACTTAGAACTAAAATTGAGCTTCAAACTGGAATAAGTTAAGTTCTTTAGGAACTATATCATATGAATCAATGAGAATTCAGATCAGCTAAATTGAAAAAATAATGATACCAAATTGTTTTTGATATATTTTCTTCATTGTAAACTGTTCTGTACAGTAAACTAATGAATCTAAAAATAACTACTATTATATAATCTGCCAAAATAAACCTGGTCTGGAATAAAATATTTTTATCATACCTCAGTTCAGTTCAGGTACTCAGTCATGTCTGGCTCTTTCCGATCCCATGGACTGCAGCACACCAGGCTTCCCTGACTATCACCAATTCCTGGAGCTTGCTCAAACTCATGTCCATTGAATTGGTGATATGCACAATGATACATTTACTTAAAATCATATAAACATTTTCAATAACCCAAATTTTGATTACTTCATGCATTTTTAGTCCCTCTAATTCCTCATACTGACTAGTTCCACAGTCAATATTCTTTGAATAAATAAATGGAAATGGATCCTGAGGGGAACAGGTCCTCTGGGAGCAGGACGTACAACAAGGTGCCATCATAGCATTAAGCTCTAGACAACTTGGGGTGTCTGCAGCGAGGGGAAATGCCTAGTCTTCTCTGAGCCTTCCAAGAAGTCTCCAGCTATTCAAGTAAAGTCATCAGTTTCACATGTGAACCACACATTANGTTTTTGTGATCCACACAGTCAAAGGCTTTGGCATAGTCAATAAAGCAGAAGTAGATGTTTTTCTGGAACTCTCTTGATTTCTTCATAATACAGCAGATGTTGGCAATTTGATATCTGGTTCCTCTGCCTTTTCTAAAACCAGGTTGAACATCTGGAAGTTCACAGTTCACATATTGCTGAAGCCTGGCTTGGAGAATTTTGAGCATTACTTTGCTAGTGTGATTGCAGCCATGAAATTAAAAGATGCTTACTCCTTGGAAAAAGTTATGACCAACTTAGATAGCTATTCAAAAGCAGAGACATTAGTTTGCCAATAAAGGTCCATCTATTCAAGGCTATGGTTTTTCCAGTGGTCATGTATGGATTTAAAAGTTGGACTATGAAGAAAGTTGAGTGCTGAAGAATTGATGCTTTTGAACTGTGGTGTTGGAGAAGACTCTTGAGGCTCCAGTATCCTTGGCTTTTGGGTAGATGGTCTTAATTTTTTAGAATAATTGTATTTTGGCAATAATCACTATTAAAGAAATGTTGAAAAACCTTGGGGTAATAAAAACTTACCTCTTGTCCTTTTGCAATAGCTGTTTGTACTTCTAATGTCCAAAAGGTTTGGGATACACAGAGAACTGTTTGTCCAGGCCACTCTCTTACCCAGTTAATTCGTTCATTTTGTGTATAGGCAAGAATTGCATCTTTAATTACCTAATTGTAAAAGAAAATGCTTAAAGGTAAACAGTTTCACACTTTACTTGAACAAGCTAAATAATAAAGAGCTAACTCCTAAATGGATTAACTTGTACTGCTCTACTTCTTACATTTTAGCCAATTATGAATATTCAAATCACGTGAGTAGACTATTTAAAGTTTTTTCATATACCTGTGAGCAAACAGGATCACACAGAGTCAGACACAACTGAAGTGACTTAGCAGCAGCAGCAGCAGTGAGCAAAAAATTATTTTATATAGCATTTTATTTTGCTGATATATAATCTGTTTATATGAATCATATTATATGAAATATTTCTTTAACCAGCCAAAGATGTCTTAGATAATTTTGGATTGAAAAACAAAAGCAATTTTATTACAAAATGTAAGTTTAAGTAAATCCAAAATGAGATCCTTCAAATTAAGAAAATTACTTACTTTGAACTTAATCAGATCCCCACTCAGCCATGTGCACATGTGTACATGCACATTAGGCAAACTACATAACTCCTCTAAAGTTTTTCCTTTGTTTCCAGATCTCGCTCCCTTTGATGCAAAAGGCTGTGCTGACAGGGTGGATATAGACTTCATTCACAGAGAGTTGAAAGTTGTAAAACCAGGAAGTCTAAGTCATGTGCTTTGCTACATATGTTTTCAGTGGATCTATAGATCCACTTTTTCAATCAGTCTAATTTATTATATCAACCAAAAATAGAAGGGCCAACAAAGGTCTGTCTAGTCCAGGGCATGGTTTTTCCAGTGGTCATGTATGGATGTGAGAGCTGGACTGTGAAGAAAGCTGAGTGCTGAAGAATTGATGCTTTTGAACTGTGGTGTTGAAGAAGACTCTTGAGAGTCCCTTGGACTGCAAGGAGATCCAACCAGTCCATCCTAAAGGAGATCAGTCCTGGGTGTTCATTGGAAGGACTGATGCTGAAGCTGAAACTCCAATACTTTGGCCACCTCATGCAAAGTGTTAACTCATTGGAAAAGACCCTGATGCTGGGTGGTATTGGGGGCAGGAGGAGAAGGGGACACCAGAGGATGAGATGGCTGGATGGCATCACCGACTCGATGGACATGAGTTTGGATAAACTCCAGGAGTTGATGATGGACAAGGAGGCCTGGCGTGCTGCGATTCATGGGGTCTCAAAGAGTCGGACACAGCTGAGTGACTGAACTGAACAGAACTGAACTGATGAGTTGATAGCCATGTCAGTGTTTGAATTTCTGAAAAGGTTGTCAAAGGTACATTTTTATGAGAAATATACAAGGATATGTGAACCTTTCTGGACTTCTATAGTTTAGCTAGGATATTTACAGAGCTGAATTGAAATGAAGGGCAATGCTGACTATTGACAATAAAGAAAAAAAGGCAGGTGAAAAGGGAGAGATGGGAGAAAGACTAGAAGGAACAGTAGAGAAATGCCAAGGATGAAATATATATGTGTTCTAGATGGATTCTGTGGAGAGAACAAGAGGGAAGCATATAATCTAATTCGCAGATTTCGATATAGTTGGAAGAGGACAAACATGATTACAGAAAGTTTATGATATCATATATAAAACATAGTACTAAACTATGTATACCATATATGAAAAATTAAATATATTTTGGTGGTAGCAATCTACATTAAACCCATGATAACACAATAAGGTAAGGGGCAAAGGTGCCAAGAACATGATATTTTATCATTTACAAATGACACAAAATTCACATAATTTAGGCACACAGTAGCCTTTCAAGCATGCAAATAACATATAGCACAACACAGTAACACACGTCTCCTATCTGTAGTATTTTATATTGCATTTACTTGCATTTTCCCACCAACTTACACATGAACATTTGGAAAAGATATTTCCTGAACCATTCCTTGCCAACCCAACTTAATGGTCTGAAATGATAACCAAAATATTTTATCTGAATACATTGGCAAAATTAAAAGATTAGTTGAAATAGTATTAAATATGTCTAAATTAATGAGTTATCACTGCACACATCAATTAACAAACCATATAATCAATTTAAGTAGTGGTCAAAGTAGAATTCATTTAATTGTTAATAGATACATAAATGAAAACATTGTTTGTCAATACTTATCAGGACCTATGGAAGCTCATTCTCTTTTGTCCAGTGATCCTATATATATAAGATATCATGAGAAAATAAATAATTCAAAGAAGCCATCTCTGTCATAAGGACATTCATTATAATTTAGTCCATAATAGGGAGAAATGGGAAACTGTCCAAAAGATTTTACACCTATTGAAAAAATATAATTCAAGGAGATACTCAAATTATATTTGAGAGAAAGGGGCATTAAGGTACATGATGTATATTAAATACCTGGATTCCAATGAATTTTTCAATAATGTATGATAGAATTTGAAAACTTAGTGAAAACTGTGTTGATTAGGACCTGATGCCATGTTTCCTTTTAGTTCTTGCTCTCAAGCTTTCCTGATGAATCATGATTTTTATTCCCTGTAAGGAACTTGAATGATAAGTTCACACTATGGTAAAAAATGAATTTAACTGCTCAACTATCTATTTGCCTCCATGACTTAAAATTCTCTAGTAACAAAAAAATATATATTACAAATGATTGAGATGATAATGTGTTAATGTGAGATGTGAAGTAATTGTTAATGATTTTCTAACATTTTGGTACATACGTTACGTATGCACAGAACAAAAGAAACCACCATAGAAACTGATGTGAAACTGTAGAGAGGTGCTTCCTAGATAAGACTAAAGATAGACCATGTCGATTAAAGTGTATCTAATATCAAAAGCACAAGAAATGAGATAGACTCAAGACTAAAACTCAAGTTTTTTATAATATGCATTGCTTTTCAAGTGAGTCATTACAAAAATAGTACCACAGACCATATCTTTGCCTTCAATCTATTATAACTGAATTGATCATTTATGACTCAGTTTGTCTAAATAACAGTGCATTTATCAGTAATACATTAACATTCTATCATCTTTACTAGAAATAATCATAAATATAGACAGCTACCTTGTGGATGGATTTAATCATAACTCTCTCTAACTCAACCAACCACTTTTCCACTTGACCTCTGGCTTTGGCTGTTGAAATGGTGTCTACAAGTTCCACCACCTCTCCCTCACTACTCTTCATGTGAGTAATGTCCAAACTTTCTGTAAATTCCACCTTTGCAATTCCTTCAAAACATTTCTTCAAGTGAGGTTGCACTCTGTCAGGAAAAAGAATGTTTAAAATAATTAACCAAATAAAAAATTCCCTAAATATCAATGTTCTGTGTATTCCAAACTATTCAAAATTCATAAATGTGCATTATGTGTGAGGCCCCTGCTAGATGCTGCAGATGAAGTGTTGAAGAGAAAAAAAGCATATATATGGAATACACATACATGAGTCAAGTGGGAGGTCATCATTAATTGAATAATCACAAAAGACCTATAAAATTACAACTATCATAAGAGCTACATGAGGCTTTGTTTCCAGCACAATGAATTGAAAGACATTAAAAGTAATATAAGGACCAAATGAATCTCGACCAACAGATAAAACACTAATCTGAAGAATCTTCAAATGCACCAAAGTATATTGATATTTCAACTGGGATCTTCAGAGACTGCTTGCAAATTATACAACAGGATTAGAATTTCAAATAAATCAACTACTTGGAAGGTGCCCAACTTTGGCCTACACACTGTAATATAGATGGAACTGACTAAATTCCTCATTTTGGGCACGTTCTAGATTGTTTATCTCATACTCTGAAAGCACAAGACACAAAACTAGGGATTGTAACAAATATCTAATCACTGTCTGATATATACTAGACACCCTTCTAAGGAATCAAGAATCAACTGTAGGGATAAAAAGGTAAAAAACCTCAGCCATTATGGAGCTTATGTTCTGCTGGAGGAAATCAAACAGTAAGCAAATAAGCACATTAGAGAGTAAGCCAGATGACAAAAAACTTGCTGGAAAAAAAAAAAGGCAGAGAAGATTAATCAGGAAAGGTGATTAGGGGATGCTGGAAGGGGTTGCAATCTAGTGAGCAGGGAAGGCCTTCCTGAGTGGCAGGTGTTTGAGCAAGTTTTGCAGAGTTCATCATATGAAATGCCAGAGGGGACGAAACACAAGCTGAAATCAAGGATGCTGGGAGAGATATCAATAACCTCAGATATGCAGATGATATCATTCTAATGGCAGAAAGTAAAGAGGAACTAAAGAGCCTCTTGATGAAGGTGAAAGGAGAGAGTGACAAAGCTAGCTTAAAAGTCAACATTCAAAAAACTAAGATCATGACATCCAATCCCACTGTTTCATGGCAAATAGATGGAGAAGGAAATGGAAACAGGGGCAGATTTTATTTTCTTGGTCTCCAAAATAACAGCAGATGATGACTGAGCCATGAAAGTAAAAGATGCCTGATCCTTGGAAGAAAAGCTATGACAAACCTACACAGTGTATTAAAAAGCAGAGACATCATTTTGACAACAAAGGTCTGTATAGTCAAAGCTACGGTTTTTCCGGTAGTCATGTAAGGATGTGAGACCTGGACCATAAAGAAGGCTGAGCACTAAAGAATTGATGCTTTTAAACTGCGGTACTGAAGACTCTTTGAGAGTCCCTTGGACAGCAAGGAGATCTAACCAGTCAAGCCTAAAGGAAATCAATCCAGAATATTCATTGGAAGGATTGAGGCTGGAGCTGAAGCTCCAAACCTTTGATCACCTGCAAAGAGCCAGCTCATTGGAAAAGACTCTGACGCTGGGAAAGATTGAAGGCAGGCAGAGAAGGGGATGACAGAGGATAAGATGGTTGAATGGCATCACCAACTCAATGCACATGAGTTTGAGCAAGCTCTGGAAGATAGTGAAGGACAGGGAAGCCTGGTGTGCTGCAGTCCACAGGGTCACAAAGAGTTGGAGACGACTTAGCGACTGAAAAACAACAACAAAAGAAGTCTTGTGACTATTTGGGTGAGGAGGATCCTAGGCCAAGAGAACACTATGCTGAGGGAGGAGGCTGACTCTTCCATGGGAGAATTGCAAGGACTGTAGAAGAATAAACAAGAAGAAAACTAGTGGCGGATGAATAGGAAGGATCATGGTGTAGTACCTGGTGAGTGACTGCAAGGCACCGAGAGGGCACTGACTTTTATTCTGCATGGGATGCAGAATAGTGATGTGTTCTGAAAAATCTGTAAGACAATATGTGATAAAAAGAGAAACCCATCCCAAACTTAGAAAAATATAATTCAACGGTATCTCTTATGTTTTAATCACCAAATAAGTTGATTACAGGCATGATTTACAACAGTCTTAAGTTATTACATAACATAATCATATATAACTGGAGAAGGAAATGGCAACACACTCCCGTATTCTTGCCTGGAGAATCCCATGGACAGAGGAGTCTGTAGGGTTATAGTCCATGGGGTCACAAAGAGTCAGACACAACTGAGAGACTAACACAACAACAATCATATACAAGTTCTGCATTATTCTGAAAATTACATTTAAGCAGATCAACTTAGCCATGTATGATGTATGCATTATGATATATATAGTAATATTGATATGCCTTACTTACCTAGTGGGATCTTTAGTCTCAGATAGGATCTCAAGAAGTTCATCATTAGACAAGAAAAAGAATCTGGGGAAGAAGAGACGTTTCTTTTCCAAATATTCATTAAGTCCTTTAAGAATGAGTTCCAAAAGCTCATTAGATTTTTTCAGCCTCTCCAGCATCTTCTCAATAGTTACAACTGATAGAACATGTTTATCCTAAAAATAAAATTCACAACTCAAAAATACTAGATACTGACTTCATATTATATTTGAGATTGCATGGTTTTAATATAACAAAGGTTACACAAATTTTAAAGTGAATACTTTATTTTAAAAGTGCTCTTGCATGGTCTAGATCTAACCAGCCTCTTTAATTACATAAAAGCCACGTTAACTTGATCCTCAGTTAACTAAACTTATTTTTGGTACTNGCATGGTTTTAATATAACAAAGGTTACACAAATTTTAAAGTGAATACTTTATTTTAAAAGTGCTCTTGCATGGTCTAGATCTAACCAGCCTCTTTAATTAGATAAAAGCCACGTTAACTTGATCCTCAGTTAACTAAACTTATTTTTGGTACTTAGCCAAAGTGAGTTAGGTATTCACTGAAAGATCAGTCAAAAATTTCAATTGTAAATTGTTTCATACAGAAATTTGATTCCACTGCAGGAAAATGTTTTTGTTAATAGACTTTCAATGTGACTGGAAAGAAAGATAATTTTCTGCTTTGTTTTAAAATATAACAACATAATGGTAACACAGCAATTTAATCAAAGAACAAAATAATTATCATTAATACCTGTTTTTTCAGTAGAACAGGTTCATATGACAATATGCAACACATACAATTCACTTATCTTTAAAGTGGCACAATTTCTAAAGGCATTTTATTAAATTTCCTAAGAGTTTTATACTTCAAATAAACACTTTAAAATGCACACAAAAGTCAGCATGACAGAGACTCAGGTCATAATTTAATGTGCAATTCATTTAAAAAAAAAAGTATGGAGTAGTACTCTTGTACTTGATTAAAAAAACTAAAATGATGTTCTTAGAGTGCCACCTTCTGGAGAAGTATGTTTTTCTTTGTTGGGGAAAAAAATGAGTTGTTAATAAATGAGAAAAATTCCTTTCACAAATTAACAATGTTTTATTTTCAGCCAAAGAATATACCACAATTTGCTATTTTAGATCGCAGATGTGAAAGTTTAAAAATTCAGTTATTTAAAACAACAGTTCATATTTCTTTCCCTAAATATTATAATTACAAAAGAAATACTTCTGGAAACACTTAGCATTTGAGTAGGAAAAAAATTTTATTGAATTCCTGAGGTGAAACCTATCAATCTAGATCAGCTTAAGACTCTGAACCAAATATGCTAGTTCTGAATGAATATATGTGATAATCTATGTACCTTGGTATATGGTCTTAGGAAAAAATTATAGACAAGTAATCATGATCCTGACTAGGAACTCTCCATGAGAAGGTAAACAGAATAGAAACTGCATCAGATGAAGGAAAGCACAGCCTTGTTCCTAACCAACATCCTTCTTATTACCTGTGTGACTTTGGATCATTTAACCGGAGCCTCTGTCTCTTTATCTTTAAAATGGGGATAAAAGCCATCTCTCAAAGTTGTTATGAGGATCAAATTAGACAAATATTGGAAGCACCTGGTATGGTGCCTAGAACACACATACGCTTGAAATTACCCTTTCCATTTCACCTTCTATAAATGTCTCTTGAAGAGAAAGAGACAAACAGACACTACCCTAGGGGAATGGATGGAGCAAGTCACTGACATCATGCTATCGATTTAATGGAGCTAAAATGAACATTTTATAAACTGCCTTCCTTCTGGTGAGATAATTATCATAGTAAAATAAAACTGGCTTTAAGTTCCACACTGGCACTGCCACAAAATTCTGGTACAGAGTAAGCATTCCATAAATATCTGTTGACTGACTGAGTGAATGAGGATGAGTTCAGTTCACAGAAACACAAACTCAAAGAAGTTTTTTTGTACCAACAGAAGAAAGTTTTGAAGTTTTCCTACTGTACCAACTCATCAGCTATTGCTGTCAAGATAGAACCGTAAGATATTAAAACAAGAAGCTACCAGAAATGTGAAACTAAGTGCAACTCCTTTGACACTTAAAGTACTTTTTATCTTCTGGAGAGGAAAATAAATTATTAATTACCATATTTTTTGGTTAAAGGATAATTTTACAAATTTTAGGTGTCTTCTTTTGCTTCCCAAGTATCACCACTCTCATCAGCTCAAATGACAAGCTACTGGCTAATTTACATTTCTAAAGCAAATGCCGGTGATATCAGGGCCCGAATCTTTAATTGGGGGTATACAGAGGACATTCTAATTACTGCTGCCATAAGAAGCTGCATAGAAAGTACACTTAATGGAATTAAGCTCAAGCCAGTTCACTAAACTTCCAAAAGCATAAACTTCCTAATCAGAAACCCCTGGACAACAGAAAACTGGTCAGATCTTCACTAAACCTATTAAGTATTAGAAAGGAAACATGGATTCACCAAGTAGACCTTTATAACTGCCTTGCAACTTTCAGATCCTTCGACCTCACCAAAAATAGAAATCCTTTCAAGATGCAGGATGTTTCTAGGATCACTCCAGCTCTTAGGACTCAGGAGTTAACTAACACTGAATTTTTAGAGAAGGTTGTACAGAATGAACTCAGAATTCTTAGAACTAGCAATAATTCAAGGATCAATCTCAATTTAATTATTCATTCACTCTGGACAAATATTTTTGGAGAGCCTGCTACACTGTTTTCAGTGCTTGGGCCACAACTGTGAACAAAGCAAAGACCCCAGCCTCCAAGAGGAGACAGGTGATAAATAACAAAATAATTCATACATCATATAGTCAGTTAGAAGGTAATGAATGCTGCAAACAATAAAAGGGGGCATCAGGATGGCCAGAAAAGGCAAAGGCAGGTTTTAATTTAAACACAGTGCTCAGTGTGAGCCTCTTTATAAAGGGAATAGTTCAGAAAAGACTCCAGGAAGCAAAGACACTGATCAACTTTGCAGATTATTTGGAAGAACAGAGTCCAGTAGGTACAAAGGTTCTAGGGCGGAGTATGTTTGGCATGTGTGATTCAAAAAAGGAAGCTAGCGTGGCTAGAATAGAGTAAGGTGGAAAGTTATAAGGACAGAGAGGTAAAAGGGTAAAGTGAGTATATCAAGAACTTCCTGCTCAATGAAACTACTGCTCTGTCCCATACAGAAGCATTTCTCCCCTGATATTTCAACTAGCAAGACCAAAAGTTGGGAAGCAGAACTGTTGTGAGTCGTTTATTGGGTGAACTAGTATGAAAAGTCAACATCATTTTCACTCCTTAATTCCCAGACCCATGAACTGTGCATATTGGAGAAACTATTTGCAGCTGGTTGAGAATATGGGCTATGTTTCCTCTAGAACTGCACACCAGACTCACAAACTATTTTCTTCCTGCTCATATACCAACTGAGTCTTCAACAGGAGACATTCCACTTTTTATAAGGTCAATGTTCACATTAGGATCTGTAAATCTTAAAGAGCATCAGTTAATTGCCTCATTTACTTTGTAATGTGAATACCATAGCAGAAGCAGTATTGTATGGAAACTGTGACAATAAGTCATTCAGTAAGTCAATGAATGACAGTGTTGGCAGAAACTTGGAAAAGAAAGTCCTGTGGTGCAGACAAATCACTGATCCCTTCTATTCTAAAACAGGTGCATTGTATTTAATTCCTTCTGAATGGCTACCTGGTCCCTTCAGGTATGATCCTGTGTCAGAAGCATTTTGTTCGTTTCTGATGTTGGCAACTTGGGTGCTCTGCAGTGTTGGGTAAGGGACAGCCCATGATGGCAAATGCTTCCATAATTCCCATTATGAATTCTTTGCTTGTAGCCTGGGTGACCACATATTCCCAGTTTGATGAGGAGAGTTCTGGCTTATGCTTGCTTTCCTGGCTTACGTATTAATTGCTCTAACTTTCAGAAGTTCTGCAGTTTGGGCAATATGTTATGTGATTTTTCCATTTCACAGCTCACTGTGCATACAATGGCATATGCTGGTTGACATTCACAAATAGATCAACTGGTCAACTATATTAAGTGCCTCTTTTGGCAGCACTACCTTTTCTTAAACATTTACATGGAACACAGATATACTCATATTCTAGTCTATTCTGTGATTCCTGATAGATCTCCTTATTACAAATCTTTCAATATTGTTTCTTCTAAGTCCTTGATCATATAGCCAAACTGTTTACTATTGACTATGATCACTCATTGGAAAAGACATTGATGCTGGGAGGGATTGGAAGCAGGAGGAGAAGTGGACGACAGAGGATGAGATGGCTGGATGGCATCACTGACTCGATGGACGTGAATCTGAGTGAATTCTGGGAGCTGGTGACGGACAGGGAGGCCTGGCGTGCTGCGATTCATGGGGTCGCAAAGAGTCGGACACGACTGAGCGACTGAACTGAACTGAATGTAGATCCACACTTCTGACCATCTCTATAGGCAAGGTCAAAAAAAACCCCAAACAACTAATAATAATTGATGTTGTACCATCTGAAAGGATTCTCTTCCTACTACGCTTTGAGTCAATCCCCTAAGGTAGGGAGGGGTTGTAATTTTTGCTTCTGAATAATGCAAGCATATTTTGCAGAAACTGTAAACCAGTCTTTGTTTAAAGCTTATTAAGGCAGGTTTTGGCAGATATAAGTAAGTAAACAGAATGACTCACATCTCCGAGACTAGCTCATTGAGCTCATTGAAACACGAATGTTTGGTAAGTGCAGTCACATCAATCCATTAGACTGCATCTAACTTTGGTTCTCCCTAGACAAGCACTATTACAATACAATACCTCCCACACTCCTTAGAATTCTGAAAAGGCTTCTGGCAAGGGAAGCTCTCAGTGTGAAAGTCAGGGCAACCAGGGTTCATCAAATTCCCTCAAATATCCCCAATTCTCAGTTCTCACCATCCCACTCTTTCCCAATAAGGAATTTATCGTTCACAGAACAGATCTGACAAGGCTGTGAATTAAATTACATTGTAATTTGGCAATCTGCTGGATCAGACTGTCATTTTTGGCTATGTCAGAATTGTAGCTATGAGAATTAAGAGGCTCTCTGAGGGTAATCATAGAAGCATCTTAATCCTCTCACCATATCTTAAGCAGAGAATTTAAGCCTTTAATTAGACCATTTCTTTAGTTTTCCCAGGGTTTTAGAAAAAATTCAGCCCATCTCACATCCCTTGTATTTCAAATTTGTACTGTATTGACCTGTTCCAGCAGCCACTTGGTCCACCAAAGTGGCTATTTTGCTTGTAAAATAGACTCTTCACTTCACGAGACCAGTAGCATAATTTGAGTAAGTGAATTTTGCACTGCCTGCTAAGTACCACCAGTGTTCCATTTTCAGATGGTAACTAGATTTTAACTACCCTAAAGCCCAAGTGGGTCAGGTAGACAATCCTAGATCCCAACTTTGAGGTTTTGATACCCGTATTCAGAATTCAGTGCAGGATCTTTCTAAGTAATTAAGCAAAAAAGAAATTTAACATAGGGAATTAAGTGATTAAAAAAATCACTAAAAGGTCTAGGGGAGCACACTCTAGTCTGGTTTTCCAGAAAAACTCCTAGAACCCTGTGGAACTGATCTTCTGGAAGGGTTATCTCTGCCCCAGTAAGAAAAAAAAGACACCACCAGTGGAATGACGGCATTCAAAAACACACTGTGGTGGCTGTGATTCTAGGATGAGAGAGGGGGGTCAGGAAGCCACCACCACCATCATCTTTAAGTACCCATCAATCTGTTGACCAGACGTTTGACAGCAGAAATAGCTAAAATGGCAAAAAGATGGCTGCTGTATGCCTTCCAAATCCCTGATGAGTGTACCTAACCATCAAAATCAAACTCATTTCCAGAAACTTAGCTGTTAAGGAGTCTGGAAGACATAATTTTTAGCTTTCCAGCTCCCTAGAAACTGGTGAGATACTTGGTGCCAAGTGATATTTATGATAGTAAAAGGAAAAAGAAAAACAATGACTCTTATGCTTTTGGCCTGAAAAACAGGAAGACTAGTGTTCATATTTATTGAGATGGGGATAGACTATAAAAGGAAAAAGTTTGGGGAGAAATTCAAGAATGTCTTTTCCTGCCTTGTATGCAAGAGGCCACAAAAAGACACAATTGAGTGACTGAACTGAACTCAGGAAATAAAAAAGATTCATGTGGATCAAAAGTCAAATTTGGATAAATGCAAAAGATCGTCCACTTCTTTCAACTCCAAATGATAGGCAATTCATTGTTCCCATATTAGCTCCCACATTCTCTCTTCTCAGAGAGCCCCTAGAAAACTTTTCAAGTGCATGTAAAGACAGAAGGCTAATGTCTTCATCCAGAAGTCTATGCTATCACCAGAGTCTGCTGACCTGCTATAGTGCTATCAGAACAAAAAAAGGCTCTGGGAGAACGTGGTATGGTGGGATGACCAGAGAGGCAAGGGCCATGTCCTCAAGGTTACTAAGAGGTAGAGAAGATGGATCCCAAGTGCTGCAGATCCCAGGTGAAATTAAGGGCTACAAACCTGTGAAATACTGCTGTAGCATGGGGCAAAAGATATATATGAGAAGAACGTGGCAAAAGCCACCACTGGTCAATCAGTGTGAAGATGAAGCCAAGGATGACAAAACCTAGGGGAGATGCTCAAGGTAGAGTCTCTTGGGAACCAGAACTTGTCCAGGTCTTCACCTGTGCACTATGAGTTAATCTTCACCTGTGCACTATGAGTTAATCTGTGGACTTCACTTGCCCATAACTGGTCAAAAAGCTAGACTAGTTGTGATGACCAAGAGTCAAGGCACAGTGCATGGGCATCAGAGACAGGAGGTCATCCAAATTATGACAACCAACAAAAAGAGCAGATAATTTGGCAGGACCAGTTACACCAGTGAATTTTTCTTTCTCCCTTTCTTTTTTCCCTTCCTCTTTCTACCTTTTCCCCCTCCTTTTACCTCCTCCCTACCTCCTCCCTGTCCCAGTACCTAGTGATAAGCACAGGAAAGAGAAAAGCAGTGCAGGACAGCACAGTCCCCACCCACACACTCCTAAGAAGCCTCAGGTGTACCTGACTATGTGGAAGAGAAGAGCTCTAAATATAACATGAGACTGAGGTTCTCAAATAGGTATAGCTCAGTCTTCATAGGCAAAATTATCCTAATCAAAAGTGGCTGGAAAATTCTGGAATTACACTGAACTTTCAGTAGGAGAGCCTTTCCCAGTGAGAAACAGCCTTTGGCCAAGCGCAGTTGGGAAAAGATACCAAAACATAAAATTATTTCATGTTTATGCCTTAAGGAATCAAAATAACATCAATCAAGCCATTTATATTAACAATATCATTTACATTCTGTTTTTAACCTCTGAGCCTTTTCTCTTGGCATAGCTCTAAAAGAACATTTAGAAACCCCATCACTTCATGGGAAATAAATGGAGAAATAGTGGAAACAGTGTCAGACTTTATTTTGGGGGGCTCCAAAANGACCAGGAAATATTTGGGTCTGAGAAAATTTAGGGGGGATGTTGGAAATGGTTTATATTGTGATTGTTGTGGCGGTTACATGAGTATATATATTTGTAAAAAAAAAAATCACTAAAATACACATTTAAAATGGGTCTGTTTTATCATATTAATATGTAAATTATAATTCAGTAAAGGCAGTTTATTAAAACAGTCTCCTACAGCATACCTAAAATACCATGTGGTAATTTGTCTATAAACCTTCTTGGCACAGAATACCAAAGTAAATCCATGATTAAAAATGTAGTCGATTTGGGGATTTCCCTGGTGGTACAGTGGCTAAGAATCTTCTTGCCAATGCAGAGGACACAGGTTTGAACCCTGGTCCAGGAAGACGCCACATGCTGCAGAGCAACTAAGCCTGTGCGCCACAATTATGAGCACAGCAAGTGACACAGTTATCCACATATATATTCTTTTTCATATTCTTTCCCATCATGGTTTATCACAGGATATTGAATATACTTCCCTGTGCTGTACAGTAGGATGATTACAATTATTACTGAATTTTGTATCCCACTTTTCCCACTTAATCTCACATGAATTATAGTCTTCTAACTATGATGTTTAAGAGGCATAATATTCTAGTAAATTTATGTCTCATAATTTACAATATTTAGTCATCTCCCCAATATGGACTTTTATGTCACTTTAAGGCTTTTGTACTATTAAATACAGAAGTATTAAAGTGCTTTAAATCCCTATGTCCAAGATAGAATGCAGGAACTCATTGTTTTCTTCCAGCAAATGTGGTCTTCTTCCAGTTTTTAGAATATCAGAATTTATTCTTAATACCTCTTCTCTCCCTCTCAGCAATACACCCTTCTCTCCAAGTCTAAAATCCTGTTTCATTTCCAAACTATTTTTAGAATTCACTTTGCTCCATGCCAATGTCTCTCTCTTAGGTTTGCTACCAGCAGCTCTTGCAGCTGCCGCAAACTCGTTTCAGTCGTGTCCAACTCTGTGCGACCCCATAGATGGCAGCCCACCAGGCTCCCCTGTCCCTGGGATTCTCTAAGCAAGAACACTGGAGTGGGTTGCCATTTCCTTCTCCAATGCATGAAAGTGAAAAGTGAAAGTGAAGTCACTCAGTTGTGTCCGACTCTTTGCAACCCCATGGACTACAGCCTACCAGGCTCCTGTGCCCATGGAATTTTCCAGGCAAGAGTACTGGAGTGGGGTGCCATTGCCTTCTCCACAGCTCTTGCTAGACAACTGCAATTTCCTCTTACTTTGCATCCACTCTAATCTTTCTTCAATTTAGCAGTGATCTTTTCAAAATATTCAGTACAAACCTGATTATGTCACTTCCCTACTTAAAATCTTTTAGTGGTTTCTCATTGCTCCTGGGAGAAAGAACAAAATCCTTTAGTGTGGTCTATAGTCTCTGCATGGTTGTAAGCCAAGGAGAGCTTAATGTGCAAAAATAAAAATATTTGCTAAAAGTGGTATAACAAAATATATGATTATTGCTTTTCCTTTAGAAGGTATGTAATTGTCACTGAATAAGTATTCAGTAAAGAAAAAAGTAAACCTAAATCATTTATCTGTGCCGTGCAGTGCTTAGTGACTCAGTCATATCCAACTTTTTGAGACCCTATGGACTATAGCCTGCCAGGCTCCCCTGTCCATGGGGATTCTCCAGGCAAGAACACTGGACTGGGTCGCTATGCCCTCCTCCAAGGTATCTTCCCAACTAAGGGATCGAACCCATGTCTCCCACATTGCAGGTGGATTCTTTACCATCCAAGACACCATTATTTAACTAGAAAAAATAGAAATAATTATTTATAAAATTGAGAGCACACAATACCCAGGTGGCACTAGTGGTAAAGAACACACTTGCCAATGCAAAAGATATAAGAGATGTGGACTTGATCCCTGGGTGGGGAAGATCCCTGGAGAAGGGCATGGCAATTGACTCCAGTAGGCTTGCCCAGAGAATCCCATGGACAGGGGAGCCTGGCAGGCTAAAGTCCATAGGGTCACAAAGATTTGGACATGAATTGGAAGGAAAGTTATGACCAACCTAGATAGTATATTCAAAAGCAGAGATATTACTTTGACAACAAAGGTCCATCTAGTCAAGGCTATGGTTTTTCCAGTGGTCATGTATGGATGTGAGAGTTGGACTGTGAAGAAAGCTGAGAGCAGAAGAATTGATGCTTTTGAACTGTGGTGTTGGAGAAGACTCTTGAGAGTCCCTTGGACTGCAAGGAGATCCAACCAGTCCATTCTAAAGGAGATTAGTCCTGGGTGTTCTTTGGAAGGACTGATGCTAAAGCTGAAACTCCAGTACTTTGGCCACCTCATGCAAAGAGTTGACTCATTGGAAAAGATTCTGATGCTGGGAGGGATTGGGGGCAGGAGGAAAAGGGGACGACAGAGGATGAGATGGGTGGATGGTATCACGGACTCGATGGACATGAGTTTGAATGAACTCCAGGAGTTGGTGATGGACAAGGAGGCCTGGCATGCTGCAATTCATGGGGTCGCAGAGTTGGACACGACTGTGTGACTGAACTGAACTGAAGACGTACAACAACTAAACTAAATGGCAAAGTTTCCACTTTTTTACCTACTTCTTAAATGATTAAGGGTTTTGACTTAAAAAAAAATCTACATACAATCCTTACTGATCTTATCAGTATTCATATCTTAAATTACTATCTCCAGTGGTCACACTGCATCTGAACTCAGGACTTTAGTATATATGAACTTCACCTCATTGGCTAAGTAAATCCTTTAAATCCTCCCAAATTCAGATTAGATAACGTCTCTTTTGGAGAAGCTTTCCTCAAGCCTAGGTGACATGATCAGAGTGCCCTTGGGCATACGGTTAACTCCTACAACTAGCACTTAATACACATTATTGAAATTTCTCTAGTAAGTTAAAAATGCCTCATGCCAGAGAACATATCTTACTGTTTTATCACTAGTACTGGGCACATTGTTGTTGTTCAGTCTCTAAACTGTGTCTAACTCTTTCAAGATTCCATGGATTGTAAACAACCAGGCCCCTCTGTCCATGGGATTCTCCAGGCAAGAACACTGGAGAGGGTTGCCATTTCCTCCTCCAGGGAATCTTCCTGACTCGGAATGAACTGATATCTCCTGCACTGGCAAGTGAATTCTTTACTGCTGAACCACCAGGCAGGCCCACTGGGCACATAGTACCACAGCAAATGTTTATAATTATTAAGGGAAAACCACAACTCTACCTTGTCTTGTAAACTCAGTCAGATCTACTGTACTTTGGCAGAAAACATATCCTATCGTAGATACACACACACACACAAACACTATAATAGTTATCAACCCTACTCTTTCAAAGACTCCATGGGGCAGCAAAAACTAATGGGGGGAAGATCACCCATTTAGGGATTAGCACAAAAAGGCAAAAATTAATTTAAGCTGTCAAAGCTGAAAATTACCAATAATGTGAAAAAATTTTGAGGTTCTACAATAAACATTTTATTAATCTATTTAATAAATCCTCATAACACTGGGCAGACAAAAATGATAACGACGTGACAGAACTGCCAAAAAGCAAATGTAGTTTTGGCCTATATTAATAGTCCAATTCCTAGTTTGAGAGAGATGACTGTTCTATTCTATTCTATGGTAGTTGACCAGACTGACAATAATATACTTCATTTGAGGACTTACCCAGACTAGAGCATCTTCCAAATGGGTGACAAGGAGGGTGAAGGAACTAGAATGCAAGAGAAATGAGTATTTTCCTTGAAGAAAAAGAGACCCAAGGGATGCAAGTGAGCTGGCTTCAAATATTTCATGGGCTGTCATATGGCAATAGAATTACACTTGCTCATTAATGAATCAAGGCAAACTGGAAGTGGTCAAATAGGAGGTGGCAAGAGTAAATGTTGACATTCTAGGAATCAGCAAACTAAAATGGACTGGAATGGGTGAACTTAACTCAAATGACCATTATATCTACTACTGTAGGCAGGAATCCCTTCGAAGGAATGGAGTCGCCATCATAGTCAACAAAAGAGTCTGAAATGCAGTACTTGGAGTAACAGAAAAATTTGGCCTTGGAGTACAGAATGAAGCAGGCAAAGGCTAACAGAGTTTTGCCAAGAGAACACATTGGTCATAGGAAACACTCTCTTCCAACAACATAAGAGAAGATGCTATACATGGACATCAACAGATGGTCAACACCGAAATCAGATTGATTACATTCTTTGCAGCCAAAGACGGAGAAGCTCTATACAGTCAGCAAAAACAAGACAAGGAGCTGACTGTGGCTCAGATCATGAACTCCTTATCGCCAAATTCAGACTTAAAATGAAGAAAGTAGGGAAAACCACTAGATCATTCAGGTATGACCTAAATCAAATCCCTTATGATTATATAGTGGAAGTGAGAAATAGATTTAAGGAACTAGATCTGATAGAGTGCCTGATGAAGTATGGACGGAGGTTTGTGACACTGTACAGGAGACAGGGATCAAGACCATCCCCA
>SJYV01014043.1:467365-686080 GCA_006410875.1 Neotragus pygmaeus | reverse complement strand
AGACGGCAGCCCATTGGGCTCCGTCATCCCCGGGATTCTCCAGGCA
This sequence comes from Neotragus pygmaeus, assembly GCA_006410875.1. Taxonomy (NCBI): domain Eukaryota; kingdom Metazoa; phylum Chordata; class Mammalia; order Artiodactyla; family Bovidae; genus Neotragus; species Neotragus pygmaeus. Next base: position 686,034 of record SJYV01014043.1, on the reverse strand, counting down.
AGAACACTAGAGTGGGTTGCCATTTCCTTCTCCAATGCATGAAAGTGGAAAGTGAAAGTGAAGTCGCTCAGTCGTGTCTGACTCAGCGACCCCATGGACTGCAGTCTACCAGGCTCCTCCATCCATGGGAGTTTCCAGGCAAGAGTACTGGAGTGGGATGCCATTGCCTTCTCCACTGATGTGTTTAGGCTTTTGATTTTGATCTGCTTTGCTTTTTACTCTAGTTGTTCTGTGTCTTTTTTGGAGTCTCAGTTCACTCTAAGAAACTGATGTAAATTTTCTATGCTGCTCTAAAAATACACACAGTCATACACAAATTTGCTGGTAGTTGGATTGAATTGAGACAACCTAAAATTCTATCTCTGGATCCACAACCTTGAGCATTCTAGTGCATGCCTATGATTTCATCTAAAACATACAATGAATAAAACAGCTAAATAACATTGAAAGTGAAAGTGAAGTCGCTCAGTTGTGTCTGACTCTTTGTGACCCCATAGACTGTAGCCTACCAGGCTCCTCTGTCCATGGGATTTTCCAGGTAAGAGTACTGGAGTGGGTTGTCATTTCCTTCTCCAAGGGATCTTCCCGACCCAGGGATTGAACCCAGGTCTCCCACATTGTAGACAGACGCTTTACCATCTGAGCCAACAGGGAAGTCAATAATGTTTAGGAATCCCAAATATTTTTCTCTAGCCTAAATTTAATACCCAAATATCCAACTCTCTACTAGGTAGAGCTACTGGGAACATAAAATTCACTGTGTTTAAACTGAATTCATTACTTTACCTCAGTATTTGCTCATTCCTCCTTTCCTGACTTTATCTAATGGTATTAACTCCAAAATTTCTCTGCCAAAAATTTTGGAATCATCCTACCTACTCTCTCCCCAACATCTACACATTTATATAACACAGAAGCAGACAACAACATTCTTTTGAGGGTCCTATTAAAAGAAGAAAAATGGAAATGATAACTCATATCACACAGTAAGCAGAGCTAGTTTAACATTTAGACTCACATACATAATGAAATGCAGAAATAGAAAAGCTAGTGTCTGTTGTTATCCCATCAAAATATGACAGTAAATTTATGATTAAAGTCTTAAAAGCATAGTAACAAACCTCACCTCATCTTCACATTAGGGCAATGAGTACTTTTATCACTTCAAGTTTTTTACTTTATTCCTGCAGTGCATCCTTCATAATCTGTCTTAGTTACTCAAAATACTCCATGATTACACATTTCTAACCATTATAGATTATTTTTAGCCAGCCTGTCATATCATTCATTTATTAGTGCATTCGTTCATTCACTGTGCCTGTATATAGTCCCTTTGATTACAGTGCTTACTATCAGTCTCCTGAATACTATACATGATCAGGTTTTCTCAGTAAAGTAAAAGTGTCATGAGAAAGTAAATAAAGAACACTGCAGAAGTATTTATATAGGAGGAATACTACTCATTGGGGATGAGAAGAAGGAAAGCAACAGTTAAGGATGACTTTCTGGAAGAAATACTTAAGTGGAGTTTTCTTTCACTAAAAGATGATTAAGAGTTAGGAAAAAAGAGGCAGCAAGAAAGAACTTAAGCAAAGGCCTGAAGAGAGGTGAGAGAATGGCACTTTGATGGAATTAAAAGCTTAGGGAAATAAATACAAAGCTTGAGGAAGGAGGTGAGAAGATAAGAGAAAAGGCTAAAGTGAATTAGAAGAGGCAGATTATATATAAACGCCTCTGGACTTTATGTTAAGATCCACAGAGAACACAAAAAGGTGCTAAGCAAGGATCATGATCAGATTTTCATATCAGAAAGTTCACTCAGGCCACAGTATAAAAATGGCTGCACAAGAGAACACTTGGGACAACCTACAGAACTGTTATAATAATAATCATTTCAGGGAAAGGTACTGATCATAGTTTGAGTCAGAGTAATGGCAGCAAGATTGGAGAGACATAGACAGAGTTTATAAACACAAACAAAAAGGCTGAAAACGTTCAACATTTAATAATTAATGGGCATGTAGAATGTGAGAGAGAAGTTCATCAGTTAGGCCTCTGGCATGTGTCACTTGGCAGGTTGAGTAATAATCCACGGATAGTTGAGAGGAGGAGAAATAGATTTGGAGTGGAGTAGAATTGGAAGATAAGGAAAGACTGTGAGTTTAGCTATAGACACATTGATTTTGAAGTGCATGCAAGATATTCCAGAGAAAATGTTGAATAGGAAGTTGGATATGATCTCTGCATTTCTAAATGTATGCTACATCTTTATGGATCATAGAAAAAGCAGGAGAATTCCAGAAAAACATCTACTTATGCTTCATTGACTACGCTAAAGCCTTTGACTGTGTGGATCACAACAAACTGTGGAAAAGTCTTAAAGAGATGGAAATATCAGACCACCTGACCTGCCTCATGAGAAATCTGTATCCAGGTCAAGAAGCAACAGTTAGAACTGGACATGGAAAAATGGACTGGTTTCAAACTGGGAAAAGAGTACATCAAGGCTGTATATTGTCACCTTGCTTATTTAACTAATACGCAGGGCATATGATGCAAAATGCTGAGCTGGATGAAGCACAAGCTGGAATCAAGACTGCCAGAAGAAATATCAATAAACTCAGATATGCAGATGACACCACCCTTATGGCAGAAAGAGAAGAGGAACTGAACAGCCTCTTGAAGAAGGTGAAAGAGAAGAGTGAAAAAGCTGGCTTAAACTCAACATTCAAAAAATGAAGATCATGGCATGCAGTCCCATCATTTCATGGCAAATAGATGGGGAAGCAATGGAAACAGTGACAAACTATTTTCTTGGGTTTCAAAATCACTGTGAACTGTGACTGCAGCCATGAAATTAAAAGATGCTTCCTCCTTGGAAGAAAAGCTATGAAAAACCTAAACAACATATTAAAAAGCAGAGACATTCCTTTGTCGACAAAGAACCATCTTAGTCAAAGCTATGGTTTTTCCAGTAGTCATGTATGGATGTGAGAGTGGGACCATAAAAAAAGGCTGAGTGCTGAAGAATTGATGCTCTTGAACTGCGGTGTTGGAAAAGACTCTTGAGAGTTCTTTGGACTGCAAGCAGCTCAAACCAGTCAATCCTTAAGGAAATCAGTCCTGAATATTCACTGGAAAGACTGATGCTGAAGCTGAAGCTCCAATACCTGATGTGAAGAACTGACTCATTTGAAAAGCCCCTCATGCTGGGAAAGACTGAAGCTGGGAGGAGAAGGGGATGACAGAGGATGAGATGGTTGGATGGCATCACTGACTCAGTGGATATGAGTCTGAGCAACCTCTGGGAGATTGTGAAGGACAGGGAAGCCTGGCGTGTTGCAGTCCATGGGGTCACAAAGAGTTGGACACAACTGAACATCTGTAGCTACACCTGGATATTACAGATTACTTTTATTAGGTGAGGTTTTTCATGGTCATCCTAGTTGTGCCAGGGACTAAGCTTCAGGGAAGAGCATGTAGCACTAAAAGAGGGAATATCATATCTGTATTTTGAGTAGAGCAAAGGGAGTCTGAAAAACATGAAGAGAGGGATAGAAGGGAAATCAGAACCAAATATTTTAATAGAAGCCAAAGGAAGTGAGTACTTCAAGGAAAGAGTGCCACATCACGATAGCCAGGCTGCCCTGCCTGTGCATTTATCACAAAAGTTGCACAGATTCGTGGTTTGAAGTGAACAGATCTTGTTCAGAACACCCTGAGGACTGACCCTGCTGGGCTCGCTTGCTGACTCCTCTCAATGATCGCTGTCTGCTGGCAGCCAGAACCCACTCAGTGACAAAGGAACAGAGTCGGGTTCTTGCCACTTAAGTCCCAAGGGCACGGAGCAAGCTCACAGCCCTCCTGTGCCCAGCACCCAGCGGCCTCTCCATCAACCACTCTGCCTTGGTTTTTTTGTTTGTGTGATTCCCACCCCCCATTTTTCTGGCTTGATTTTGCACTTTTCTCCCCTGAGGACCCCGATATCTTGACTTCTTGCCAAAAATGAGCCCATCAGGATCTTCTCCCCCTTCTTCCCATTTCTCCTTCCCACTTCCTTCATGGTTCTGGTCAGTTCAGAGGATTTAACAATCACAAGTGGCCTGCAAAAATGCCTGAATGTTTTTCCTAGACCCCTGTGTATTTTCTTTTCTTTTTTCCAGAAAACTTAGACAAACAAAAGACTAAAAGGATGTGTACAGCTGTCCCTGTTTTCAGTTATTCTGTTTGAGAACATTTTAGCTGTTGATGTTCACACGTGACATCAGTTCCGGCAAGATGGGTTTCTGTATTTATATATCAAAATCCAAAACAACAACAACAAAAAACCTTACAAAATGTTTAAAAAAATGTTCAAAGCTGGGGGAAAAGGTTTTCTTCATTAGTCAAGGTGTTTTGATATGGTATTAAAATAATGTCTAATAAAAGAAAAAAAACCCACATCAACTGTTGAAGAGATCAAGGAGGAAGAGGGCTGAGAAGGCAGCAGGATACAAAATCAACATGCAGAAATGTGTTGCATTCTTTTACACTAACAAAGAAATATCAGAAAGGGAAAAAAAAAAAAAAGCCCTTTTAAAATCATGTCAAAACCAAACAGACAAAAACAAAGCAAACTTAGGAATAAACCTGACCAAGGAGGTGAAAGATCTATATATGAGAACCACAAAATATTGATAAAGGAAATAGGATAATTCAAAGAAATGGGAGGATAACCCATGCTCTTGAATCAGAATTATTAATATTGCTAAATTGGTCATATTATCCAAAGCAATCTGTAGATTTAAATTACCCATGACATTTTTCACAGAAAGAGAATAAATAATTCTCTGATATATATGGAATCATAAAAGACCCTGAATTTCCAAAGGAATCCTGAGAAAAAAGAACAAAGCTGGAGGCATAACCTTCTCAGACTTCAGACAATACTACAGAGCTAAAGTAATCAAAACCCTGTGACACTGGCACAAAAACAGGTATGTGTATCATTGGAATAGAATAGAGAGCCCAGAAGTAAACCCACATACCTACAGTCAATTAATCTTCAATGAAGGAAGCAAGAATATATTGCATAATGGAGAAAACACAGTCACTTCAGCAAGTGGTGTTAAGAAAGCTGGGTGGCGACATGTAAATCAATGAAGTTAGAATGCACTGTACAGATACCTCACACTGTACACAAAAATAAATTCAAAATGGTGTAAAGATTTAAATATAAGACATGACCCCACAAAACTCCTAGAAGAGAACATAAGAAAAACGTTCCCTGACATAAATCACAACAATGTTTTCTTGGGTCTCCCAAAGCAGTAGAAATAAAAGCAAAAATAAACAAATGGGACCTAATTAAACTTAAAAGCTTTTGTACAGCAAAGAAAACCATAAACAAAATGAAAAGACAATCTATGAAATGGGAGAAAATATTTGCAAACAATGTGCCTGAGAAGGGCTTAATTTCCAAAATATATAAACAGCTCACACAACTCAACAACAAAAAACCAAACAACCCAATTGAAAAACGGGCAGAAGACCTAAATAGATATTTCTCTAAAGACATACAGATGGTCAAAAGCCACGTGAAAAGATGCTCAACTTTGCTCATCATTAGAAAAGTGTGAATCAAAAATACAGTAACATAATACCTCACACTGGTCAGAATGGTCATCATTAAAAACCCTATAAATTATAAATGCAGGAGAGGGTGTGGAGAAAGGGGACCCTCGTACATTACTGGTTGGAATATAAGTTGGTACAGCCACTAAGGAAAGCAGTATGGAGTTTCCTTAAAAACTAAAGGTAGAATTGCCCTGTAATGCAGCAGTCCCACTCCCGGACACGTGTTCAGAGAAAATTCTCAATTTGAAAAGATACATGTACCTCAAAGTTGACAGCAGCACTATTTACAATAGCTAAGACACTGAAGCAACCTAAGTGTCCATCAACAGATGAACGGATAAAGAAGATGTGGTACATATATACCATGGAATACCACTCAGCCACGACGAAAAATGAAACAGTGCCATTTGCAAGAGGGATGGACCTAGAGATTAACATACAGTCAAGTAAGTCAGAAAGAGAAAGATAAATATATGATTAGTCCACTTATATGTGAAATCTAAAATATGACACAGATGAACTTATTAACAAAGTAGAAATAGACTCACAGACATAGAAACAAACAGTTGTCAAAGGAGAAAGAGGGGGCAGGAATAAATAAAGAGTTTGGGATTAACAGATACAAATTACTATATATAAAGCAGATAACAAGGTCCTAATGAATAGCACAGGGAACTATATTCAATAGCCTGTAACGACCTTAATGGAAAATATATATGTATATGAACTTCTGTGCTGTATACCAGAAATGAACATAATATTGTAAATCAACTATATTTCAATGAAAAAGTTAAAAAATAGAAGGAATAGGACCAAGAGGTATCTTCTGGGTTTAGCTGTGATTAAGTCTTCAGTGTCTCTAGCTAAAGGTAGTTTTAGTGAAGTGGTAGTGCCTAAAATAGACTGAGCAATGACTGAAATATTACTAAAACACACAAGAAGTGTTACAGACTATTCAACAGACTTGGCTATAAAAGGGAAGAGAAAAAGCAGTAATTAGAGAGTCAGGGTTAAGGGGGAAGAACTTCTTCCTTTGAAAACCAAGTGGATATAGAAAAGAACTTAAAGGTAGTAGTGATAAGAAATAAAAAATTTATATTGCCAGGTACTTCAAAAGGTAGTAGGAGAAAAGATTTAAAGTGCAGGTTGCAAGGATGATTCTCTAACAGGAGAACACACATCTCATCTTTCTATTTGTGAATAGAGCTAAGCTTTGAGGATTGATGGTGGGAAGTTGTTTATTATGAGATAGACTCTTACTCCTGCATGAAATAAGTCATTCCAGGAAAAGAAGGAAAAAGTGGTACTATGATGTTTGAGGACAAAAGAGTTTTAAAAGGCCACTGAGGTTAATGCAAATGAAAAGGTGATTAGCGTACACAAAAAGTTACTGGCCAATGTTCAATGCCTTCTTGAGGCTGAAGATCATGATCATCTCTAATAAATGAAGGAAATAACTAGGAAGTCAGTACATGATAGTATAGAAGAAGAAGAACTAAATATTTATAACTCCCTCCAGAAAGAATTTTTAAGATGAGTTATCAGGTTTTAGTATAAAATGATTTAATGTCAGAACACTTGATTGTGCATCTCAGCTACTAGGTGCATGACCTTGGATAAGTTACTTGGCTTCCCTCAAAATTTCATCTTCTGTAACACATAGACACCTCATCTGACTACTGTTAAATCAAATGATAAAATACACATTAAGGACTTAGTATGATGCCAGCACACAGTAATCCTCACTTAATGTTAAATGTTTTAATAGAATATTTAATGATAAGATTTAAAGATATTAAGAGTGTGTTTTGTATGAAATGCGTGTTACAGAAGGCAAACTGGAAAGGTTTAGAAATGACTGGAATAGTAGGAAACTGAGTCTACAGAGAAAAAAATACCAAATGTTATGAAGATAAAAGTAACAGAGAAGGTAAGATCATTAGAACAACCTAATTTTTGGACAATGACAGACAGTAATTAGGAAGTGGAGCGTGATGGATCTGGTGGATAAAAGGTAACAACAGCCTGAGCCCCGCACATTGCAATTAGAGTAGCTGGTATATGGGTTCTGAAGTTTCACAGTCTGAATGCTACAAGTAGGTAGTATTTCCCTGAGTCAGTCTCAGGAAAAGTTGGCTAAACTTTCCCTCTGATTAGTTTTAAATTAATATGCTCTCCAGAAGCGCTTTTGCCTCTTTACTACAGGAATATACTCTGCTGATATCCTCTTTCCTATGCATGTGTTTATATAGCTTATATACGAATACTCATCTCCCTTCACCTCCCCTCAACTTTTCCCCATATTATGATTCAATTTAAACTTTTCCATACCCCTTGTGGGGCTTCTTCAGTGGCTCAATGGTAAATAATCTGCCTGCTAATGCAGGACATTTGGGTTTGATCCCTAGGTCGGGAACATTCCTTGGAGAAGGAGATGGTGATGCACTTCAGTATTTTAGCCTGGAAAATTCCATGGACAGAGGAGCCTGGCGGGCTACAATGGGGTCATAGAGTAAGACATGACTCAGCAACTAAACAACATATCTCTTGGGCCTCCAAAAATATCTGCACATTATATATGTATTCTTCATAGTTATTCCACATGCAACCAACAGGCAGTTTAAGTTCACCAAGAGTAAAAACCAACATGCATATTCTCGAACACTGCTGAACATGCAGTTGTTCAAATGCTTTAGGACAAAAGGTTGGGTAGTTTTTTCCCCAAAGAACTCTACTGATAACAGTTCAGTTTGTCTTATTTTAGTCTTCTAACATGTTTTACTACTATAACATAAATTAAGGAAAACACAAGGTATAATCATACAAAATAGAAATTGGCAAGCTTTTTCCTAAAGAGTTAGAAAGATAAATATTTCAGATTTGTGAACTATACAGTCTCTGTTCAATCTACTTAGCTCTGTCCTTTTAAGTGCAAAAAAAAAAAAAGTTAGAACGTATGAATAAATAGAGTATGATTATGTTTCAATAAACCTTTATAGATAAAGCTCCAGGCAACAGGTTGTAGTTAACCAACTTGTGTACCATAAGGAAAACGCTCAGAATTTATTATATGATGTAAAAGGAAAACACAGCTCAGCAAATTCAAAGAGCTTGAAGACAACTGATGAGAAAATAGTATACTCTTCTGTGAGAGATATATTGGGACTGCTTAGTTTTTGCAATTGTATGAAATAATAACAAATTAAAACTAGGAAAAGTATGACAGATTCTAAGGTGATTCCTATGACCCTCTTCCCTGGTATGTGCCTTGTGTAAGCTCTTCTCTTTGAATGTGGGTGGAACCTTTAACTTGCTTTGAACCCAAAGAACATGGCAAAGTTGATGGTACATCACTTCTGTTACATAAAACTGTAACATCTGTCACACTGAGAGACTGTCTCCCTTACCGGTCTTGAAGAAATAAGATGCCATGTTGTGAGAAAGTGCCTCTGGCTGACAGCAAGAACTCAATGTGGTCCATCACCCTGGGAGACTGAAACAGATCCATCCTCTGCCTAACCTTCAGTGAGAACCCAGCCCTGACTCACTCCTAGACTGTCTACTTGCAGAGGACCCAGAAATTGTGAGGCAATAAATGTGTGTTCTTCTCAGGCTAGTTAAGTTTCTGTTAATATTGTTACACAGAAATAGGTAACTAACACAGAAGTACACACATAGGTAGTTGTGATTCATTGTTTAAAAGCATATCACTCATCTCTTATTTCTAGAATAAGAACTACATAATTAATCTAAGAGATTAAAAATACTGTGTTCTTAAATGTCACATAACTTTTATCTTTTTTACTGATTTCTATTACATCTCTTTGATGCTTCAAATCTGCACATATAGCTCAAGATCCTTTATGTAAAATGAAGCTATGTGAACTTCAAATATTTATGCTATGCTTTCACTTTTGATACTTTTCAGGTGTGCCAAATTAACATGTGAACCAGATTGTCAGAAAGCTATCTAAACATAAAACATCTCAAAACCTTTTCCAGTGCTAAAGAATGAAACATGTTTTAAGAAAACTCTATATTTGGTTTTCAAAGTACAGGTAGGGGTCCCNAGAAGTACACACATAGGTAGTTGTGATTCATTGTTTAAAAGCATATCACTCATCTCTTATTTCTAGAATAAGAACTACATAATTAATCTAAGAGATTAAAAATACTGTGTTCTTAAATGTCACATAACTTTTATCTTTTTTACTGATTTCTATTACATCTCTTTGATGCTTCAAATCTGCACATATAGCTCAAGATCCTTTATGTAAAACGAAGCTATGTGAACTTCAAATATTTATGCTATGCTTTCACTTTTGATACTTTTCAGGTGTGCCAAATTAACATGTGAACCAGATTGTCAGAAAGCTATCTAAACATAAAACATCTCAAAACCTTTTCCAGTGCTAAAGAATGAAACATGTTTTAAGAAAACTCTATATTTGGTTTTCAAAGTACAGGTAGGGGTCCCTCAGTTATTCCTCAGAGAATGGCCTTTTACATATTCATACTCATTTCTGTTGCATTCCCAAGGTCTAAAATGGACCTATCAGGGGTTTTCTGGCAGTGCTCACTGTCTCCAGTTTTCTCAGTTACCTTGCTTCTGAAACTGTAAACCCATTACTCTCTTACCCCACACACAAGCGCACGTACACACTGGTACACGTAACTGTCTTGGTAAATGAGAAAATTATTAGAAATATTCACAGCCTATAGTAAAAACTTATTAATTAATTAAAATCATCTTCATACTGTGGTGGTGGTNAGTCTGAGTGAACTCCAGGAGTTGGTGTTGGACAGGGAGGCCTGGCGTGCTGCGATTCATGGGGTCCAAAGAGTCGGACACAACTGAGTGACTGAACTGAACTGAAGGGTGAAAGTAATGACTTTTTGTACCAAGCACTTAATCCATCAGATCATCCTCATTAGCCTTCCTATGAGAATATGAACTTAGGTTTATTTTTAAGGCTTTGGAGATGAAAGACAAAAGCTGTCCTGACGCTAACACACTGAAAAAAAGAAAATGTAAAGGCAGTTGAAGAAGATAATAAAATCTTATAGCAAAAGTAAATGAAGTGTCATGCAAAGAAAACTGCTTATTTGGGAATGAGAGTAAGTAATGCTTTTTTGTTAATATGTTTTTAATTCAGCAGTTTTATAGAATTAAAAGTCTGTTTCCATTATTACTAGTCTCAGTATAGCTGCTCTTTCAAGGCATTGAACTATTAAATTTTCCTAGCAATATGAATTTTGAAGAGCATTTTGATGAAATGCCTGATTCGGATTCCTTGGTGGCTCTGCCAGTAAAGCAATGCGGGAGACCTGGGTTCAATCTCTAGGTTGGGAAGATCCCCTGGAGAAGGAAATGACAATCCACTCCAGTACTCTTGCCTGGAAAATACCATGGACAGAGGAGCCTGGTAGGCTACAGTCTATGGGGAAGTAAAGAGTCTGACACAACTGAGTGACTTCTCTTGCTCAAATGCCAAAAAAAAAATTTTTTTAAACCTTTAAAATTATATTAACTAGGAGAATACAGCATCTGCTTTATTCTTTTTGGGGGCAACAAAAGTGGGGGACAACATCATCCTCTTCCAAACAAAAACATACATGTTACAAGGATCTTTCCATGTTGTAAGGAAACAATATATAAAAGGAGAAGCTAAATTTACAAAGCAAATTAGAAATTAATTAAAAAAAAGAAAAATGTGACTTATCAGTAAGTTCTTTAAATATGGAATTCCAATGGGATTAATTCTATAAAATTTTGGTTTATACAATGTTTTGTTTCAAGTATTAGTACATAAAATAAACTTATTAAATAAACAGACCCATGTCCATCTTATGGGATATTTTCCTATCAAATCATATAATTGTCATTGATACAATATTATCAACATTTAGGACTGTAGTCATAATTTTTAAAGTTTAAATAATAAAAATAAACATATTTTCACTTTAGGATAGAAAAAAATTTAAGATAAATCTATCCCTACTTTATTATAAACTTGTATCAATATTTGATCAAAACATCAATAGAGAAGTTCACATTCATTTAATGATATAATAACTAATATTTCTTCTATTTTAACATCCACTAACACACAAACTATGCTTTGCAGGCACGTCTTTTGAACTGAACATAAACCATACTTTCTTGAGTGTTACTGGTTTTTATTAAATTCTCTCAAAGTATAATTTGTCCACTGTATCTGTGCATTGCTTTATTGATAGACTGCATTTTGTTTGTATTTATTGGGCTCTTTAGATATATATATATATATATATCTTTGCAGCTCCCTTTTTTTTTAAGTCCCTACAGAGAAACTTCTTGATTGAGTGGTTGGCATGCTGCTTTTTTTCTCACCACAGAGCACTTCAGAGGTGGTGCAGCCATAATGGGGAGCCAGAGAACAGACAGGACACCCCATGCTGGGTATGCATTGCTATCTTTCTACCAGAGCATCTGGTAAGAACCACTACTAGAACCACTGTCATTAAATAATGCAAGTTCAATTTGGACCTCAAGAAGTAATCAGGACAAAACAACTATTTTCCTATTGATGTTTTTTGCTCCTGGGATTCTAAAATAATATCTAATGTGGGATATTATATATGTGGGGAAAAGACAATGGCTTACTTGGATTGTTTTGAAAAAAATGTTACTTCAACAAAATAATCATGTTCTCACAGATTTTTACCTACTTGTAGGACACTTCTCATTATATCTCTCCATGTTTTATCCACAGTTGTAAATCGCCTCCCTTCCTCAGGCATTTGAGACATAATGTCTGGAGAACTAAAAATGGGCTCCAAATACAGCCATGTGGCTTGGACCTTGAGCCATTCATCCAGGATCTCCTGAAGCAGCAGGAGCTTGCCCTCCCACTCCCTGAGAAGCAAAACACAGTGGTACTTATCAATAGCAAATCAAGAAATGTTTCACATGATAAAACTCAAAACTAGACTGTTAACAGTACATGCAATGTTGTTATGCCAATTTCCATTCATTTACCTACAATCAAAGATAAATCACTAGATTGGCTCTATAAAATCTGTATCTAAATAATAGCATCCACATTTATGCTAATACAGATGCACCTATCTACAAATGGGTTGGTTTCTATATATGTCATCTCAATAAACCTTTCTGCAATCCAATTCCATGCCAAAGAGTATGAGTTAAGAATGAGATTTTGGAGATAGTAATGGTATTCTCAATCAAAGGCACTCTGAACTACTTCTTAGGAAAGGTAATTACATCCAAGATTCATTCTGGATGAATGAATTCTGTTTTTTCATTTAAAAAAAATTTGGACCCATAACGGCTATCTTTCCAAGAGAAAATATTCCAATTGATAAGATATAATAGGCATTTAAAGAAAGTCCTACACAATCATAAGTATATTCTGTTCTGTTCAGTTGCTAAGTCGTGTTTGACTCTTTGTGACCCCATATATTAGTGTGGCATTTTTGAATTAAAATGAATTATTGGTTCATTTATAAATACAGAGGGGAAAATAACTAAATTTCCTTAAGAATAAATATTATAATTACAGCATAAACTAACAATTTCACAACACAGTTCTAAGGTCTTTGTGTGTATTTGCTCTATCCTCACAACAGCCCTCAGAGGCAGGGTCCAGAATGTAATATTTATTTACCAGTAGGGATATTAAGGTACACAGAGGTAAGCTTCAAGCTAATGAACAAAAGAGCCAGATTTGAACCTAGACAGTTGTAATCACTATGCTATGAGATAACATAAAGAAGAATGATTGGTTAAAGGCAACAAACTTTAGATATGGGATGGCTTTATGTATAGATTAATATATTACTCATCATTTATAGGTGGTGATCTGTAATTTTAGATTGTAAACACCAAGAAATGTATATAGGAGTTCAAAAAGTCACCAGGCATTTTAAAATGTCTTTTAAAAATGCCTTTCCTTTCCATGTTCATCAATAAATTTGTTTTTCACACAAGGAAATGAATGCTTTTGCTTCCTTCTGGTGCTCTCCTCTCTCTCTATCTAATCCCTGCTAATGCAGAAAATTTCTCACTAGCTAATGAGCTCATGCATAATTCTTAAAAATAGAATGTGGTCGTGCCACTTTCAGAGAAGTTCAAAAATTATTCTTGATGAATACATTGGAGCAAGCTGGGCAGGAGGCAGAGCAATCAGAGACTGAGCCAACACCAATAGCTGGGCAAGCACAGGTTTAGGATAATGTACCCATAACCAGAGGCTGTTGTCTCCAAGCAGATAGCTTTCCCTTGCCATGTAAATTCACAATAAAGATGGCAGTCTGATTTGGATTTACTCTTTTTTAAGGTAAAATATAAACTGCTTAATAGAGATTACAAAAACTGAAAAAAATTGACAGGATAAGGGTCATCTACAACAAACTAATTAGTCTATTTGGAAAAATACATAAATCTTCAATTTATTGTTTATATGTTCTATAAACTATGTTCATAGGCACAAGATTATTTTTGAGCATCAAATATATGAGATCGGACTGTGGGCAATAAAAAAGAATATCTGGACACTGTCTACTACCTTTGCTCTGAATATAGATGATAGCAAAAGTATCAAGACTCTTCTAAAAGAAATAAAGGTTAATATCCCTTCCAATGTACTATTTAAAATATTAAGTATAAAGTGCAGACTCAATTTTCAAAAAGAACTGTATATTATATATGAGTAATAATTTTGATAACATACTATAAACACTGTCATAAATATATCACGTTACCTCATTTGCTTTTCATAAGGCTTAATGAAGGGAGATCCTCGCATAGTTTGTGTCTTAATAATGTGGTCATCCAACAACATCTGAACTTCATCAACTGATGACAAAATAGATGTCCCACTTTCTCTATAAGGAAGAATGACAAATTCCATTGCATCCCATTCATTAATCATCTTCTCCATGGCCTTTTCGAGAGAATATTCTTTGCTAGCTGCTTCACTAATTCCCTCAAACCTATCTAAATACGGCTCCAGATTCATATCTAAGAAAGAGAAGACAGTGGAATCATCTGCTGGTTGCAGCGGGTAACCAACGATGCTGGACATGGCCTCCCAGTGCCTGGGGCGCAAACCAGGATTACAAATCACTTGAATGAGAGGAATGTGCTGCTTGAAATCTTCCACCTTTGCTCTTACTTTTTTGGTCATTGCCAATGCATTGGGAAAATCGTGAAAGGTTTTCTCCAGCTTATAGAGTCCTCTCCAGTAATTTCCAACGTCTGTTTCCACTTGGTCTGGATTCACCTTGTTATATGGTCCTTCTGTCCATGCTCTATATTTGGTGCTAAATTCTACAGCAGTTTCATAGAGACGGAGATAAGGGTTCAAACCATCTTGGATTTTTTTACGCTGAGGATATATTGAGGGTAGCCAACCAAATGCCTCCTCTTCAGCATTAAACTGCTCAATCTGGAAGGACAAGTATTAAACACACTACTCTGAAAGGGAATGATAGTCAAAATTAAGTTTTAAAAATATATCCAATGTGACTCCCCCAAATCTCTCATCAAATGCTGAAGGTAAACTTATATTTGGCCATACCTGGAAAATAATAATCTCTTTTTCCCATGTATTTTGTTTGTTCATTTTTGGTGTTCCTATTTCTTTTTTATTACAGTTTTCAGAGAACAATTACTTCCTAAGTTAGTTAAAATAGTAAATTTATACATATAAAGAAGTCTCTGCCCATCCAGATATACTGAGGATATAGCCTCTTTTATTAAATAAGAATTTAAATACTTTTAAACACACAACATTGTGTTAGGTACTATGGAAAACAGAAAAAAAGTATATTGCAAAGTACTAATTCCAAGGAGTTTGTAATCCAGTTGAGGAGTTAAATACCACTTACTTATTAAATAAGCAACAGAAGAAATGCCTTAGAACAGTAGCCATTTAATATAAATTGAATAGTATATATTTTTTAAATGCTATCACTCAAAGACAAGAGGGCCCTCTGAAATAGCACAATCATAGATGCTCCTGTAGAGAAGTTACAACTGAAGCTGGGTCTTAAAGGTAAGTAGGATAAGAGATGTAAAGAAAGCATTAATTTCCTCTTAGCAAAGTAGTAAAGTTGTAAGGATGTGGGGGGTACACAGGAGTAATCTACTGAATTGAAAAGAGTGAGCTAGATACGCAAATTATGCATATTACTTAAATTTCAGTGGCATCAATTAAAAAAAAAACTACAATGTCTCTTTTCTCAACATATATTTACACATCTGAGATTATTATAAACTCTTAATTACCTGAACTAAAATATCAAAATCTTGTAATATATTAGAAATGTTAAAGAATCGTAATATGGTCTGTTTTCATATTTTGTTGTTGTTGTTCAATTGCTAAGTTGTGTCTGACTCTTTTGCAACCCCATGGGCTGTAGCCCACCAGGCCTCTCTGCCCATGGGATTTCCCTGGAAAGAATACTGGAGTGGCTTGCAATTTCCTGCTCCAGAGGATCTTCCCAACCCAGGGATTGAATCCGCACCTCCTGCATTGGCAGACAGGTTCTTTACCACTGAACCACGACAGAAACCCGTTTTTCTATCTCCCCTTTTTATAAAAAATATAATTAAAAATTTCAAACATCTTACATGGCAAAAGAGTATGGCTTTTCCCCACCCAGCTGCTAAAGAGAACACTGGTTTCTGAGATAGCGGTATTGGAAACAAAGTGGCTTGATGGGAGAAAACAATGGACCATTAAAACACAGCCATGAAATCTAACTAAGCTGGCTTCCATGAAGGTGAGAAATCTAAACAGTAACCAGGTGCTATCACATAATGTAAATGATCAAGTGACACAAAATAAACTTCAAAAGCAGATGCAGATACAACTCTATCTTTAAAATAAAAGAGGAAGGCCCCTAAAATGTTATCACTACCAATAGAAAACAGCAATGCTGCTTCTCCCTGAAGCATGGCTATAAAATCTATTTGTGCTATATATGTTAATCTCTAATTAAATGTCGTTAAACTCTTTGAATCCATTTCTTAAAGGTGAATGCCCAGTACAAAGTCAAATGCTCTTTCTGTTGAACTAATTCATCCTAGAAGAATTTTTAAATTATACCTTGTCTGCTGCTAAATCCAACTTTCCATTCAGTGTCTGAGCCTTTTTCAGGTACCGTTGTACATCCTGAAGATCTCCAAAGGAGTAAAATTCTTCTGACTGTTTAGCGTAACTTTCCAATTCTTCCACAAACCGTTCACACCGTAACTAATAAAAAACAGTTTTTTGTTACTATTTTTAAGAGTAAAAACCCTTACGCATCAAGAGAAAATTTTGGAATTTATAAGGGTTATTAGAATTATTACATTTCACCACTGGCAAAATATAAAGAAAAAGACGATCTTGAAGATGACTGGGATCCAAAACATGTAGAATTTTTGAGAGTCTGGATTTAAAACTAATGGGTTAAGATCCCTATAATTCATAAATCAGAGAAAGTTTACCTCTCTATTATCAATGTAAGAAATTCTAATTAATAAAATGTATAAGAACAAACAATGGCATTCGTTAGTATGTTAATATATATTCACTTGAAAAAAATCTCATGATCATCAAGTATGGGGCTAAGAGAACTCCAATTTTTTAAAGACTTATAAAGGTAATTGCAGCATTTTTACTAACTGGAAAAAACTTAATTTCTTTATTTGCATTCTAATATTTAGATATCTCTTCAATTAGTAATGCTAAAACAAAGCATTCTGAATTTTTCTTATCCCATGAGTTCACTTCATAGGAAATAAAGAAAAATACATACAGATTTAAAAGCCTAAAAACCAAACTCTTCCAGTGTAAAACAAACGTGTGTGTTTTTTTAATGAGAGGTTTCTTACAAAATGTCATTGGAAAGACATTCCAAATTAAATGGTTCTTAAACAGCTCTTAATAAAACACTCAAAACTCAAATTTAGGTTCTTAAAAATAATTTTATATTTTATAGATTATCTAGGTCGATTTCTATCTTCTTTAGTTCCCTGGGCAATTTATTGCTCTGGCCCAGTGAGAGAAGGAAAATGAGAAGAAAAATTCATTAACGTGAAGTATGGTTTGTAGAATGGTATACATTACCACAAAGTATAGATAATTCTGGGTCACCCAGTGATTTCCTAAGAATCTATTATATTGTAGCATAAGCATCTAATATTCATGATGTTTTCTACAGGTTTTAAAAAATTCTGAAGTGGCCTAAATGTAAAACAGAAATAAATACTTAAATATACCCTTACAGTTTAAAATGAAGGATTAAGAAATTTTTAAGTCTATAATTTATGCCCCAAACATATTCTGCCAATAAATTGTATTTGCTATAGTGTGGCAGACAGAGGCTAGGCTTGCTCTCAAAGAACAGCTCTACTGGCTGATTTGAAACAAGTCTGTTCACCTTCACCTGGGAACCTTAAAGTCTCTTCATCTCCAAAACGAGACTGAAAATACGCTGTCATTTATTCAGATCATAGCTGTGAAGCGCTCATGGCATTTCTGTGTGTCAGGCACTGTGCTAGCCAGTAGGGTTAAAAAAGTAGAGAAAAAGTAAAAGTCCTGCTATCAAAGAGGGGACCAACTAGTGGGGGAAAAAACTGAAAATAATAATATAATTAGCCCAATGGAGAGTGTTAAAACTACCATGGGAGCAGAGGAGAAGCAGCACTGTGGTCTGACTGAAAGGGCTTCTCTGGAAGTCAATGACTTTGCAGGACAGACAGGCATGTGTCGGGGACAGCGGGGCACTCCAGATGAAATGGAGAGGGCGGGGCTTCCCCGGTGACTCGGTGGGTAAGTATCTGCCTGCCAGTGCAGGAAACATGGGTTCGATCCCTGACTGGGAAGCTCCCACATGCTACAGAGCAACTCAGCCCATGTGCCACAACTACTGAGCCTGTGCCCTAGAGCCTGTGTGCACAACTGCCAAAGCCAGTGCATCGTGGGGTCTGTGCGTTGCAACAAGAGGCCACCACAGTGAGAAGCTTGTGCACTACAACTAGAGAAAGGCCTGTGCAGCAATGAGGACCCAGCACAAGCAAATGAATAATAAACACTAAAAAGAAGAAGAAGAAGAAATGGAGAGTGTGGGCAAGAGATGAGAGGTGTAGCAGAGTGGGTACCAGAAGTTGCTCAGGGTTACTGAAGAGACAAGAGCAAGGAGGGGGAAGAGGTAGAAAATGAGGCTGGACAAATAGGGCGAATCACAAACCATCTTGTTTGTAGGACACACACAAAAGGTTCAAATCACTAAACATTAGAGTTGGTGGAGTACTTAGGCAAGTTGGTGATTACACAGTGTAAAGGTATACCTCACCAAGGAAGCTTTGGCCTTAACAAAAGTAAACTCAAGAGAGTACTATAAACTGTGTAAGATAATATTTTTATTAATGGTCATTTGTGGGCAATGTATTAAAAAGTTTTCTCCCTTGAAAAATCAAGAAATGATGCCACATTCATCCAATATGTGTACTATCTTCTACTAATATTAATGGGAAGAGAGAGCTAAGATATGTGGACTGAAATAGAGGCGCTGACAGTGCTATGTTGGAAGCTAAATATTTCCAGAAAATGAAAATAATTTAAAATATCCACGATGCCTACCTTAAGACCTTCTTGATATTGTTCTGTTTTCTCCTTAATGATTTTCCTATGTTCATCAAAAATTTCTTCCATTCTTCCATACCACTGGAAGACATTATTATTTAGCCTAATGTCAGCTGGGGAAAAGTTGGTACACTCAATGAGGAAGGTGAGGCAGTTTTTAGAATCCACCAATCTGTGTCCCAGTTCAACCATATCAACTGTCTCTACTTTCTGAATGTAAGCCTGAGGGGAAAAAAATTACAGATGGCATTTTAAGGAACAGCTCATGTCAAAAAATAGCCTGTGGAAATACATTGCATAAATATGTACAGACTTGTTAGAAGGACAGACTTTTGGTTTAAATGGGGGACTGCAGCACAGTCTGCTTTTCATCCCTCCTGAAAACCTTTACTGACAGAGCAGGGGTGGTGGTCGTGGGGAGGGGGGGTACAGAAATACTAAACAACAGACAAAAAGCACTGGAAAACCAAAGAATGCTGTAGTTCTCTGGAACAAAAGAAGCAGACGCTGAGTGATACCATTAATTCTTTCAGAATAGCACTTTGTGGCACCTACTGTATGCCTGATACTGTGCCAAGTGCTGGCAATTCAGTGTGACAAAAACAGACATGGGTTTTGCCCTCAGAGAGCTTAAGTTTAGTGGAGGAGACAGTCAAATAATGTTTACATAGGTAACAAATGTAAAATTGCAAATGTGCATCAGACCCAAGTGCAGCAAGACTTTAGTTATAAAAACTAAAATGTGGGCTTTCCTGGTGACTCAGACAGTAGAGAATCTGCCTGCAATGCAGGAGACCTGGGTTTGATCCCTGGGTTGGGAAGATCCTGTGGAGGAGGACTTGGCAACCCACTCCAGTACTCTTGCCTGGAGAATCCCATGAACAGGAGAGCCTGATGGGCTACAGTCCATGGGGTCACAAAGAGTCAGACACAGCTGAGCAAAAAACTAAAATATAACTATAGACAAATTTAACAAGGAATGTGCTAAACCTATGAGGAAGATTACAGTACTTTATGGAAGAACATTTTTAAAGTACCAAACAAATATAGAAATATATATTAAGATATAATATTATAAAGATGTAAATGGTGGCTCAGACAGTAAAGAATCTGCTTGCAATGCAGGAGACCTGGGTTCGAACTCTAGGTTGGAAAGAGCCTCTGGAGAAAGTGAAAGTTGCTCAGTTGTGTCCAACTCTTTGTGACCCCATAGTTATAGTCCATGGAATTCTCCAGGCCAGAACACTGGAGTGGGTAGCCTTTCCCTTCTCGAGGGGATCTTCCCAACTCAGGGATTGAACCCAGAGTTCCCGCATTGCAGGCCGATTCTCCTTACAGTCCCCAGTGGACTTCCCTTGTGGCTCAGCTGGTAAAGAATCTGCCTGCAATGTGGGATACCTGGGTTCGATTCCTGGGTTGGGAAGACCCCTGGAGCAGGGAAAGGCTACCCACTCCAGTACTCTGGCCTGGAGAATTCCATGGACTATATAGTCCATGGGGTCGCAAAGAGTCAGACGTGTGGATTTCACTTTCACAGTCCCCAGTATCACATCTGTAAGAATCTTCATCTCTAGAACACAAAAATATCTCAAGAAAGCATGTTACAAGATAGTATATATAAGCAACAGTTTGGCAGAATTCTAGTTTATACACACCCAAAACAGAACAGATTTTAAAATTCAAAAATAACAATTAGTTTTATTTAACATGTCACTTTACTATTTAAAATTCTTTACCAGTTGAGCCACAAGGGAAGCCCAAGAATGCTGGAGTGGGTAGCCCATCCCTTCTCCAGGGGATAGTCCCAACCCAGGAATTGAACTGGGGTCTTGTGCATTGCATTGCAGGTGGATTCTTTACCAACTGAACTATGAAGGAAGCCATTCCTCAGGAGAAGGAAATAGCAACCCACTACAGTATTCTTGTCTGGAGAATTCCATGGACAGACAGAGGAGCCTGGCGAGATACACTCTATGGGGTTGCAAAGAGTCAGACATGACTGAGTGACTAACAGTTTCTCCTCCAGTCTAGAAAGTCAATGCAATTTCAATCAAAATTGCAAGGGTATTAAAAGAAACTAAATTTGATATGATTCTAAGTCTCTGAAAGTACTCAAGAGTAAATATTTGAGAAAGAAAGAAAGTGAAGTCACTCAGTCATGTCCAACTCTTTGCAACCACGTAGACTGTGGCCTACAAGGCTCCTCCATCCATGGGATTCTCTAGGCAAGAATACTGGAGTGGTTGCCATTTCCTTCTCCAGGGGATTTTCCTGACCCAGGGATCAAACCTGGGTCTCCCATTTCAGGCAGAAGCTTTACCCTCTGAGCCCAAATACTCAAGAAGGCAAAGATAATCATGAAAAAGGGAAGTGATACAGACTAGCTCTGCTAAACAGCAAAATGCACTAATTTAAACAGTTCCTGTTCTGGCTTCAGGAGTAGAAAATAGACAAGAATAGAGCTCAGAAATAGATTCAAGTATGTATGGAAATTTACTGTTGAAAAAGAGGCATTTCAAATCAGGAGTGAAATGACAAATCATTTAATATATTGTACTGAAGTAATTGGCTATTGATTTTGGAAGAAACTAAGAGGACTATTTACTTAGTAGAAGTACAGAGAAGGTACACTATTAAGTGAATAAAATAATTTGTAGGAGTAATGATTGTATTTTTGCAAAAGCAGATCTCTTTTTGTGTGAGTGGGTGAATATATAGGTGTGTGTGTGTGGTGTGTGTGTGCATGTGTGTGCATGCACATGGAAGTGCCCATGTGTATGTACACATATACATGTGGTTCTCTCAAAGTTCTTTTGAACCATTAACTTATGCATATATCTTAAATATATAAATAGGGAAGGAAATCTCCTACCGTACAGAAAAATGAGAAAACTGGCAATTACTTATCCCAATCTGTGTTATACCCCATATCTCCCTGTCCAGGAAGTNGAGAAACAGAGAGAGAGTGTATATGTGTAACTTACAATTTTAAGCCTCTGTTTTAACTTTTGAAGTGATCTGTTACTATATTATCCTGTCAATAATTATAAAAAAACTGGGAAAAATAAGCAAAATAATTTACTCACACACATATGACTATACAGAGCTTATAAACAATACCTTCATTTCCATTAGTTCTGCTGTATTTGGAGGTGTGCTAAGAGCTTTTTCAGATATCTTTTCAAATTCCTCACATAATCTGAAAAACCAGACAAAAGCCATTTATATAATTAAATTTTATACCTAAATATATTCATGTATACTATTTTAATATTCCATTACATGAAAAATAGATTATATTATGTATATGATGCCTAATTAATTAAAAGCAAAATTGTGCTCACTTATTCATTCAATACACATTTAATCATTTACCATATTCCTAACTACTGTATTAAGTGACAGATATACAGAAACATGGAAGATGTAGTAATGGTTCTCAGACAGTCCACATTCCAGTATGCAAGACAAGACTATGAACAATCACTTCCAACCTAGAGTTTCAAGGATGCTACCAGAGATTTAGTTGAGATGGTATTAAAAGGTGGTATACTTGGAAGGCACGGTTAAAATGGGCTGGTGTGCTCAGAAACTTCTGGTAGTATGCAAATATTTCCTACTGGCTTGAGTTGTGGGCAATACAAATAATGAACTTACCATGAAATTTAAAAAATAAAAAACAGAGTTGTGAGAGGTTAAGAAAGTTGAGATAACGTGTAGAAATTTATTCAAGAAGATTGCTGTGAGGTGAAAGAGAGGGAATGGATTGTGATGATGTTGACTTGAAGTGGAAGATGGAGAATGGAAGAGGGTTTTGAACATGTTTGCTAATTTCAGAGGCAGAATCAACAGTGAAGGAGAGATTTAAGATGAGACACAGAGGGGACAACTCAAAAGCACAGGTCCATAGGAGGCAATGAGGCTGAGCTTATGGGTGGAGACAAGAACACCGAATGGTTGCCAGACCCTTGCCCTGTGAGAATGTGGTAAGTCAGACAGGAAGGGGTCTGTGCAGAGGTGAGTTGAGACACATGAGAGCAAGGAGTTGAGGGTATTTGTACCTAACAGTTCCTGTAATAGTCCTGGTATGTCCTCTGTACATACTGTGAGTCTGGTGAGAGGCATACTTAGGAGAAAAAGGGAAAAAGTAGAACTGACATGAGCTCTAGGGGCAGCTAAGCGGCAGGGAAATAGCTATAAAATTAAATATTTCACTCAGCATGAAATGTTTTAAGTAAAACACATATTCTCTATTCTACACTTGCAGAGGAAAAGGTACTTTAAGATGAACGTATGATTCTGGGTCTTAGATAAGCCACCCAAGTCCTAGCCCTTTTTCATGTGGTGCCACCCTCTTCAGCCTCCCCGCAACCCCACCTCTCATCCCTCACAGTATCTGTGAAAGCAACATAACCCACTCCTTGTTCCTGGAGCACATCATGCCATTTCATACCTCACTTCCTTCTACATACTATATCCTCTAACTGGAATTCTTTCACCCACATTGTTCACCTGGTGGACTCCTACTCACCTTCAAAAGGAATTCATGTATCACTGCCACTTTTCAGCCTTCCCTGATCTTCCCCTCTCCTCCAACCTTCACTGTGAAGGAAACTGATCATTTCCTTCTCTACTGTTCCCTGTTGTAATTTACTGGATTGGGGGTCCACTTCTGCAATATAACTTCAGCAGCCTTGTTCATAGTCTATGTCCCTAATGCTGAGGCTGACCTTCCTCTAGGCTTCTACAAAGGCTAAAAGAAATATTCTTTTTAATAATATTTTCTCTAACACTATAACTATAAAAATTCTGATTATTTGGGGGGTTTATTCCATGTAACTGATATCAGGAAAGAGGCTCATGGAGCCACATTATCACCAGTGTTAGAAAACTACACTAATTACACTTCTAGCCTTAAATAGGTATTCTGCTTTACACATTAGCATTTTTTAGTTTACTTAACAAGAGTTAGTTTTCCTTAAAATCTCCAGGTTGAACAACAAATGAGTCTGTAGTTAAGATAACATGTTCCCATGGACATGAAAGGTAATTACAGTAAAATGATGTTCCAAATTTGAGATCCTTGACAACTACTCTGAAATCCACTTTGAAAACTCACTCTGTGCACTGACTACACAAACTTAAAAATGTGAAGTTAGATAATGTCCACATGACTTGTACAAAAGAAATGCAAATGCATTTTAATACCACCTTAATTCAGACAACTGGGAAGACATATTCATGGGGAAAAAAGACACTCAATAAATTCAAGTAGAAATAAGTTTAGCTTTATCTTTTCTTTTAGGTCATTTATGACACTGCTTTATCCAGTACTTTAGGTGACAGTTGATTCTATTTAAACTGCAACCCCCCGCTACCAAATAAAAGTATTACACACAGTACCTTGTATTTACTTCCTGATGATCTCTGAACATTTTAGCAATAAGTTTTCCACAAATGACATCTGCTCGCTTCACCAAAGCTCTGATTAATTCCTCACAGCGCACTTCAAACATTCCTAAACGAACAGTCTGCAATGTTGGGTATTAAAAGTTTAATAAACATGAAATGACATAAATGATTCCCACAATTTTGCCTTTTCCACAATATTGATTTTGTGTGTATGATCTAATACAATTGAGTTGTTTTTTTTTTAATATGATGTAGGCTGGGTTTTTTAAATACTCTACCATTATCTTCTCAGTAAATCTCCTTGAATAGTATTCTTAAGCCAATTCTATTTCAGGACAATAACGGATATAAAAACTTCAGAGAACTAAGTTATTGCTATATAGACAGTGCAAGATTTAAATGTTATATTTGCTCTGTACAAAAAGTAATGAATGTTCATGGTAATAATTTTGGAAAATATTTTTTAAAAGGACAAAAGTAGAAAATGTTTAATTACCAGTCTTCTACTAAACAGAAGTAACCACATTTTGGTATAATTACCATTATTTTTGAAAGTATTTATAAACACCAAAGCAATTTAAAAAATTAGTTCTTGATATTTTTGACGGGTCAAATTAAAGAAAGTACTTAAAAGTCAGGCTTGCACAGTAGACTTTGAGCTCTCTGAGCAGAAGAATCTTATGTTCTGTCTATTTTCATATAGCCAGGGATTACCACATGCTTGGCATATAGAAAAGTCCAGTAAATAGTTATCTGTTGATAATAATGGTCTAATTCTTTCACTGTACAGTGTAGGAATACATGTTAATAAACCAGAGAAAAGATCACTAGGTACAAAGAACAGCTGTACAAAATGGGCGATTTACCTTTCTAGATGTGTACTGTATATCCTCTATGAGTTTTTGGTATTTGCGAATTTCTTGTATTATTCTCTCATAATGATGATTTTCTGCAAGGAAAGCATCAGCATCTTGCTCAGCTTTTCTGGTAATTAAAAAATCATACTTGTCATAAAATCTGAGGTGCTCAATGGGTGCCACGCTCTCACGCAGAACCACCTCCTTAATCTTTTCTTTGTGAGCTTCAACAATTTCATTCAGAATTATTGGCTTCAAGATTGTTTGCTTAGACTTACTTTCCTAAACAAAGGGATAAAAACTATATGAGTCATTTAAAATATCTTAAATTAAGGTAGCCATATCATTTGTGTTGTGCTGTTAGTCACTTAAGTCATGTCCAGCTCTTTTGCAAGATCATGAGCCTGCCAGGCCCCTCTGTCCATGGGATTTCCCAGGCAAGAATACTAGAGTAAGTAGCCATTCCCTTCTCCAGGGGATCTCTCTGGCACAGAGATCAAAGACACATCTCCTGCATTGCCGGCGAATTCTTGACGGCTGAGCCACCAAGTAAGCGCACCATATCATTTAGCTATGGAAAAATGCCCATCTTAGCACATTGTCTTTTTACTCTCAAGGTACTCTGATTTTTCTAATCTATGTCTACAGAAGGAAATTCAGCATATTTTTAAAATCTAGGTTTCATATAATGTTTTGTTTTTCTTAGAGGCTATCTAGGTGTGTTTTGTTTTTCTGTGTGGATGAAAGAGCAGTCACTTGAGAACATGCACAAATTAAGAATTAGAATATCAAAACAGCAAAATCCACATTTTATTTGTGTAACTGTATATGCTAGCTTAAAAGGTAGTGTTTGCATTGTACATTATTATTTTTTTAATAAGTCAGCTCAATGTCATTTGATTGTAGTCTTTGATCACAATACTTAGTCACCTTGAGGAGTAATCTATCTGGAACAAAGAAAGACTTTACTCATTGATTGGACCCTGAGTTTTGATTCTGTGAACAGCAACTAGAACAGACTAAAATCCCTAGCTGCCAAATTTGCATTCTGCTATCACCGTTAGAATAACATGGGCAAGAATGTTATCAGACAATAATTTTAAATAAGCAAACAAATCTCAGCAGACAAGTAAATGTGCAAATATGGTTTATTATCTTGAACCAAGATATACTTTAAATACACAAACAAACTCTCTCTATCTCTGCCTGTTTTTCAGAGAAGGGATTTTTAACTATCACAAATAAAAATCATTGCCAGTTGTGAATATCCTACAGCTTTTAAACTGATAATATCAAATGATTCCTCAGCGAACTGGGTTATTTGTTCAGGTATCCAGGGTGCATTTGCCCACTATGTCCCCTAGTGGGCATTTCAGGAAATCACACTTTTTAAGAACTAGATGCTTCATGAGAACATTAGTGAATCCCATCACCCTCACTGTCATCTCAACCCTACTCTTGGGGCACAGTAGATGTTTGGTGTCATCCTTTCTGAAAAAGAACTTTAGGATAAATAAATACATATTGTAAAATTTATGCAATGCGAAATTGTTGGGTCTAATGTGAAGCTTGTCCATTTTAGTTTACTGATTCCATTATTTTACTACCGTGGACAAGAATCTTTCAGAAGAAATGGAGGAGCCCTCATACTCAAAAAAAGAATCCAAAATGCAGTACTTGGGCGCAATCTCAAAAACTACAGAATAATCTTGATTGGTTTTCAAGGCAAACCATTCAACATCGTAGAAATCCGAATCTATGCCCCAACCACTAATGCTGAAGAAGCTGAATTTAAATGGTTCTATGAAGACCTATAAGTCATTCTAGAACTAACACCAAAAAGGATATCATTTTCATCATAGGGAATTGAATGCAAAAGGAGAAAATCAAGAGATTCCTGGAGTAACAGGCAAATTTGGCCATGGAGTACAAAATGAAGCAGGGCAAAGGCTAAGGGAGTTTTGTCAAGAAAACACACTGTTATATCAAACACCCTTTTCCTACAACACAAAAGACTACTCTACACATGGACATCACCAGATGATCAACAGTGAAATTGACTGCAAAGAATACAATCAATCTGAAGAGGGAGAAGTTGTATACAGTCAACAACAACAACAAAAAGACCAGGAGCTGACTGTGGCTCAGATCATGAGCGCCTTATTACAAAATTCAGGATTAAATTGAAGAAAGTAGGGAAAACCATTAGGACATTCAGGTATGATCTAAATCAAATCCCTTATGATTATACAGTATAGATGATGAATAGATTCAAGGGATTAGATCTGGTAGATAGAGTGCCTGAAGAACTGTGGGTGGAGGTTCATACCACTGTACAGGAGGTGGTGACCAAAACCAGTCTGAAGAAAAAGAAATGCAAGAAGGCAAAGTGGTAGTCTGAGGAGACCTTACATGCAGCTGAGGAAAGAAGAGATACAAAAGGTAAAAGAGAAAGGGAAAGATACACTCAACTGAATGCAGAATTCCAGAGAAGATCAAGAAGAGATAAAACCTTCTTAAATGAAAAATGCAAAAAAAATAGAGAACAGAATGGCAAAGACTTGGAGATCTCTCCAAGAAAATTGTAGATACCAAAAGAACATTTCATGCAAAGATGGGCACAATAAAGGACAGAAATGACAAAGAACTAACAGAAGCAGAAGAGATTAAGAAGAGGTGGTAAGAATACACAGAAGAAATATACAAAAAAGGTCTTNAACTGATAATATCAAATGATTCCTCAGCGAACTGGGTTATTTGTTCAGGTATCCAGGGTGCATTTGCCCACTATGTCCCCTAGTGGGCATTTCAGGAAATCACACTTTTTAAGAACTAGATGCTTCATGAGAACATTAGTGAATCCCATCACCCTCACTGTCATCTCAACCCTACTCTTGGGGCACAGTAGATGTTTGGTGTCATCCTTTCTGAAAAAGAACTTTAGGATAAATAAATACATATTGTAAAATTTATGCAATGCGAAATTGTTGGGTCTAATGTGAAGCTTGTCCATTTTAGTTTACTGATTCCATTATTTTACTACCGTGGACAAGAATCTTTCAGAAGAAATGGAGGAGCCCTCATACTCAAAAAAAGAATCCAAAATGCAGTACTTGGGCGCAATCTCAAAAACTACAGAATAATCTTGATTGGTTTTCAAGGCAAACCATTCAACATCGTAGAAATCCGAATCTATGCCCCAACCACTAATGCTGAAGAAGCTGAATTTAAATGGTTCTATGAAGACCTATAAGTCATTCTAGAACTAACACCAAAAAGGATATCATTTTCATCATAGGGAATTGAATGCAAAAGGAGAAAATCAAGAGATTCCTGGAGTAACAGGCAAATTTGGCCATGGAGTACAAAATGAAGCAGGGCAAAGGCTAAGGGAGTTTTGTCAAGAAAACACACTGTTATATCAAACACCCTTTTCCTACAACACAAAAGACTACTCTACACATGGACATCACCAGATGATCAACAGTGAAATTGACTGCAAAGAATACAATCAATCTGAAGAGGGAGAAGTTGTATACAGTCAACAACAACAACAAAAAGACCAGGAGCTGACTGTGGCTCAGATCATGAGCGCCTTATTACAAAATTCAGGATTAAATTGAAGAAAGTAGGGAAAACCATTAGGACATTCAGGTATGATCTAAATCAAATCCCTTATGATTATACAGTATAGATGATGAATAGATTCAAGGGATTAGATCTGGTAGATAGAGTGCCTGAAGAACTGTGGGTGGAGGTTCATACCACTGTACAGGAGGTGGTGACCAAAACCAGTCTGAAGAAAAAGAAATGCAAGAAGGCAAAGTGGTAGTCTGAGGAGACCTTACATGCAGCTGAGGAAAGAAGAGATACAAAAGGTAAAAGAGAAAGGGAAAGATACACTCAACTGAATGCAGAATTCCAGAGAAGATCAAGAAGAGATAAAACCTTCTTAAATGAAAAATGCAAAAAAAATAGAGAACAGAATGGCAAAGACTTGGAGATCTCTCCAAGAAAATTGTAGATACCAAAAGAACATTTCATGCAAAGATGGGCACAATAAAGGACAGAAATGACAAAGAACTAACAGAAGCAGAAGAGATTAAGAAGAGGTGGTAAGAATACACAGAAGAAATATACAAAAAAGGTCTTAACAACCCAGATAACCACAATGGTGTGGTTAGTAGAACCGGACATCCTGGAATGTGAAGTTAAGTGGGCCTTAGGAAGCATTACGACAAACAAAGCTAGGGGAGGTGATTTAGCTGTTTCAAATCCTAAAAGATGATGCTGTTAAAATGCTACACTCAATATGCCAGCAAATTTGGAAAACGCAGCAGTGGCCACAGGACTGAAAAAGGTCAGTTTTCATTTCAATTCCAAAAAAAGGCAATGCCAAAGAATGTTCAAACTACCGCACAATTGCACTCATTTCACAGGCTAGCAGGGTAATGCTCAAAATCCTTCAGGCTATGCTTCCATAGCACATGATCCAAGAACTTCCAGATAAACAAGCTGGCTTAAGAAAAGGCAGAGGAACCAGAGCTCAAGTAGCCAACATCCATTGGATCACAGAGAAACCAAGGGAATTCCAGAAAAACATCTACTTCTGCTTCATTGACTACATGAAAGCCTTTGGCTATGTGGATCACAACAAACTGTGGAAAATTCTTAAAGAGATGGGAATACCAGACCACCTTACCTGTCTCCTGAGAAACTTATATGCAGGTCAAGAAGCAACAGTTAGAACCAGACATGGAACAATGGACTGGTTCAAAACTGGGAAAGGAGTATAACAAGGCTGTATATTGTCACCCTGCTTATTTAACTTATATGTATAGTATATCATTCGAAATGCCAGGCTGGATGAATCACAAGCTGCAATCAAGATTGCCCAGGAGAAATATCAACAATCTTATATATGCATATGATACCACTCTAATGGCAGAAAGTGAAGTGGAACTAAAGAGTCTCTTGGTGAAGGTGAAAAGCTGGCTTAAAACTCAATATTCAAAAAACGAAGATCACAGTGTCTAGTATCATGACTTCATGGCAAGTAGATGGGGAAAAAGGTGGAAACTGTGACAAATTTTATTTTCTTGGGCTCCAAAACCACTGTGGACACTGACTGTATCCATGAAATTAAAAGACACTTGCTCCTGAGAATAAAAGCTATGATAAACCTAGAGAGTGTATTAAAAAGCACAGACTTTACTGACAAAGGTCCCTATAGTCAAAGCTATAGTTTTTTCAGTAGTCATGTATGGATGTGAGAGTTTGACCCTAAAGACAGCTGAGTGTCAGAAAATTGATGCTTTTGAACTGTGGTGCTGAGGAAGACTCTTGAGAGCCCCTCGGATTGCAAGGAGATCAAACCAGTCAGTCCTAAAGGAAACCAGTTTTGAATTTTCACTGGAAGAACTGATGCTGAAGCTGAAGCTCCAGTACTTTG
This sequence comes from Neotragus pygmaeus, assembly GCA_006410875.1. Lineage (NCBI taxonomy): Eukaryota > Metazoa > Chordata > Mammalia > Artiodactyla > Bovidae > Neotragus > Neotragus pygmaeus. The sequence continues at coordinate 655,057 of SJYV01014043.1, read as the reverse complement.
GCCACTTAAAGCAAATAATTGGCTCACTGGAAAAGACCCTGATGCTGGGAAAGATTGAGGGCAGGAGGAGAAGGTGGCAACAGAGGATGAGATCACTGGATAGCATCACTGACTCGCGATGGACATGAGTTTGAGCAGTTCCGGTAGATAGTAAAGGACAGGCAAGCCCAGTGTAGTGCAGTCCATGGGGTCACAAAGAATTGGATATGACTTAGTGACTGAACAACAACAATGTGAATCTTATTAATATTCTTCATAAAATAAGTAAGGTGGGAAGTCATAACTGGTATCCCCACAGAAAACCAGGAACATTGTGAGGTGACGCAACCTCAAAATGAGGGTTCTCAGGACATAAAATTTCAGAATGCTGCAAATTGAGGGGGCAAGAAAGAGAAAATGCCTTATCTGGGCCTTGTTTTTCAGTGGAGAAGAAAAAGGGTGGTAGTCTTAAGAATTTGTAACCACAAACCTGTTCTCATACAGATTTGGGAAAATGTTCATACTATCAGTATTGTCCACCAAATCCTCAAGCAAAAATTTTTTTCTAAAAGGGTACTGGGTTTGCAGGGGCCTCAAGAGCACCTATCAATATGCAAATTCCAGAGGAACCAATTCAAATCAAGGCCTCAAAGACGTCCTGCATAAAGTTCTCAATTGTACAAGGCCATAGTAATAAAGGAAAAGAACTTGCAGAAATAAACCACCAGGAGCAGGACTCAGATTGGCAAACAGAGAAGAGTAATGAATATATAACTAAGTACAAGAGACTATCAAAAATGATCAGACTTAGTTGAAAAAAAAAGTTAATGGGCCCTGAGAAAATAAAAATTAAAAAGTTAAATCTATGGAGACGATAACATTCTCAAAATGAATGATGTCACAATCACAATGTTAAGTAAAATAAAACAAGTCATGGATTATTTATAAGATGTCTCCATCTATACAACAATGTGGAAAAACTAAAAAGAAATTTAATATGCAGCTGTGTATTGATAGTAAGTTTATCTTTAAAAATTTGGAATAATAACTACAAAATGCAAGATAGTGAATCCTTTGCTAGAAGGTAGAACAGAACTATGAACAGGGAAGGACAACTGAGGGGCAGAGCTTAAAGGTCACATTGTATGAGTTAGACTGAAGGCATGAAGGTGTTAACTTTATTACTACTTAAAACTTTAAACATTAGTTTTAAAACTTTAAAGAGTCCTGTACTCTTTTTATGCATGAAATACTTATAAACTATTTAAAACATAAAAAAGGAAAAAGAAAGCTAATGGTTGGACTTAGGAAACTTGAAAAGCTTTTAAGTAAATGAATTTTCAGACATGCTCATTTCAGATACTAGATTGCAATAAATACTGTTGAAATATTGTAGTTCACAGAATGTTGCTAGATATTTGGCCAAAGAGAGAAGGGAAGCCAGACCTGATCACAACTTTAAGTTTTCCCGCTCAGAAAGTTTTCAGCTGAGTTCAATGAAAGATTGGTCTAAGAAACTGGTATTAAGAAAAAGAAAAAAAGAAGAAATAATAAATAAAATAAACATCAAGAAACCATTATCAACTTACAATATTGAGAAATCCAAAAATTAATCCAAATTATTTTTTGAAAACCAGTATTTGAAATATTACTGTTTCAAAATAAACATTCATCTTATGTATAAAAAAAAAGAGAGAGAGAGAGAAGCTAATGGAAAAATAGTATGTTTTCAAGCAAAACTGCCTTATAAGCCAATGCGATTAAGTCATTTATATTCCGTTAAGTGAGGATACCAGTCTACACCTTCTAGAAGTTATTTGAAGGAAATACTGTCATGCAAATTCAAGCAATCAGAATATCGTTGCTACTTACCCATTTGGAATACAATTTTGTCTCAACTCTTGGCACAAAATTCACAGCCTTAATCATGACATCATAAACATTTAGAAGAATGTCTGTATAATCATTGAAATCAGGTTCAAACTTAATGGTGTCATTATCAAGAATCAGCCTCATGACAAAACCTGGATGTTCAAAGGCTCTAATGGAATCCTACAACAAAGAAATTATATTAAATATATGTATTATAAAGTATCCATAAATATGCATATCAATTGTGAGAAACTAAGGAGGGCACTGGTCCCAGTAGAATACATCCTTCCTCTCATCACCTAGACAGTTAACCCAAGGAAGAGCTGTACCAAAAAAGATAAGAGCCATTCCCAGCTAGACTTGTTGGTATCTACTATAGGGTCAAGATGCCAGAAAAAGGAAGATGTGTATAGCAGTGGGGCTCTAGAATCATGTAAGAAGGAGCCCAAGAGGAGAATATTCAAATTCCCAGACTCCTCACCCTCTATCAGGACCTTCTTACAGTAAGAAAAGAGTTGTTTGAAGAAATCTTCCCCAGTCATCATGACCCAAATTTCCCAATGATGGGAATTTTCACTTATTCCTACTAACCTCATTAATATAATAATAATAATATATTCTACACATGTAGGTTGATACTGCTGCTGCTACTGCTACTGCCAAATCGCTTCGGTTGTTTCCAACTCTGTGCAACCCCATAGACGGCAGCCTACCAGGCTCCCCCATCCCTGGGATTCTCCAGGCAAGAACACTGGAGTGGGTTGCCATTTCCTTCTCTAATGCATGAAAGTGAAAAGTGAAGGTGAAGTCGCTCAGTCATATCTGACTCTTCGCAACCCCATGGACTGCAGCCCACCAGGCTCCTCTGCCCATGGGATTTTCCAGGTAAGAGTACTGGAGTGGGGTGCCATTGCCTTCCAAGGAAGTCTTTTTTAAAACAGTTAAGTGTAATAGGTCTAAAGATATATTTTCTGATCTCTCACTGGTAAAAGTTATAATTATCCACTCTCAAAGAACTGAAAATAAATTGGTAAGTGAATATTGGTGAATATTGGTCAGTGGTATGACTGAATCTTACTTACTGGAGGTTGTGCAATTAAATCTGTGAAATCTTGCATGGAAACCAAAGCAAGTTCCTGCAGCTGTAAAGTCATAAGTGTAGCAGCACAGTTGAAAAAAGATTCCATTTTGGCACTGCTGTCACCAGTTGGCAATAGTTTTTTTTTATTACCTTGGTAATAAATATTCTGCACTTCTGGAAACCACCTTCAAAGAACAAAAGACTTTTAAAAGTTAATACTTTCAGTGAATTACTCCTCTTACATTAAAAGTAACTTCTGAACATCCAAAGGTCTTCACAGAGAGGTATATTGCCAAGTGACATTATCCACTTCTGAAATGTAAGTGCTAGCGTATTTCATCCCTCCTAAGAAATTTTAATCATAGACAATGGAAAATGGCTCAATGACATGATGCTGTGATAAAAATGTAACTTGAACTCCATGTATGATACTCTTTAGATATTATAAAAATTATCTTTACTGGATATTACAAGGCATGTTTCCCATGGATTTGTCAATTTAAAGCTAAAATGTGAGTAACATTAAATCAAGGGAGGCCTTTTTTGATTCAACCCACTTGATATTTTATGCTACTCTATTTCACAATGATAGTTGAAAACAAGATACAAAACAACAAAATCAAGTATGTTCTTTTCTTATCCTCCTTAATGAGAAATTCTAAAAGAGTGACTGATTTAAAACAAGTTTCAAATGTATATGCATCCTTGTAATAAAAGGAAAACAATGAATTTCATATTCACAGACACGTGATAAGCCAAGTTTTCAGTTTACAAAACCACTGTCCAACACTAAAATTAAGGAATATTTGTACCTCTTTTATAAGATAGAATTTTTAAGCATCAGTATAAGTTCAGGAGTTGCCTGAATGCTCCCAGAGAGATCAAAGTTTTAAATGTATGTATTTGTCCCTTTAACAAATACATGTTTTGTGCCTCTGTGCTAGGGACAGTGCCTCAGGAGATATGAAAAATGTGACATTATCCTTTATCTTTTAGAATAAGGAAGGCAACATGTCATGGCAGAAAAGCAGATACATTTGAAATCAAAGGATAGAGTCATATTCTCTACTTAGAGAAGAGTTTTATAGTGAAAAGGGCAATTTCACTAAAGAATAGATAAAAATGAAGCGAAGAAGACCATGAGAAAAGGATCTGAAGTAGAAGATATGAAAAATAGGTGGGGGAGGTAGGGCAAATATATCTAATCATTTTGCTATCCATATCAGAGCTAACAGACTATAAAATCGGAATAAGTAAGTGGGGCAAAGTATGCAGGACTTTGCAGAACTTGGGAGTTAAACACAAGAACTTGGGACAAGCTTATGCTCTATGAATAAACAGCATATCCTTCTGCAATGGAGCATGACTGCTAAAGCAACAGGTAAACAAGATAGGTAGCAAATACTAAGGGGAGAGAGCGAAGCCAGATGCAGCAGATACTAAGGGGACTGAGAAGTTTCCAGTAGCTCAGGCAAGAGATGAAGACAAGTGAAATGTATCTCAACAAAAAAAAGAATAGTTAAAGATACACTGAATGTGGCTAGAGGCAGCCTGGGGATGGTGAGGATGTACATGATGAGTAAAAGAAATAGAAAAAGTAAGAAACTTTTCAACTTGGCCTGGGAATTGTCCAAAAGAAGAATGCCAGGTCTGGAATAAAGAGTAAATACTGTTATGGAAATGTTGAGAACCAGGTGCTGACATTTCATTCAACTGGAGATATACAGTAGCAATTTTATAAGAGTGACACAGAGCTTAGAAAACATAAGCTCTTAAGACAGCTAAGAGAGAAGATATCATGAAATTGTTAAGAATATAGAGAAGAAAAATGAAAGCAAATACCTGCACAGCCTCTATTCTTAGACAAGATAGTAAGACTAAGTAGAGTCAGAAAAAGAGATCAAAAAAGAAATAGACACAGGGACACAGAACAGAGACTCAGAGCAGGCGGTAGTGAGAAACTACAGCAAGTGCTGAATAGAAGTGGAGGATGAGGACTAAGAAGATGTTAGGGTTTGGCATAGATGTCACAATTAATCATTTACTAATTGCTTCTCCACTGTGGTGAGCTGATGTTCTGCCTTTCAGCCATGATAAAACACATTCTGGATCCCTATTTAAAGAATGGTCAGAGCGTTCTTCCCTCAGAATCAATTAAGCAGCATCAGGATATACAGTTAATCAATCTACATCTTTCAGCAAAATAATTCAATAAAGGTTTATCCTCTCCTCTGTTCTTTGACATCCAGTCTACTAAAATTTGCAGTGGAAAAGTATTCCTGGGGTAGAACCCTAAAGTTATAGAATAAGTTATATTTATTTTTATTCTGTGTTTATGAGGTCATATTCTTCTCTGCAATCAATTATGAAGTTTCATTCTGCACTTCTCTATTTTTTATAAGAAATAAATACTAATATTATATAAAAGTCTAAAGTTCTTTCAAGTAATATCAAACAAAGAATTTGCTTCTAATGTATTAGTGAAAAAAAAAACATAAAAAAAGATTTAGCCATAAGCTGTTAAAAGATAACTTCCTAAGTACCTTTCAGAAACCATAAAACAAAGCTGGAGTTTCATATCCTCTGCCATCTTAAATGTAATCCAATTTTAATGTTCTATTTGTAATAACTTAATGACCTCTAAGCATCTGCCTGTCAAACGGGGACCCGGGTTCAATCCCTGGGTTGGGAAGATCACCTGGAGAAGGAAATGGCAACCCACTCCAGTATTCTTGTCTGGAGAATTCCATGGACAGAGGGGCCTGGCAGGCTACAGTCCACGGGGTCACAAAGAGTCGGACATGACTGAGCAAGTTCACTTCACTAATGACCTCTAACAGAGACAATTTTCCTGTATTGTTTCAGAACATATTATCTGGCACCAGTATCAATAATTATCATATGTGGCTATTGCATTTTGAAGGGCCAAATCAAAATGATGTTTAATTCTCATTTGATAGGTCTACCCTCCCAATACAACTGTAAATTCCTTTAAAGAATATTTTCCCTTTAAACTCTTCTATATCCTCCATCCAAAATCAAGATGTAATAGGCATATTACTTTCCATGTCTTCATAGCAGACTCAAAGAAGTATTTGGAGAATGATTAGTTGATGATCATTACTCTCCCGTCCCCGTGTTATCCAACCCTACCCTCAGAGGAGAACGTAAAAACAAGACATTGAAAAAAAAAATCAATTATAACCATCTTAGTTTCTATACTATCTATGCTGCATAGAACATCTGGATAGACATCACAGAGAAGACAGTTAAAGACATCATATTTAACTCTCAATCAGGAATGATTACAAACTTGTTAAAATGAGATTTTCTGAAAGCAGTTAAACTGTAGTAGCTCAATCATCACATTTTAAAATGTATGTTTTTTTTGTACATGAAATTTCAAAACTTTACATTTTCAGTAGAGTCTCTTTGGCAGATTCCATGTGTTTCATGACAATTGTCTGAAAAGTTGACAGCTCCAATGCATCCTGACGATTGTGAAATTCTTCTATATCAACTAACCGTAACTTTCTGCAAGAGATGTCAATGAACAGTGATTTATGTTTGAGTGGCTTTGTTTGGTATTTGATATTTTGCTAATTGGTTGTTCCATTCTCAAAAACAATATCCTAGGTTTTATCACTAAAATTTGTGTTTCATAAAAATATTCTAAAACATAAAACATTTTAATTTTAAAATAATATAATTAAATTCAACAGGAACACAGTTCCTGTTATTATGAAAGAGTGCTATACAATAGAAGGATATAATAACTGAAATTTTATGGATAATTAGATGACTTTTTCTTCAAACTCGAATGATTATAACAGGAAAAGAGGTAGGGCTCAAAGCTTACAAGGTCCACTCCTCCTAAAACAAAAACTGTACCCATTCTGAAAAGAGAGCAATCCTGGATATTGGGAAGCCATGAGGTGAGGGAGTTCTCACACCTAATTATGACCCAGTGGAGGAGCAGTGGCTGTGCAAGTGCAGGAGGGCTTAGAGGAGCTGTCCCACGTTGAAGGTCAGGAAGGGCGGCTGTAAGGAGATACCCCTTGTCCAAGGTAAGGAGCAGCAGCTGCACTTTGCTGGAGCAGCCATGAAGAGATATCCCACACCCAAGGTTACAGAAACCTAAGTAAGATGGTAGGTGTTGCAAGAGGGCATCAGAGGGCAGACACACTGAAACCATACTCACAGAAAATCAGTCAATCTAATCACACTAGGACCACAGCCTTGTCTAACTCAATGAAACCAAGCCATTCTGGAGGGGCAGCCCAAGATGGGTGGGTCATGGTGGAGAGGTCTGACAGAATGTGGTCCACTGGAGAAGGGAATGGCAAGCCACTTCAGTATTCTTGCCTTGAGAACCCCATGAACAGTATGAAAAGGCAAAATGATAGGATACTGAAAGAGGAACTCCCCAGGTCAGTAGGTGACCAATATGCTACTGGAGCTGAGTGGAGAAATAACTCCAGAAAGAATGAAGGGATGGAGCCAAAGCAAAAACAATACCCAGATGTGGATGTGACTGGTGATAGAAGCAAGGTCTGATGCTGTAAAGAGCAATATTGCATAGGAACCTGGAATGTCAGGTCCATGAATTAAGGCAAATAGGAAGTGGTCAAACAAGAGATGGCAAGGGTGAACGTTGACATTCTAGAAATCAGCAAACTAAAATGGACGGGAATGGGTATGGGTGAATTTAACTCAGATGACCATTATATCTACTACTGTGGGCAGGAATCCCTCAGAAGAATTGGAGTAGCCATCATGGTACAAAGAGTCTGAAATGCAGCACTTGGATGGAATCTCAAAAACGACAGAATGATCTCTGTTCGTCTCCAAGGCAAACCATTCAATATCACAGTTATCCAAGTCTATGCCCCAACCAGTAACGCTGAAGAAGCTGAAGTTGAACGGTTTTACGAAGACCTACAAGACCTTTTAGAACTAACACCCAAAAAAGATGTCCTTTTCATTATAGGGGACAGGAATGCAAAAGTAAGAAGTCAAGAAATACCTGGAGTTCAGTTCAGTTCAGTCGCTCAGTCGTGTCCGACTCTTTGCGACCCCATGAATCGCAGCACGCCAGGCCTTCCTGTTCATTACCATTTCTCGGAGTTCACTCAGACTCATGTCCATCGAGTCTATGAAGCCATCCAGTCATCTCATTCTCGGTTGTCCCCTTCTCCTCCTGCCCCCAATCCCTCCCAGCATCAAGGTCTTTTCCAATGAGTCAACTCTTCGCATGAGGTGGCCAAAGTACTGGAGTTTCAGCTTCAGNTTGGCTAAAGTCTCAGTGATTTTCTAAATGTCAGATCTGTCAACCTCGCCTTGTACTTCATTTATTTGAGCTCCCCTCCATGTCTGCATCACTGACACCCCTTCTCAGATTCCTCCTTCACTTGGCTTCCAAAGCTCCACTTAGCCTTGGGGTTTTATTTATCAACAACTCTGCTTAGCAAAAACTGGGCATAAATCATTAGAGTAAAATTTTTGAAATTTAGTTCATGAATGGATTTAATAAGCAACTGTGCTTATTTTGTAAAGAATTCTTTTGTAATGTGAATAAGAGTCATTTTAGTTTTAAATTGTAAGTTTTAAAAATTAGTTTTTTTTGTTTGGAAATCAAACACACGCACATACACATGCACACAGAGTAACATCACTTATTTCACTCCTAATTTCTCTTCACTCCAAAGTATGAATGATACTGTATCTTTGATTTACTTCAGCCATCATTTTCTGAGTGCTTTCCATTGGTTAAAAAGGCACAGGCACATTAATTGGTTAAGCAGAGGCACATTAATTCCTTATTCAGTTCAGTTCAGTCGCTCAGTTGTGTATGACTCTTTGGGACCCCATGGACTGTATAATGCCAGGCTTCCCTGTCCATCACCAACTCCCGGAGTTTACTCAAACTGTCCATTGAGTCAGTGATGCCATCCAACCATCTCATCCTCTGTTGTCCCCTTTTCCTCCTGCCCTCAATCTTTCCCAGCATCAGGGTCTTTTCCAATGAGTCAGTTCTTTGCATCAGGTGGCCAAAGTATTGGAGTTTCAGCTTCACTTTCATTACTTCAAATGAATATTTAGGATGGATTTCCTTTAGGATGAACTGGTTAGATTTTCTTGCAGTCCAAGGGACTCTCAAGAGTCTTCTCCAACATCACAGTTCAAAAGCATCAATTCTTTGGCACTCAGCTTTCTTTATAGTCCAAATCTCACATCCATACATGACTACTGGAAAAACCATAGCTTTGATTAGACGGACCTTTGTTGGCAAAGTAATTTATCTGCTTTTTAGTATGCTGTCTAGGTTGGTCATAACTTTTCTTCCAATGAGCAAGAGTCTTTAAATTTCATGGCTGCAGTCACCATCTGCAGTGGTTTGGGAGCCCCCCAAAGTCAAGTCTGCCTCTGTTTCCATTGTTTCCCCATCTATTTGCCATGAAGTGATGGGACCAGATGCCATAATCTTAGTTTTCTTTTTCACTCTCTTCTTTCACTTTCATCAAGAGGCTGTTTAGTTCTCCTTCGCTTTCTGCCATAAGGCTAGTGCCATCTGCATATCTGAGATTATTGATATTTCTCGCAGCAATATTGAGTCCAGCTTGTGCTTCTTCCAGCTCAGCATTTCTCATGATGTACCCTGCATATAAGTTAAATAAGCAGGGTGACGATATACAGGCTTGATATACAACTTTCCCGATTTGGAATCAATCTGTTGTTCCATTTCTGGTTCTAAATGTTGCTTCCTGAACTGCATACAGATTTCTCAAGAGGCAGGTCAGGTAGTCTGGTATTCCCATCCCTTTTTTCCACAGTTTTCTGTGATTCACACAGTCAAAGGCTTTGGCATAGTCAATAAAGCATATGTTTTTCTAGAACTCTCTTGCTTTTTCGATGAGCGAATGGATGTTGGCAATTTGATCTCTGGTTCCTGTGCCTTTTCTAAATCCAGCTTGAATAAGGGAAGTTCATGGTTCACATACTGTTGAAGCTTGGCTTTGAGAATTTTGAGCATTACTTTGCTAGTATGTGAGATGAGTGCAATTGTGTGGTAGTCTGAGCATTCTTTGGCATTGCCTTTTTTTGGAATTGGAATGAAAACTGACCTTTTCCAGTCCTGTGGCCACAGCTGAGTTTTCCAAATTTGCTGGCATATTGAGTGCAGCATTTTCGCAGCATCATCTTTCAGGATTTGAAACAGCTCAACTGGAATTCCATGACCTCCACTAGCTTTGTTCGTAGTGATGCTTCCTAAGGCCCACTTGACTTCGCATTCCAGGATGCCTGGCTCTAGGTGAGTGATCACACATCAGGATTATCTAGGTCGTGAAGATCTTTGTATAGTTCTTCTGTATACTCTTGCCACCTCTTCTTAATATCTTCTGCTTCTGTTAGGTCCATGCCATTTCTGTCCTTAATTGTGCCCATCTTTGCCTAAAATGTTCCCTTGGTATCTCTGATTTTCTTGAAGAAATCTCTTTCCCATTCTGTTGTTTTCCTCTGTGTCTTTGCATTGATCGCTGAGGAAGGCTTTCTTATCTCTTCCTGCTATTCTTTGGAACTCTGCATTCAGATGCTTATATCTTTCCTTTTCTCCTTTGCTTTTCGCGTCTCTTCTTTTCACAGCTATTTGTAAGGCTTCCTCAGACAACCATTTTGCCTTTTTGCATTTCTTTTTCTTGGGGATGGCCTTGATCACTGCCTACTATACAATGTCACAAACCTCTGTCCATAGTTCTTCAGGCACTCTGTCTATCAGATCTAATCCCTTGAATCTATTTGTCACTTCCACTGTATAATTGTAATGGATTTGATTTAGGTCATACCTGAATGGTCTAGCAGTTTTCCCTACTTTCTTCAATATAAGTCTGAATTTGGCAATAAGGAGTTCATGATCTGAACCACAGTCAGCTCCCAGTCTTGTTTTTGCTGACTGTATAAAGCTTCTCCGTCTTTGGCTGCAAAGAATATAATCAATCTGATTTTGGTATTGACCATCTGGTGATGTCCATGTGTAGAGTCTTCTCTTGTGTTATTGGAAGAGGGTGTTTGTGATGACCAGTGCGTTCTCTGGGAAAAACTCTATTAGCCTTTGCCCTGCTTCATTCTGTACTCCAAGGGCAAATTTGCCTGTTACTCCAGGTATTTCTTGACTTCATGCTTTTGCATTCCAGTCCCCTATAACAAAAAGGGCGTCTTTTTTGGGTGTTAGTTCTAGAAGGTCTTGTAGCTTTTTTAGCATTACTGGTCGGGGCATAGACTTGGATTACTCTCATATTAAATGGTTTGCCTTGGAAATGAACAGAGATCATTCTGTCATTTTTGAGATTGCATCCAAGTACTGCATTTCAGACGCTTATGACTATGATGGCTACTCCATTTCTTCTAAGGGATTCCTGCCCACAGTAGTAGATAGAATGGTCATCTGAGTTAAATTCGTCCATTCCGGTCCATTTCAGTTAGCTGATTACTAAAGTGTTGATTTCACTCTTGCCATGTCCTGTTTGACCACTTCCAATTTGCTTTTATTCATGGACCTAACATTCCAGGTTCCTATCCAGTATTGCTCTTTATAGCATCAGACTTGACTTCCATCACCAGTCACACCCACAACTAGGTGTTGTTTTTGCTTTGGCTCCGTCTCTTCATTCTTTCAACTGATCTCCAGTAGCATATTGGGCGCCTACTGACATGGGGAGTTCATGTTTCAGTGTCCTATCTTTTTGCCTTTTCATACTGTTCATGGGGTTTTCAAGGCAAGAATACTGAAGTGATTTTCCTTCCCTTCTCCAGTGGACCATGTTTTGTCAGAACTCTCCACCATGACCCATCTGTCTTGTGGCCCTACACGGCATGGCTCATAATTTCACTGAGTTAGACAAAGCCGTGGTCCATGTGATCAGATTGGTTGGTTTTCTGTGATTTTGGTTTTCAGTCTATCTGCCCTCTAATGGAGGATAAGATTCTTTGCTGGATAATAAGGATAGTTCCTTATTAGTGAGGTGAAATGTCTCACTCAAGATTGTATCACCAACTTCTGCTTTTAGGGAATGGAATAGATATACTTTCCCAAAACTCTAAGCATTATGTATAAAACAAGCATAAGAATGCTCAGAAAGGCAGCAAAAACAAGGTAGACCAGTAGGGACCTCAGGACCCAAAGAATGGCAAGACAATAAGCTGTGTGGTGGGGAGCTCCTTTAGAAGGCTAAGTGGAGAAACTGGACTTCTCCCTGCACCTGGCAGTGACAAGATGGTATCGCACCCTTCACCCACCAGAGGATGACCTGGTGATGTCAGAGGAGATCTGCTAAAACATAAGATTAAAATTAGGTCCAGAATCTTGTAATAATTAAAAAGACCAGGTTTCAGTTGGAACTCATTCATTAAGAACCAGGAAAACCTCAAACTTAATGAGAAGAGATAAGAGACACTGACATCATGATGGCACATTTGCTAGAATTATCTTGCAAAGATTTTTAAAGCAAATATTACAGAAGTGTTTCATTGAGCAATTATGAACATTCTTGAAACAAATGGAAAACAATGAAAAGCCTCAGCAAAGAAAGAGAAGGTATAAAGAAGAACCAAATGGAAATTTAGAACTGAAAAATACAGTAACTGAAATAAAAATCTTAACAGATGGACTCAGCAGCAGAATGGGGAAGACAAAGGAAAGAATCAATGAACTTGAAGATACAACAGTAGAAATTATCCAGTCTGAGCAACATAGAGAAAATAGACTGGGGGAAAAAATGAACAGAACCTTGGAGACATGTGGGACTATAACAAAAGATCCCTCACTTGTGTTGTTTGAGTCCTGGGACGAGGAGAGAGGGGCTGAAAATGAATATGAAGAAATAAAAGCTGAAAATTTCTTGAAACTGGCAAGAAATATAAACATACAGATTTAAGAAGCTGAGCAAACTCCATAGGAAAAAATCCAGAAAGAAATCTATACCAAGACACATCCTAGTTAAACTTCACGAAACTAAAGACAAAGAAAAGTCTCTTGAAAGCAACCAGACCATATATATCCTAGGCCATAAAATAAACCTCAGCAAATGTAAAACAATTGATAACACAGGATGTTCTCTGACCATAATGGAACCAAACTAGAAATCAAAAACAGAAAGACAGGTTAAAAAATAAAAAAATCTTCAAACAAACAGTTGGAAACTAAACACTTTTAAATGATAAGTGAATTAAAGAAAAAGTCTTAAGGAAAATGAAAAAGTACATTAAACTGAATGAAAATGCAGCATATCATAATTTGTGCTGAGAGGGAAATTTATAGCACTAAATATTTAAGTTAGATAAGAGGAAAAATTTCAAGTCAATAATCTAAGCTCCTCATGAAGAAACTGGGAAAACAAAGGCAAAATAAACCTAAAACAATCCAAAGGAAAGAGATAATAAATGTAAGAGCAGAAATCAATGAANCTGAGAGGGAAATTTATAGCACTAAATATTTAAGTTAGATAAGAGGAAAAATTTCAAGTCAATAATCTAAGCTCCTCATGAAGAAACTGGGAAAACAAAGGCAAAATAAACCTAAAACAATCCAAAGGAAAGAGATAATAAATGTAAGAGCAGAAATCAATGAAATTGAAAACAGAAAAAAACAGTAGAGGAAGAAAATCAGTAAAACTAAGAGCTGGTTCTTTGAAAAGATCGATAAAATTGCAAAACATGTAGCAACACTGACAAAGAAAAATAGAGAAGACACAGATGGCTATTATTTTGAATAAAATGGGAGTATCATCATAGACCCAACAAACATCAAAAGGATAAGGAGATACTATGAGCAACTCCATGTCCATAATTTGACAAGTTACTTAAAATGGACTAATTCCTTGAGAAGTACAAACCAGCACAGTTTGCCCAATGATAATTTGAATAGTCCTATGAATATAACTGCTAAGGAAATTGAATTTTTCATTAAAAACCACCCCTCAAAGAGATCTCTAAACCTAAATGATTTCACTGCAGAACTCTACCAAATATTTAAAGAAGAATTAACATGAATTCTGCAATCTCTTCCAGAAAATGGAAGAGGAGTGAACACTTCCTAACTCATTCTATGAAGCCACTATTATCCTGATTCCAAAACCAAGCAAAGACTTTTTTTAAAAGTATATACATATATATATATATATATNAATCTGATTTTGGTGTTGACCATCTGGTGATGTCCATGTGTAGAGTCTTCTCTTGTGTTGTTGGAAGAGGGTATTTTCTATGACCAGTGCATTTTCATGGCAAAACTCTATTACTTTGCCCTGCTTCATTCTGCATTCCAAGGCCAAATTTGCCTGTTACTCCAGGTGTTTCTTGACCTTCTACTTTTGCATTGCAGTCCCTTATAATGAAAAGGACATCTTTTTTGGGTGTTAGTTCTAAAAGGTCTTGTAGGTCTTCATAAAACCATTCAACTTCAACTTCTTCAGCATTACTGGTTGGGGCATAGACTTGGATAACTGTGATATTGAATGGTTTGCCTTGGAGATGAACAGAGATCATTCTGTTTTTTTTGAGATTGCATCCAAGTACTGCATTTTAGACTCTTTTGTTGACCATGATGGCTACTCCATTTCAGATTCCTGCCCACAGTAGTAGATATAATGGTCATCTGAGTTAAATTAGTTAAATTAGTTTAAAAAGATGTTATTAAAAAAGGTCTGTTAGTATCATTGTTCTTCACCTCAGTTTAACTACAGATTACTTTTCTAAAGTAATTGCTTTTCAATTTCTACATGATCAAACGTTTTCTATGTTATCTGAAAGGTAGTAAACACTATTAAAAACATTACATTTAACTTTTGCTTAAAGACCAATATAAAATGTTGGTTAGTAAATAAAACATGTTTCACATCTATTTAGATTCCTTTCACAAGTGGAAGTCCATCTCCTAGATTATAATGAGTTCAGTACATGACATCAGTGATATATTATGCACAAAGTCGGTATAGCCATTGCTGAGAAATCATTGGTAATGCATCATTCTGGACAACTGAGCAGCACAAAGCAAAGTTTTACATAAAATATTTCTAAAATGTAGCATGACAGCACACACTAAACATAATCTGCTCTCTTTAGGCTTCTAGCTCAACATGTTCAATATGACTTTCTGCTTTAGAGCTGCAGCTATAAATCAGGGTGCAGGTGCATGCCATGTGAAGCAGCCCTGAATAAGGGCAGTTGCTAGGGCAGGAGCCCTGGAATCCACTGTGACATTGAGCAACCAGACCAATTTTCCCTGCACTTCGTTGGTGTTTGATTTAGAGACAATTCTAAGCACAGGGCACCCATCTTTCCTGTTTTGAGACTGACAGGCTTTTACAAAAGTTTTACAGAACTTTTCACATGAAATCCCTGATAACGCCCCCTATTTGGTCAAAACGCTGAATTTTTAAGAAGATGGGAAAAATACTACCAGACATTGGTCCTACTTTCTCAGGACAATTCCTACAACAATCTAGGAGTAGAAAAATAGTTTTAATCACTGGTTTAAGACTACAGAAAGAATCAGGAAAAAAAGATACTCAACAAATAAAAGTCCCAAATCACCCAGACTGAATGACGGGTTCTTCTCTGAACTCTTCCTATCCTTTACCTGCTGCAAGCAAGCAGATGTCAATTTCTGGAGACTCAGCAGTCAGTCATGGATCCCTCCCATCCTCACACCTGCCACTTGATGCTCATCACAGTCTGCAACCTACCATGATCCTGGTATCCATCACTGATTTCAGGCAGAAGGGTGTTCAGCAGTCTTGGCCAAACACTCTGGACTTAACATCAAGTCAGTCTCTGACTTTGATTTCTAGTTCTCAAAGCTAATCTCACTTCTTTGTGAAGTCGCTCAGTCATGTCCGACTCTTCATGATGCTATGCACTGTAGCCCACCAGGCTCCTCTATCCATGGAATGTTCTAGGCAAGAGTACTGGAGTGGGTTGCCATTTCCTTCTCCAGGGGATCTTCCCAACCCAGGGATCGAACCCAGGTCTTCCGCATTGTGGGCATACACTTTACTGTCTGAGCCACCAGGGAATTGCTACAACCTCACTTCTTACTGGGCCCAAGTTGCCTCTTCAATCACACCCCAAGTGCTCACGTTTCTTACTCGCTCTATGAATTTAGAAAAATGTTCTGCTCTTGCCAGTTATCCTCCTTTGTCGCATTCGAAGTAGCACACTCCAGGCAGTGCTCTGCACTTGCTTTCTTCACTTACTCAAACTTCCTGGAGACCTTTCCATAGCAGCACACTGATACTGTTCTCATTTGTATTTCATAGCTATATTCCATTGTGTGACTGTACCATCATTTACTGAACCAGTCTACTATCGATGATTACTTGGTTGTTTCCAGGCGTATCCTCTTAACACCTGGTACAATAAATAACGCTAAATCTCTATCACTTGCTCTATTTTCAGGTTTTTATCTGTAAGCTAATTTCCCAGAAATGAGATTGCTGGATTCAAGTGTAAATGAATTTATAATTTTCATAGATATGACCAGATTCCCCTCAAAAGGCTGCCCATTTCTCCAAGCTTCACTAACAAGGCATGACAATATCTCAATGTAGCTTTTATTTCAATTTCTTTGCATGTCTCTTCTTATGAGTTAGTTTAAGCACCTTTTTAAGCACCCTTAATTTAAAAGGTAATCAAGTTGTATCCTCTCTGAGTACTATACAGTAAATTAATCCATGGTGTTCTAGTAATATTTTATTGGACTCACCTTGGTCAAACCATGAATTTTAAAAATCCACTTTATCTTTTCTTTGACATCCTCTGATTTCTACTGTAATTTCTATGATAATTTCTAAACTAATATATACACTGTGTATATATATGTGTCACCCTTCATACACCATTTTTCAAGCAAAAATACCTGGGTGCTATGTACATTTTTTACTACATTATAAATACCATTTTTGACATTAAGTGGGTTCTATAAGCCTAAATATTGAATGACGTGAAATTGCACATTTTCATCTAGAGAGCATCCCTTTAGGATTCCACATTCAGGCATCTTAGAGTCATTCCAATGATTTTTTGCATTACCATTCCCAACTCACCCCTAATTCATTGTTACACAGAGCATATATGCTTAGTCACTCGGATTTCCCACTGAGTGTGTAGCCATTCCCTTCTCCAGGGGATCTTCCCAACCCAGGGATCAAACCCAGGTTTCCTGCATTATAGGCAGATTCTTTACCGTCTGAAGCACCAGACGGTCACACAAAAATGGCCTATTTTTTCAAGACCTGCTGAGATTCAGGGCAGACTCAGAGTAAGGACGCCCTGTGTGCCCCATGCTGGCTTCTACTCAGAGGGGCAGCACTCTGACAGTCCAGCCCACTCTTAATATTCCCACAAAGTGAAAATGACTTACACCAACAAAGGCAACAAAGGAGTTGGTAGGGCTCTCTTCCCACCCACAGACCACAAAGTTCCTTTCTCACTTGTCCTTGCTTTAGCTGCTACAACTAAATATATCTCTGCCACTTTTATCTCTGCCACTACAACCCTGAACACTAACTTCGGATACATATACTATTTACTGTTTTCTTATCTCAGCTTTGTTGTTTTTACTTCTTCCCCTTCCTCCTTTGATTTTCTCTCTTGCCTCCTTTCACTGTGTAACAGAAAAAGTCTAACCCTTTACGACAATATTAGGCAATGATGCTCATCCTCCAGTGTCCAGCCCAGTGCATTCTGGCAGCTCCATCTGTGAACCGGTGTTTTAAAACAAAACAAAAACAACACTGTGGTAGTGTTTTGAAAATGTACTAGTGCATATAAACACCCTTTGTGAAAACAAGATACTATATTGTATGATCTTATCATTACATACAAAACTATCACAGGCCTTGTCCAGGAGAGATATCTGAGTACCAGTACCCCAAAGAAAGGGATAAAAAAAGCACAAGGCAGAGAGATGGCCTCTTCCTATTCCTATAAGACAAATTCAAAATGACAAATAAATCCACATTACACAACGAAAAGTTGAAAGGATGTCATTTCTTACAGTTAAGTAGTATCACTGACAAAGACCAGTTTTATGCTATGTATGTATGTACATGTGTGTGGCCATACATATATATTTGGCTACATGAGCCCAGGGCAAAAATGAGAAGATGCCCCACTAATGGTTATCACATCTTTCGCTGGGTTGGTGGAAAGAAGGAAAGCCATGAGGGAAAGAAAGTCCAGGTTGGTGAAGTCAGGTAAAGTAAAGAAAAAGAGCATTGCACTTAAAAAGCGTATATCACATTTGTGTGATCATATACAATTACATACATATCTGTACAAAGAGATTAAATTAAAATTTGTTAAACAAAGGAAGAAGGGGAAAGAGGAACAGAGGGAGGGTGAGGAGGGGCCTCAGACACCGCAAACCCACATTCATCTCACAGGTGGGAACTGGAGAGAGCCTCTGATGAGAGGGTGGCAGAGCTGGGGTGATTCTGGGTGGCGTGGCTTCCAGGCTAAGGTTAGGCATTCCTGTGTGCTAAGGATCCCAACTTCGGAAGGAATTCAGAGAAGCTGGGCAGTGAGGCCTCCCCAGTGTATGTCCAGGGGGCTTCCCAGAACAGAAACAACAGCTGCACTTCTGTAGTACACAGAGCTCTTAGCTTTCCCTTCGCTGGTCTGCAGGAGGCGAGAAAATGTGCTCATTATTGTGTCCTCATAACAATACCTGCTATTAAGAACCAAGAGGCCCTGGAGAGCAGATTGCAAGTAAACTGTGGCGGCTTTGGCTGGGAGGGTGAGAAAAGGTTCATGGACCACCGAGGAGACCTGGGTGCCGTGTCCTCTAGACAGAGATCCACCCAGGTTTTGAGAAGTCTTGAGAAAAATAATATAAAACTGTATTACTTCTGCATATTTTATAAATACATATGTCCACATGTGCCTATTGCTAGGATGCCCCCCAGTGTCTTGGAAGGGATGGCACAAGGGAAGCATACAAAGCTCGAGCTTCTAAACTGTGAGGTAAACTGTCCTCAGCCCTAGGGCCAAGACCTTTAGCACCACAGCGCCCATCAGTGTTCACACCATGACATCCCCCACACAGAGATGTATAATCTCCAACAGTTGCCCAGAAACTTCACCTCATGCCAGTCACATGGGTAGTATTTCCTAGATCTCTGAACAATACAGATTATTGTAGCAGCTAATGTTCCATGGGATTTAAAACAAGTCATGGCAACTCAGTTCTTTAACTATGACTACTCCTTAAAATAAATGTGGTAATTGGGTGGGGGTGGGGAAGGGAGAATTGGATTAGAGATGATGGTGATGCTCACTTATTACTCCATACAATTCTATGTTGTTTACAACCATGTTTAAATACTTAGGTTAAATTTGCAGGAATTTTAAATTTATAGTTAAAATAATAAATGAAATAATTAAGATAGAATAGCTTTCATCACTCTTAAAAAACAAACAACAACAACAAAAAAACTTCAGTAAGGCCAGAAATACTTACTTAAAAGTACTGTGCCACAGATCTAGCACCGACAACATTATAGGGTTCATTGCATTCAAGTGATCCCGAATGTAACTGCTTGCAGCTAAAAATGATTTCCTCCAAGGCTTTGGAAGAATTTCCATCCTGAAAACAGAGAAAATATTCAATTATCTTCTTTAAAAATCAAAAAATATTATAATATTCAAATACTTTTTGAGTAATACTTTTTTGAGTTTAACTTAAATTATCCCTCATGGTAATAATAAAACATGTTATATAATTATGCTTTAAAGTGTATAAAAGTCATATGCATTGTGGTTTAGTATACTTTCTAACGCATATAAAATTATATTTCAATTTTTATTATATAAGGACATTTTTTCCCTAAAAGACTGATCTGATGGAGTCCACAAATGACTAACAGTAATTAAGCAGAAAAGAATAGCCAGCTATGTTCTATGTACATCTTCAAATATCTTTTTAAAGGAAATATTTAAACATTTTATACCTCTATGGTTTTTAAAACATTTTAAGAATATAGTCTAGCCTGGAAATCTCCTTAAATTTCACCTCTGACTTAAAGGTCATTACAAAATCAAGAACACTAACATTCTATTTAAAAACATGTATTCTTTTGGATTGCAGCCATTCTGACTGGTGTGAAATGGTACCTCATTGTGGTTTTGATTTGCATTTCTCTGATGATGAATGATGTTGAGCATCTTTTCATGTGTTTGTTAGCCATCGTATGTCTTCTTTGGAGAAATGTCTATTTAGTTCTTTGGCCCATTTTTTGATAGGGTCCTTTATTTTTCTGGAGTTGAGCTGTATAAGTTGCTTGTATATTTTTGAGATTAGTTGTTTGTCAGTTGCTTCATTTGCTATTGTTTTCTCCCATTCAGAAGGCTGTCTTTTCACCTTACTTATAGTTTCCTTTGTTGTGCAGAAGCTTTTAATTTTAATTAGATCCCATTTGTTTATTTTTGTTTTTATTTCCAGTATTCTGGGAGGTGGATCATAGAGGATCCTACTGTGATTTATGTCAGAGAGTGTTTTGCCTATGTTCTCCTCTAGNAACTCAGCAGAAAAGATAATCTGAAAAATCTCCCCGTACAATTCTATAAATACTGAATAATATGTCACAAAGTTACATTGAATGCATAGCCAAGTTCTCAAGGAAAAAGAAAATACTCAAGAGGAAAAAGATGGAATGATAAGGCAGAGAACAGCCAAGCCCTGAGGTTATGGCTGCCCTTGTCGGGGACAGCCTTGGACTTTAATGTCCATGTGGGTCAGGAGATGATTTTGTAGTCTAGAGTTAAATGGAAAATTCACACCCCTGTATAAAGCTGAAACCGAAAATGGGCTCTATTCTCAACCAGGGGAGAACCAAAAATGACAGGCACAGGAATGTAGTGTCAAAAAGACCATCTGTTTTGACCAGGACACTGGGAAGTGAAAGAGTCGCTTCTAAGGATTTGTAACCAGAGTCCTACCCACCCATGGCTTGAAATGTTGATTTTACAGTTTGTGTGATCTGAGAGAGCTTAACTGAAAAAAAGTGGTATAAGTGGGCCAAGATGGTAAAGTCCAGTGGTGCCTGGCAAGAGCCAACTCCTAGCCACTCCACAGGGGCTCCTGCCTGGGTTCTAACTGCACAGGGGCCCACAAAACTGCCTTCTGTTTGTGGCACGTAGTGACCACTGCCCTCCCCTCAAGATGCCTATCCAGCCAGTAAGATGTCACATGGGGACAGTAAAACGGGGCTTTCCTGCGAGTGACTTAATGTAATCTGTCACTAAACTCTGTTCACAAATGGCAATGTGTGCACCTTGAGTCATACTGAAAGAAAGAGGCTACTGAACAACTAGCACCAAGCAATGGAGGAGGTGGGGGGACAAAAACCAGGCAGAGAGGAACTGGTAACTTGCATCTGCATTGCGCTCCATAAACAGATCTGCACTTTAGACTGGGCAAGCCCTGCCCTGACCATGCTGCTGATCACTTTACCCCAGTTCCTTCCTTTTATGCACAAAAAGATCTACAACTACAGGGAACTCACCACATCACCTGAAGATGGGGAAAAAACTGCCCTAAATCTTCCAGCAACCACCATACCAAAAACCAGGAAGCCCATTCTCTCAACCAATATCAAGTATTAACATTGACACCAGATGGAAGACATTTTCACGTATTGAGGTTCAGGGAAGTCATTCTGGCTTATACATGATTTGGCTTGAACTTCATGCTAACTCCGACAGCCTGTCTTATGACCTATCAAACATGCGTTGTACATCTGTTTTAACCATTAAAGAGAAGACTGAATTTCATTAAAGAGAAGACTGAATTAACAAATCTAAATGGAATAACTGTTTCAGGCATTTAAAACTGAGCCAGGTGGATGTGGTTTCAGACATATGCCCGCGTAACTGAGGACCTGTATTTTCTGAACTGTTACCAACCTCAAGCATACCACGAGTGATGCTCAAAATAATATCTGCTAGCAGCTGTCAGCTACAATTCCTTGTAACTATGCAACTATTCTGTACCCCAACCAACCCTTACCGAACAACCATCCTTCCTTTTTGCCAGTTGCAAATATAATTCTTGATTTTTGCCTTTTTAAGCCTCCCCCATTTTGTAGTCTAGAGGACAGCGAATTCAAATCCATACTGACCCTGCATCTCCCAGACTATAGTCCTAACTTTGGCTTGAGTAAAACTCTCTTCTATCCCTATACAGAATTTTACTGATCATTCTCATCAGCATACCTTTTCAGCTCATGATTTAAAAATGGGACACCTTAATAGAGTTAAGCTCCATCTTTCATTATTTATAACCTAATCTCATTCCAACACGGCTTTCAGGAATCCTTAGAGATGCACAGAATTCTTATCATTTTAGATTAAAGAGTTTCCAAGGACTCTAATTAGGGTAACAAACACTGGTTAGCTCACAGAACTTACATGATGACATTAACAAGAGTGCTTCTGAAGTTCTCTCGTTCTTTATGTGCAGATTTGCTCTTTCCTCTGGATGTAGATGGTCCAGCACGACTATCATCAATCTGGTCAAGTAACCTGCCCTTTTTACCAAAGCGTTCCTTGTATTCAGCTTGAATTAAGAAAGGGAAAAAAAAAGGTGAAAATTAGTCATCTTTAAAAGTAAGTTAAAATATTTAACTGGTTAAAATAAAACACTGAAGCATCATTTAATGAAAAACCTACATTCTTTAAGTTCTTAAGTAACTACATTTACTTTCTTGAAGTTAAACTAATCTCATCTGATGTCATCATAATAGAAATCTTTATTTCAAGAATACTCAATTAATTTTATATTTTGATAAATGCAAATAAACTTAAATTTTCAACTATTTTGCGTAGAACCTTAAAATTAAAATTATTATAAACACAGAATATAAAATTATTTTAGTAAATTTAAAGAACTATGAGGAAAAGATGTTAACATTACTGTAATCAATCTAATAAGTCAAAATAAAAATATTAATGTGAATAATTTAGAAGTAATGTTTACAACCTATTACAATCCCCCTTAGAAAAAATATTAGTCTTTGACACAGAGGCACATTCTGAAAACAGTTAATCAAAGTTTTATTATAAACATTGCAATTCCTAAAATATCAGCTTTTATGCAACAGTCTGAAACAACTAAGACATGAAATCGAGTATTTTCTGAGGAAACACTTTTGGGGTAAATTTTTCTACTTGATATAAACATAATTATAACTTTCCAGTTTCATTGCTTTAACTACATGTTGTGGTTTTTTTTTTTTTCCTTCCAGGAAATTTCCTTAAATCTAAGACAGAATATTAGAGTTCTTACCATACGACTGTTCATTTTTAACACTAAACTGTTCTGGAATATCTTCATCCTGCTTTACATTCAAATGGAACGATGGAGCCGCCTGCTGCCACTGGGGCTTTGTACTCACCTGAAATATGAAATTTAGATAGCATCAACAAAACAAGATCAGAAAAAAACGCTTTTTTCCCATAAATTCATAAGAATGTATAAACACAACATTTTCTCAAAGAAATTAGGACATCTTATATTTTTTGCAGCCAAAGTTGAAGAAGCTCTATACGATCAACAAAAACAAGACTGGGAGCTGACTGTAGCTAAGATCATGAACTCCTTATTGCCAAATTCAGACTCAAATTGAAGAAAGTAGGTAAAACCACCAGACCATTCAGGTCCGGCCTAAGTCAAATCCCTTATAATTATACAGTGGAAGTGACAAATAGATTCAAGGGATTAGATATTTAAGAGTGTCTGAAGAACTATGGATGGAGGTTCATGACATTGTACAGAAGGCAGGGATCAAGACCCCCCCCTAGAAAAAGAAATGCAAAAAAGTCAAATGTTTGTCTGAGGAAGCCTTACAAATAGCCGTGAAAAGAAGAGAAGTGAAGGCAAAGGAGAAAAGAAAAGATATAAGCATGTAAATGCAGAGTTCCAAAGAATAGCAAGGAGAGATAAGAAACCCTTCTTCAGTCATCAATGCAGAGAAATAGAGGAAAATAATAGAATGGGAAAGACTAGAGGTCTCTTCATGAAAATTAAGAGATACAAAGGGAACATTTCATGCAAAGATGGGCACAATAAAGGACAGAAATGGTATGGGCCTAACAGAAGCAGAAGATATTAAGAAGAGGTGGCCAGACTACACAAAAGAAGTATACCCCAAAAATCTCCATGACCCCAATAATCATGATGGTGTGATCACTCACCTAGAGCCAGACATCCTGGATGCAAAATCCAGTGGACCTTAGGAAACATCACTACAAATAAAGCTGGTACAGGTGATGGAATTCCAGTTGAGCTATTTCAAATCCTAAAGGATGATGCTGTGAAAGTGCTGCACTCAATATGCCAGCAAATTTGGAAAACTCAGCAGTGGCCACAGGGCTGGAAAAGGTCAGTTTTCATTCTAATCCCAAAGAAAGGCAATACCAAAGAATATTCAAACTACCACACAACTTCACTCATCTCACACACTAGTAAAGTAATATTCAAAGTTATCTAACCCAGGCTTCAACAGTACACGAACCATGAACTTCCAGATGTTCAAGCTGGTTTTAGAAAAGGCAGAGGAACCAGAGATCAAATTGCCAACATCCACTGGATCATTGAAAAAGCAAAAGAGCTCCAGAAAAACATCCACTTCTGTTTTATTGACTATGCCAAAGCCTTTGACTGTGTGGATCACAAAAAAACTGGAAAATTCTGAAAGAGATGGACATACCAGACCACCTGGCCTGCCTCCTGAGAAATCTGTATGCAGGTCAGGAAGCAACAGTTAGAACTAGACACGGAACAACAGATTGATTCCAAATTGGGAAAGAAGTATGTCAAGGCTGTATATTGTCACCCTGCTTGTTTAACTTATATGCAGAGTACATCATGAGAAATGCTGGGCTGGATGAAGCACAAGCTGGAGTCAAAGACTGCCTGGAGAAATATCAATAACCTCAGATATGTAGATGACACCACCCTCATGGCAGAAAGTAAAGAAGAACTAAAGAGCCTCTTGATGAAAGTGAAAGAGGAGAGTGAAAAGTTGGCTTAAAACTCAACATTCAGGAAACAAAGATCATGGCATCTGTTCCCATCACTTCATGGCAAATAGATGGGGAAACAGTGTCAGACTTTATTTTGGGGGGGCTCCAAAATCACTGCAGATGGTGACTGTAGTCATGAAATTAAAAGATGCTTCCTCCTGGGAAGAAAAGTTATGACCAACCTAGGTAGCATATTAGAAAGGTGAGACATTACTTTGCCAACAAAGATCCGTCTAGTCAAAGCTATGGTTTTTCCAGTAGTCATGTATGGATATGAGAGTTGGACTGTAAAGAAAGCTGAGCACCGAAGAATTGATGCTTGTGAAGTGTGGTGTTGAGGAAGACTCTTGAGAGTCCTTTAGACTGCAAGGAGATCCAACCAGTCCAACCTAAAGGAAATCAGTCCTGAATATTCATTGGAAGGACTGATGCTGAAGCTGAAAACTCCAATACTTTGGCCACCTGATGTGAATAACTGGCTCTTCTGAAAAGACCGATGCTGGGAAAGATTGAAAGTGAGAGTAGAAGGGGA
Source organism: Neotragus pygmaeus (assembly GCA_006410875.1). Classification (NCBI taxonomy): domain Eukaryota; kingdom Metazoa; phylum Chordata; class Mammalia; order Artiodactyla; family Bovidae; genus Neotragus; species Neotragus pygmaeus. The sequence continues at coordinate 629,513 of SJYV01014043.1, read as the reverse complement.
CGACAGAGGATGAGATGGTTGGATAGCATCACCAACTCAATGGACATGAGCTTGAGTAAATCCCGGAAGTTGGTGATAGACAGGGAGGCCTGGCATGTTGCAGTCCATGGGGTCGCAAAGAGTCAGACATGACTGACTGAACTGAACTGAAAGAAGGCATAAACACCCAACAGCAAATCATATTAAAGCCTGTGAATGGCATGGTGTGTGACATTTGGAATACATTAGCAAGTGCTCTGCTGTTGGTTTGATATGAGTACCTGTTACCTAACTTGGGTGTTCATTCCACAGTTTACTCAGCCCCAGATATTGGCAAGTGATTTTTCAGCCTTCCATCTTGCCCGACCCAATGCTAATGAGTTCCTCTACATTCCAGCTCCAGGGGATCTTCCTATTCTCATGACTTTAGCCACTAATTCCCCTGGCAACTCACACGTTCATTCTATCATTTAAGGCAGAGGTCATAAATTCTTATACCTATACGATTCTGACAAGTATCATAAAAGAGGGAGTAAAGCCAGTGATGATAACTACTCGGCATCCAGCTTCAGTGCTAGGAAACGTTACAGGGCCTTGGGGACTGTGGCTTAGGAGAAAACCTCTCTCTTCAAAAAATGCAACAGTTAATTAGCTCAAGCCAGCTACTACCATGCCAGAATACAGGCCCACTATTGCTAGAACCTATGGCTCTTCAAGAAACCCAGATGTGCAGCTTTTAAAGTAAAATGTACTTATTTTTAAGCATTGACAATTGAATCTGTGTCTCCCTTTCATATCCAGAAGTTGATAGCCCATGTTTGCATTGGCTTTTAGTTTTACTCTTCCCAGTCCTTTATTGCTACTTTTAAATAAACTGCTGCTGCTGCTAAGTCGCTTCAGTCGTGTCCGACCCTGTGCGACCCCATAGACGGCAGCCCACCAGGCTCCCCCATCCCTGGGATTCTCCAAGCAAGAACACTGGAGTGGGTTGCCATTTCCTTCTCTAATGCGTAAAAGTGAAGTTGTTGCACACAAATCCTTTTTTCAACCTCTTCTTTCACAGGAAAGTAAGCTAAGACAGTAAGTCAATGCTTTTCCATCCTTTCATCTGCCTTGCAAATCTTCTGCGGTGATGTTGCTCCATAAAGAATTTCAGGTGTGTGAGATGTTCACAAAGGTTCAGAATCAGGTCCCCAGCTCAAAGATGATCAGAGTTCCCAGCACTGGGTTACCCTTGATTTCAATAACAAGGATCACCACCAGAAACAAAAGGCCAGTAATGGAAATCACTCTATGTTTTAACTACTGCTGGAAAATTTTACCCAAGAACAAATTTTAATATTCAGATAAAAGTTTCTTAGTCACTTGTCAGTGGACTTTTCAAAATCTCTTAAAAATATGATCTCTCAATAAGTTTATATTAAAAATTAAAAAAAAATTGAAAAAAACCTGATTAGGTAGAAATTGAAAAAAAGATATGATCTCCCCTAAAACACATGAAACTCAAAGAATGCTGAAAAATGCAAGATGTGGCCAAATAAGAACATAAAACCAGGTATAAGTTAGCCAACAAAAGCATTTCAGACTAGTATATGCCAATGACAAGAAAGGATTAGTATTCAACTCAGCAACTGACTAGTAAGTCAGAAAATTTTAATTGAGTTTACATCTCTAAACCTGTATACTAACAAGATGCAACAAACTGAGGGTAATTCTGTTTTAAAATTTATCAAATTTTAAACATGTGTCTATTCCATTTCAAGTCCTGTATTTTAAGCTAGAAAATTTAAGATAGATTTTGCAGAACCACAGAAAAGACGCATCTCAATTCTATGGAACTTTTCAGCATAATCTGGCATTATTAAAAAATTTTTTTCAGTTAAAATGTATATTTTGAAATGTTCATTTACTTTATCTAAGAATAGTAAGTCAAGTTTTATAAGTGAAAAATTCCCTCCATCTTAAATTATCAGGAATCTTTCTGTATAAAGCAACACAAATTCAATTTTATAGTTTGTTCTCAGCTTTTAAAATATCTTTCAAAAAATAATCCTTTGGATGAAACTTGAGAGTATTATACTAAGTGAAATATGCCAGACATCAAAAGATAAATACTGTATGATTCCACTTACATGAGGTACCTAGAAGAGGAAAAAACATAGAGATGGAAAGAATGCTGGTTGCTGTGCACTGAGAGGGCAAAACAGAGAGTTAGTGTCTAATGGGTATAGAGTTTCAGTTTGGCAATATAAAAAGAGTTCTGAAGATGGATGGTGGTGATGGCTGTACAACAATATGAATGTGCTTAATATTAATGAATTATAGATTTAAAATAGTTTAAATGATCAATTGTATGTTTTATCACAATTTAAAAAAAAAACATCATTATTTGCACTGATACTCCACTTAAGCTCAACTTCCAGGAATTACAAGAGCACACTAAATGTCATTAAAGTCAATATAACTACTAAATGGAAAAATTTATTACAGTCAAGTATATCTTTCCCAGTACTTGTCAACTGAAAATGTTTGTTAACTGCCTCTTCCACAGAACAATGACAATATATAGTCATAATGATACATTTTTAAAAGATGGTAAATTTCAGTGATGGAAGATGCATCTCAAAAATCATTAACCCTTCTTACTTTCAAACTCAGAAACTGAGGCTCAGAGATGTAAGCGACTCCTTTAGATGGCCGAGCCATTAGTGATAAAATGTAACCCCCATCTTCACTCCCTAATAGCAACAGTGAAATATTTTCTGCTAGGCCACCTTGGAAACACTTTTATCTAGATATTAAAATATTCAGTAGAGAATAGTAGGAAATTATCGTTTACATTTATTAAGATAGTTTTTTTTATGTGCACCTCAGAATTTCTCAATCAGAAAATAATCAAATTGAGCACAAAATTCAAAATCATTAGTTACTTAGTTACGAGTTTGAAAAGTAATAAACATTTTTAAAAGGGCTAAAACCCAACGGGAATGTACACATAAATTACCGTAGCCAACTGTGGTAAAACTCTTCCTGGTGCCTTAGGTTTTTCTTTGCTGGCTGATTTATCCTACATGCAAAAAAACAAAAACAACAACAAAAAGGTTTACTCTGTTAGAGCTAAAACTTATTCTCACAATCAAATTTTAGAGTAAAGCACTTAGTATCCAAAATATTCATTCAAAGGCATACTCTACTATTTTTTTTTATTCTCAATGTTTGTCTTGGAATATGGCAAGGCAAGAAAGGAAAGTGGTATCCAACAATACCTATCAGAAAGCTTTAAAAATGTGCTAAGCCTCTTGTCCATTACATCATCTCCTTGGGATTTATCTGAATCTGGTTAGTGTCCAGGGCTTACTCTTCTCCATCTCCCTTCTCTATCACTAAAATACAATTTTTGTCCTCTGATAACCAGAGTGCTCCACTTAACTAAGCTGACAGTGTATTCAGGTTAACATACCCTCAAGTTACTGGAAGTAACATGTACTTTTTAGCAGCAACTTTCAGGAAAAAGTGCTGATACTGTGAGTAGAGTATGATTCCATGGTAGGAATTTCACTTAGGTAAGAAAAGGCACTGTTGAGAATCATACTTCCATCTATAAAGCAGATAAATAAGTTGTGCTAATTCATGTTGATGTATGGCAGAAACCAATACAATATTGTAAAGCAATTATCCTTCAATTAAAAATAAATAAATGTAAAAAAACATATATAAGCTATGCTTTTTGCTAATGGTCATTTTATTGCCTCTCTGCTCCAAATCTACCCTTTTTGCCCTCCTTTGTGATTCTTGAACAGGACTCTAAACATCTGTCTTTTGCCAACCAGAACTAATAAAGGGTATCAAAACAACCCTGAGAGAGGAGGGGGCTCTCTTTCTGGTTCGAGAGTTTTTCTCCTTGTTTCCATGGTATGGCTGCCAGTTAGCATCCTTGCCCGTGGGCACCTTCCCAGCCTGTGGCATGTGGCTGACCCAGTGGCAGACCCCCTCCAGCAGGGTGGCAGGTTTTCAGGGGCATCACTAAGGGCAGCTTTCCAGAAAGTTTCCCTTACATCACAGAGGGAGATTTCCTTTCAAATTCTTCCACAGGCAAGCACATGGTTTGCCTACCTCCCAGTCTAAGCCTACAAAATTTCAGCAAATGCCTTTGCCACCTAGGTGGGCCACAGCCATTTCTTCTCCAAGAGATGTGTGTGTGTGTGTGTGTGTGTGTGTGTGTGTGTGTGTTTTACTTTACAATACTGCATTGGTTTTGCCATACATTGACATGAATCCACTACAGGTGTACATGAGTTCCCAACCCTGAACCCCCCTCCCACCACCCTCCCCATACCATCTCTCTGGGTCATCCCAGTGCACCAGCCCCAAGCATCCTGTATCCTGTATCGAACCTAGACTAGTGATTCATTTCTTACATGATAGTATACGTGTTTCAACGCCATTCTCCCAAATCATCCCACCCTTCCCCTCTCCCACAGAGTCCAAAAGTCTGTTTTTTACATCTGTATCTCTTTTGCCGTCTCGCATATAGGGTTATCATTACCATCTTTCCAAATTTCTAAATTCTATATGTGTTAGTATATTTATTGGTGTTTTTCTTTCTGGCTTACTTCACTCTGTATAATCGGCTCCAGTTTCATCCACCTCATTANGCTTTGGCATAGTCATTGAAGCAGAAATAGATGTTTTTCTGGAACTCTCTTGCTTTTTCCATGATCCAGCAGATGTTGGCAATTTGATCTCTGGTTCCTCTGCCTTTTCTAAAACCAGCTTGAACATCTGGAAGTTCACAATTCACATATTGCTGAAGCCTGGCTTGGAAAATTTTGAGCATTACTTTATTAGCGTTTGAGATGAGTGCAATGTGTGGTAGTTTGAAGTGACCCACAAAAGGGAAAATAATCTCAATTGTAGAGATTCTCCTGAAGAAATCTCTTTGTGCTCTGTATGAGGCTCTCCAGCCAAGGGGTCCTCCAACCAGGGAGACAAACCCTCAGAATATTTGGCTTTATAGGCCAGCATACTTGCTTTTGGGAGAGCCAGAAGGCTGTAGGAAACCAGACTTTACTCTTAAAGGATACATGCAAAATCGTACACTCTCCAAGGCCCAGGGTAGAAGCAATAATTTGAAAGAAGCCTAAGTTAGACCCACTTACTGATACCAGACAGCCTTCCAGAGCAGAAAGAGGCAACTGGGACTCAACTTAGAGACAGAGATGCTGGTGACAGCCATTTTGGGGAGCTCATCCTACCATAAGGACATTGGTGCTAGCAAGTGCTGTTGTAGAACCCTTCCTCTAGCTTACCAGCATTGGTACACAGCCTCACCCAGCAGCAGACTAGATGCCATCAACCCATTTCAGCTCCCAGCCACCTAGAAATTTGGCCCTACCCATCAGAGGGGCCCAGGAACTGGACTACTTACCATCAGGCAGACACCAGATCCCAGATCCTGGACCTTGCAGACAGACACACCAAAAACTGGCTTTACCCACCAGGGAGCCAGCATTAGCACTGGCACCTGGCCTCACCCACCAGTGGGGTCAACAGCAACTCTGGGACCCTCAAGGCCAGAGATTCTGAGATGTAACTCCAACCACCAGTGGACCAGCACTAGCAACATTACACTACCTCACTCAACAGCAAGTGAACAGCAGTCCCAGGAGCACCCTCAGTTCTGGTGCCTCAGCCCACAGCTAATATCTGGCTGATATTAGCTCTGGGACACCAAAACTTGCAGCCAGCCCCACTCAAGACCCAACGCCACCCACCAGTGGGCTGGCACTAGCTCCAGGACTGCCTGGAGCCATGCAACCAGCCTTCTCATGACCCAGCCCTGTCCACCATTTGCTGGCAGCCTCCATACTTGGAAGGGCCTGGCAACCAATCAGTCTGGAGTAGAGGTAGTCAGTAGTCATCCTGCCATGGCAGAAGGCCCCATACAGCCCACACAGAGGGCACCCTAGAGCATTGAGCTCTGGTGACCAGAGTATGCTGCTGGGCCCCATAGGGCATCTCCTACATAAGGCCACTTCTCCAAGATTGGGAAAAGTGTCCAACTTACCCATTATATAGAAATAAAAATATAGAATTAGGCAAAATTAGGAGACAGATGATATAGAGGAATAGATCAACAATAGATGATAGAAGTGTTGAGTGGAAAAGTGCTTGAGTGGAAATCACTCAAGCTGAAAAGCAAAAAAGTTTCCAATAAGAAGTTTAAGAGTTTAATGTTGTTCTCCAGGACAACATTAAATTTACCAACACTCACATTATAGGGGTCCCAGAATAAAAGAGAAAGAAGATAACACATTTGAAGACATACTAGCTGAAAACTTTCTTAATCTGGGGAAGGAAATAGACATCCAGGTCCAGAAAGCACAGAGAGTCTCAAACAAGATCAACCCAAAGAGAGGGCCTCAACAACACACACTGTAAATTAAAATGAAAAAAAAATAAAGATAGAATATTACAAGGATCAAGGGAAAGGCAACTAGTTACAGACAAGGGAACTCTCATAAGATTATCAAATGACTTTTCAGCAGAAACTCTGCAGGCCATAAGAGGGGTGGCATGATACAGTTAAATGGATGAAAGGAGAAAAAAGCCTACAACCAAGAATACTCTATGTGGCAGAGTCATCAATCAGATTTGAAGGAGAGATCAGTTTTACATACAAGCAAAAACTAAATAGATTTCAGCATCACAAAACTGACTTTATAAGAAATGTTAAAGGGAGCTCTCTAAGTGAAATATGAAAATTATGAAAGGAACAAAATCTCATTGGTAAAGGCAATATACAGTAAAGAAAGATCAACCACTTACAGAACTAGAAGGAAGACTAAAAGGTAAAATAGTGAAATTGAGAGTAATGATAATAGGATAATAGTAGGGACTTTAACACATGACTTAATCAATAGACAGATCATCCAGACAGAAAAAGTAATAAGGAGACACTGGCCTTAGACAGTACATTAGACCAGATGGACTTAGGTAGATCATATATAAGAATACTCCAACCAAAAGCAGCAGAATACACATTCTTTCTAAGTGCATGTGGAACATTTGCCAGGATATATCACATGCTAGGCCACAAAACAAGCTTCTATAACTTAAAGAAAAATGAAATCATATCAAGCATCTTTTCTGATCATAAAATCACTGCAGATGGTGACTGCAGCCATGATATTAAAAGACGTTTACTCCTTGGAAGAAAAGTTATGACCAACCTAGATAGTATATTCAAAAGCAGAGACATTACTTTGCTGACTAAGGTCCATCTAGTCAAGGCTATGGTTTTTCCAGTGGTCATGTATGGATGTGAGAGTTGGACTGTGAAGAAGCTGAGAGCCAAAGAATTGATGCTTTTGAACTGTGGTGTTGGAGAAGACTCTTGAGAGTCCCTTGGACTGCAAGGAGATCCAACCAGTCCATTCTGAAGGAGATCAACCCTGGGATTTCTTTGGAAGGAATAATGCTAAAGCTGAAACTCCAGTACTTTGGCCACCTCATGCGAAGAGTTGACTCATTGGAAAAGACTCTGATGCTGGGAGGGATTGGGGGCAGGAGGAGAAGGGGACGACCAAGGATGAGATGGCTGGATGGCATCACGGACTCGATGGATGTGAGTCTGAGTGAACTCTGGGAGTTGGTGATGGGCAGGGAAGCCTGGCGTGCTGCAATTCATGGGGTCGCAAAGAGTCGGACACACCTGAGCAACTGAACTGAACTGAACTGAACTGTAGGGGTCTAGAAATCAACCATAAGGAAAAAAAAACTGAAAGAAAACCCCACAAGCACATGGAAGCTAAACAATATGCTACTAAACAACCAATGAGCCACTAAAGAATCAAAGAGGAAATAAAAAGTATTGGGAGACTAATGAAAATGAAAACACAATCCAAAATCTATGAAACACAGAAAAAGCAATTCTAAGAGACTGATTTATAGCAATACAAGCCAACCTCAGGAAATAAGAAAACCTCAGTTAACAACCTAACCTTATACCTAAAGAATAGAAAAAGAATAAATCCAAAATTAGTAGAAGGAAAAAAAATTCCCAATGATTAGAGAAGAAATATACAAAAAAGTTCAGTTGCTCAGTCATGTCCAACTCTTTGTGACCCCATGGACTGCAGCACGCCAGGTTTCCCTGTCCATCACCAACTCCCAAAGCCTACTCAAACTTATGTCCATTGCATCGGAGATGCCATCCAACCATCTCATCCTCTGTCCCCTTCTCCTCCTGCCTTCAGTCTCTCCCAGCATCAGGGTCCTTTCCAATGAGTCAGTTCTTCACATCAGTTGGCAAAGGTATTGGAGTTTCAGCTTCAACATCAGTCTTTCCAATGAACACCCACGACTGATCTCCTTTAGGATGGACTGGTTGCATCTCCTTGCAGTCCAAGGGACTTTCAGGAGTCTTCTCCAATACAACAGTTCGAAAGCATCAATTCTTCAGCACTCAGCTTTCTTTATAGTCCAACTCTCACATCCATACATGACTACTGGAAAAACCATAACTTTGACTAGATCTTTACAAAACAGAGACTTAAAAAAAAAAAATAGAAAGGATCAATGAAACTAGGAATTTTTATCTTTGAAAAGATAAAACTTATCAACCTTTAGCCAAATTCATCAAAAAATATATAAATAAGGGCCCAAATAAAATCAGAAATGAAAAATGTTATAACTTATATCACAGAAATACAAAGGATCACAAGAGATTACTATGAACTGTTACATGCCAGTAAAATGGACAAATTCCTAGAAATATACAATCTCCCAAGACTGAATCAGAAAGAAATAGAAAATTTAAACACACCAATTAGCAGTAATGAAACTGAATCAGTGATAAAACAAAAATTCTTCCAAACAAAATCTGGACCAGGCAGCTTCACAAGTCAATTCTACCAAACATTTAAAGAAGAATCAGTACCCATTTTCTCAAACTATTCCAAAAAATTGCAGAAGAAACACTTTCAAACTCATTCTAGTGAGGTCAGTATCACCCTGATAACCAATCCAGCCAAAGACACCACAAAAAAGAAAATTATTGGTCAATATCACTGATGAACATAGATGTAAAAATCCTCATCAAAATTTTAGCAAACCAAATTCAACAATACAGTAAGAGTCATATACCATTAACAAGAGGGACTTATCTCAGGGATGCAAGGATGGTTCAGTATTTTCAAAATCAGTCAACATGATACACATTAGCAAAGTGAATTAAAACCATATGATCATCTCAATAGGTACAGAAAAACAGTCTTGGACAAAATTCAACATCCATTTATGATAAAAACTCTCAAAGTGGGTGCAGAATGAATAAAGTGAAAGTGTTAGTCACTCAGCTATGCCCGACTCTTTGCAACCCCATGGACAGTAGCCCATCAGTTTCCTCTGTGCATGGAATTGTCCAGGCAAGAATACTGGAGTAGGTAGCCACTCCCTTCTCCAGGGGATCTTCCCAATCCAGGGATCAAACCAAGGTCTCCTGCATTGCAGGTGGATTCTTTACCATCCCGGCCACCAGAGAATATGCCTCAACATAATAAAGGCCATGTATGACAAACACACAGCTAACATCATACTCAAGTGAAAAGCTGAAAGAACTTCCTCTAAGATTAGGATAAAGACGAGATTGTTCACTCTCTCCACTTGTATTCCACATAGTATTGGGAGTTCTACCACAACAGTCAGATAAGAAAAGAAGTCCTAATTGGAAAAGGAAGAATGGAAACTCACTGTTTGCAGGAGAGATGATACTATGTACGCTGCTGCTAAGTCGCTTCAGTCGTGTCTGACTCTGTGCAGCCCCACAGATGGCCCACCAGGCCCCCCCACNGTCAGTTCTTCACATCAGTTGGCAAAGGTATTGGAGTTTCAGCTTCAACATCAGTCTTTCCAATGAACACCCACGACTGATCTCCTTTAGGATGGACTGGTTGCATCTCCTTGCAGTCCAAGGGACTTTCAGGAGTCTTCTCCAATACAACAGTTCGAAAGCATCAATTCTTCAGCACTCAGCTTTCTTTATAGTCCAACTCTCACATCCATACATGACTACTGGAAAAACCATAACTTTGACTAGATCTTTACAAAACAGAGACTTAAAAAAAAAAAATAGAAAGGATCAATGAAACTAGGAATTTTTATCTTTGAAAAGATAAAACTTATCAACCTTTAGCCAAATTCATCAAAAAATATATAAATAAGGGCCCAAATAAAATCAGAAATGAAAAATGTTATAACTTATATCACAGAAATACAAAGGATCACAAGAGATTACTATGAACTGTTACATGCCAGTAAAATGGACAAATTCCTAGAAATATACAATCTCCCAAGACTGAATCAGAAAGAAATAGAAAATTTAAACACACCAATTAGCAGTAATGAAACTGAATCAGTGATAAAACAAAAATTCTTCCAAACAAAATCTGGACCAGGCAGCTTCACAAGTCAATTCTACCAAACATTTAAAGAAGAATCAGTACCCATTTTCTCAAACTATTCCAAAAAATTGCAGAAGAAACACTTTCAAACTCATTCTAGTGAGGTCAGTATCACCCTGATAACCAATCCAGCCAAAGACACCACAAAAAAGAAAATTATTGGTCAATATCACTGATGAACATAGATGTAAAAATCCTCATCAAAATTTTAGCAAACCAAATTCAACAATACAGTAAGAGTCATATACCATTAACAAGAGGGACTTATCTCAGGGATGCAAGGATGGTTCAGTATTTTCAAAATCAGTCAACATGATACACATTAGCAAAGTGAATTAAAACCATATGATCATCTCAATAGGTACAGAAAAACAGTCTTGGACAAAATTCAACATCCATTTATGATAAAAACTCTCAAAGTGGGTGCAGAATGAATAAAGTGAAAGTGTTAGTCACTCAGCTATGCCCGACTCTTTGCAACCCCATGGACAGTAGCCCATCAGTTTCCTCTGTGCATGGAATTGTCCAGGCAAGAATACTGGAGTAGGTAGCCACTCCCTTCTCCAGGGGATCTTCCCAATCCAGGGATCAAACCAAGGTCTCCTGCATTGCAGGTGGATTCTTTACCATCCCGGCCACCAGAGAATATGCCTCAACATAATAAAGGCCATGTATGACAAACACACAGCTAACATCATACTCAAGTGAAAAGCTGAAAGAACTTCCTCTAAGATTAGGATAAAGACGAGATTGTTCACTCTCTCCACTTGTATTCCACATAGTATTGGGAGTTCTACCACAACAGTCAGATAAGAAAAGAAGTCCTAATTGGAAAAGGAAGAATGGAAACTCACTGTTTGCAGGAGAGATGATACTATGTACGCTGCTGCTAAGTCGCTTCAGTCGTGTCTGACTCTGTGCAGCCCCACAGATGGCCCACCAGGCTCCCCCACCCCTGGGATTCTCCAGGCAAGAACACCGAAGTGGGTTGCCATTTCCTTCTCCAATGCATGAAAGTGAAAAGTGAAAGTGAAGTCACTCAGTCATGTCTGACTCTTGGCAACCCCATGGACTGCAGCCTACCAGGCTCCTCCATCCATGGGATTTTCCAAGCAAGAGTACTGGAGTGGGGTGCCATTAACTTCTCCAGATACTATGTATAGAAAATTGTAAAGATGCTACCAAAAAATTACTAAAACAAAATTAATTTGGTAAAGTTGCAGAATACAAAATTAATACAGAAATCTGCTGTTTCTATACACTAAAAAACTATCAGAGAATTCAAGTAAACAATCTTTTTGCAATGCAATGAAAGAATAAAATATACAAGAATAAATATAAGGAGGCAGAAGACTTGTACTTGGAAACTGCAAGACACTGATAAGAAACTGAAGACACGGAAATGGAAAGATACACCATGCTCATGAGTGTGACTGGACCAAACTAACTCCTTTTTGTCAACTCTAACTTAGGCCCACTGTCCAACCCCCTCCTTTATACATGATTAAGCTTTAGCCTAATTCACAAGGAATATGCCCAAGCCAGATGAATTCCCATTCAACTTTTTCCTTTGTCTTCGTTTAATATCTGAAAACTGGAGATATGTTTTTGGATGGTTAACTGTCATAAGACATTCAAGTGGAGGAAAAATCCCCAGTTCCCATCTGTGTAGAAATGCTTCTCTCTAGTAGTCAGATTCTGTCTTTGGCTTTGGTCCTTTTAAACTCCCTTGCACCCTTTCAGTGGTTCTAAGTGCACCTGTGAATGCCTCTAGATCATTTGTTCAATATTTCCTGCCTGTGTGTAAGATATCCACAATATAATTCCTACATGCAACTTTATGAATTGCCTGCCTCATTTTTCAACCTCAAAGTTGCTTCTCGGTTTATAAGGTATTATTCAGTATCTCTGACTCCCAATATCATGGATTGGAAGAATTATTTTATGTGGAAACACAAAGATGCTGAAGAGCCAAAACAATCCAGGGAAAGAACAAAGCTAGAGGTATCATACTCCTTTATCTCAAACTGCACTGTGTGTCTCTTTTTGACTATTGTAGTTTTACAGCACATTCAATTGAAATAACATTCAATTAATCTACAGCAAAGGAGACAAAAATATGCAATGGGGAAAGGCAGTCTCTTCAATAAATGATATTAGGAAATTGAACAGCTATATGCAAAAGAATCAAACAGGACTACTTTCTCACACAATATAAAAGAAAAACTCAAAATGTATTTAAAGACATAAATATAAGATCTGAAACCATACAACTTCTAGAAGAAACCATAGGTAGCATGCCTTTTGACATCAGTCTTAGTGATATATATATATATATGTATACACACACATATACATACATACATATATATATATATCACTGTCAAAATATATATACATATATATATATATATATTTTTGCTATGTCTCCTCAGGCAAGGGAAACAAAAGCAAAAATAAACAAGTGGAGCTACATCAAAAAAGATGCTTTTGCACAGCAAAGGAAACTATCAACAAATTGAAGGCCACCCACTTACAAAATCAGAGAATTTGCCTGTAAATGATGTATCCAGTAAGAAATTAATATCCAAAATATACAAGGAACTTATAAGACTCAATGCTAAAAAACAAATAACCCAACTTTTAAAATGGGCAGAGGACCTGAATAAACATTTGTCCAAAAAAGATATACAACAGCAAGATTCCCCTATGACCCACCTCCTAGAGTAATGGAAATAAAAACAAAAATAAACAACTAGGACCTAATTAAACTTAAAAGCTTTTGCACAGTAAAGGAAACTATAAACAAGGGGAAAGACAACTCTCAAAATGGGAAAAATAATAGCAAATATAACAACTGTCAAAGGATTAATTTCAAAAATATACAAGCAACTCATACAAATCAATACCTGAAAAACAAACAACCCAATCAAAAAGTGGGCAGAAGACCTAAACAGACATTTCTCCAAAGAAGACATACAGATGGCTAGTAAACAGATGAAAAGATGCTCAACATCACTCATTATTCAGTTCAGTTTAGTTCCGTCATTTAGTTGTGTCCGACTCTTTGCAACCTCATGAACCGCAGCATGCCAGGCTCCCTGTGCATCACCAACTCCTGGAGTCTACCCAAACTCATGTCCATTGAGTCGGTGATGCCATCTAACCATCTCATTCTCTGTTGTCCCCTTCTCCTCCCGCCTTCAATCTTTCCCAACATCAGAGTCTTTTCCAATGAGTCAGCTATTCGCTTCAGGTGGACAAAATACTGGTGTTTCAGCTTCAACAGCAGGCCTTCCAATGAACACCCAGGACTGATCTCCTTTAGGAGGAACTGGTTGCATCTCCTTGCAGTCCAACAGACTTTCAAGAGTCTTCTCCAACACCACAGTTCAAAAGCATCAATTCTTCAGTACTCAGCTATCTTTATAGTCCAACTCTCACATGCATACATGACTACTGGAAAAACCATAGCCTTGACTAGACGGACCTTTGTTGACAATGTAATGTCTCTGCTTTCTAATATGCTGTCTAAGTTGGTCATAACTTTCCTTCCAAGGAGGAAGTGTCTTTTAATTTCATGGCTGCAATCACCATCTGCAGTGATTTTGGAGCCCCCCAAAATAAAGTCACTCATTATTAGAGAAATGCAAATCAAAACTACAATGAGATACTACCTCACATGGACAGAATGGCCCTTATCAAAAAATCTACAAACAATGAATGGTGGAGAGGGTATGGAGAAAAGGGAACCCTCTTGCACTATTGATGGGAATGTAAATTGATACAGCCACTATGAGGAACAGTATGGAAACTCCTTTAAAAACTAGGAACAAAACCAACATATGACCCAGCAATCCACTCTGAGGCATATACCCTGAGAAAACCAAAATTGAAAAAGACACATAATGCTCATTGCAGCTTTATTTACAATGGCTAGAACATGTAAGAAACCTAGATGTCCATTGACAATGAATGGATAAAGAAGCTGTGATACATATATGCAATGGAATTTTACTCAGCGAGAAAAAGGAATACATTTGAGTCAGTCCTAATGAGGTGGATGAACCTAGAGTCTCTTGTATAGAGTGAAAGAAGTCAGAAAGAGAAAAACAAATATTACATACTAACACATATATATGGAATCTAGAAAGAAGGTACTGATGAACCCATTTGCAAAGTAGCAATTGACAGAGAACAGACATATGGACACAGCTGCAGTGGGGAGAAAGGAGAATGAGATATATACAGTTGTATCTCAAAAAAATGGGAAGTGAAAAAAAACTGCAATGAGCTTCAAACAATACTTCCCAAAGAACAAACACCAAATTAGGTGATTGTTTCATGCATATACCATGCTATACCACAAATGGCTGTTTTCTTTAATCCCCAGCAGGCTATAGGGTATAAAAGGAAACAAGGGTAAAACATATTATGAGCTAAAAGTGCAACAGGTGCCCTCAGAGTGAAAGGCTTCCCTTTGGAGAGAATAAGGATGTAGCAAGGGCCTAAGAGCACAGCTGCAAATGATAGAAGGAAAGAAATACATAGCCCAAGTTCCCTAAAATTATCATACTGGGATACAGGGGCAACTCAGATGAGGTCTATTGCATTAGAGCTACTACAAAAGTACAAAACGTCTTCTTAACCCCAGCTTTGTATACCAATTCCCATACACCTGACTTCTGAGAATCTCTATAGCATCCCTTCGCACACTGAGCTACCACCCCATTCTCATCAGCACCCCAGGTGAAGGGTGGTGAGGGCCTTCATGTTTTTCTCTGCCCTGCACTGCAGCAAAAATTATATATATATATATATATATATAATGATTATATATATATATATAATGATTATATATATAATATTTGTATATATTATATACACATACATATAATTATATAATATATATAACATATATGTCTTATATATATATATATATACAAACATTATACAGATATATAATATTTTATAAATAATGGCCCTCTGGCAAACCAAAAAGAGCAGTCACACATTAGCCAGAATACCATCTAGCTAAGTAACGCTGATCTTCAATAAAATCAGAGAGGTGAATTTTAAAGAAATATCTACATTTTTTTAATGCTGATAAGCAATTCATGAGATGACTTAGACATATGCCACTCCTTCCCTCTGCTCTGTAACTTTTGAGAGGCTGGACTAAGAATTTCATTGATTTTTCTATCAAGACAACTCTTGTTACACTTTCTTTCACATCCCCTTGGCCTCACCTCTTGATTTCAGATGTGGCTACAGTGAACAGTTCTGTACTGCCTTCCATTCATGTAGAAAGGGCAGAGCTTCTGCTCAGAAAAGTGTCTTATGCTTTGTGCTGTGAGGCTTCTTTGATGCCATAACATAAGGGCTTCCCTGATGGCTCAAGTGGTAAAGAATCTGCCGGCAATGCAGGAGACATGGGTTTGATTCCTGGGTTGGGAAGATTCCCTCTAGCAGGAAATGGCTACCCAACTCCAGTTTTCTTGCCTGGAGAATCCCATGGGCAGAGGAGCCTGGTGGGATATGGACCATAGGGTCAAAAAGAGTCAGATGCGACTGAGCATGCATGCACAAGACCCTCAGGGTAGCCCATTCTGCACTCACACACGAGCAGCTGGAAGCAGGTGGAATATTAACATCCTCAAGAGTAACCTGCATCCACACAGGATGAGAGCTGATGGGTTAGATGCTACCATCCTCCACCCTAACCATCCTCAGACGGATGAAGTTCAGGCAAGATCATCCCAGCTGCCTCATATTGGTTTCTCCTAGTTTTACTCTCCCTGATCCTTTACTCCTGCTTTCTGGGATCACCCCTCCAACTGCACACATGTCATATCTTTAGGCTCTTTCACAGGAAATCATCTAAGACATCAAAAAGCAATGCTCTTCTATCCTTCCACCTCTCCCCACTTGTCTACTCTCTCCTTCCTCCATAAAGGATTCCAGATTCATGGGAGGGCTCTGAGTGAGGTGTGCAGCAAGGGTGAGAGTCAGGTCCCCAGCTCTGAGTCTGGCAGCTACCAGTGCTGGGCGCCCTTGATTTTAACAAGGATCATCTCTGAGAGCATGAAGGTCTATAATGAAAATAATCAAGGTCTTTCAGATAGAAAGGCCTTATATGCTCACATACTCATTTGGGCTTAGATGCCTGAAGCTTATTTTTTCATTGAATTTATGGGATGCAAATCCATAACTTTTTAAATACCAGCACCTTCTGCCAATTGTGAAAACTCCAAACTTTGGGTCATCACACATCTCTGGATGGATGAAGCACACAATTTTAGAAGCTGATTTTGGAAAAAAAAGTGGGTGCTTTACCAGAGACCACAGGGCAAGAGGTCTGTTTCTTTATGACCCAGGGTAATCTGAGCAGTGCTGACTATCCCAGCTCCACTCACAGCACCTTTCTTCCTTTAGTGGAAGAGTCTACTGTCATGGAAGCCATGAGGGTAGAATCGGCTAAAATAAAAACTGCTGGAAACTTCAGTGTTTTCTGCAATCCCTCCCCACATCTGTACCTGCCACCACTGTGCCCCAGCCCACCCCCAACCCCAGCCAAAAAAGAAAAGCTATGTATTGCTAAAATAGCCTGATGGCTCCAATTCTACCATTTGTTCTTCCAAACATTTACAATGCCTGTTATTTAAGAACACATCAGTTTTTACCAAAAATTTAAATAAATGCAATCAGTATCCCCCTGTCCAAATCTTTAATGTCACAAAAGTTTGAATGCAACCTCAACATTCAAATGAAAATTTTTAAATAAAGAAAATAACTTTCAAATATTATTTCCTTCAGTTCAGTTCACTTGCTCAGTCGTGTCCAACACTTTGCAACCCCATGAACCACAGCACACCAGGCCTCCCTGTCCATCACCAATTTCCGGAGTCCATCCAAATCCATGCCATCCAACCATCTCATCCTGTCATCCCCTTCTCCTCCTGCGCTCTATCTTTCCCAGCATCAAGGTCTTTTCAAATGAGTCAGCTCTTCACATCAGGTGGACAAAGTATTGGAGTTTCAGCTTCAACAGCAGTCCCTCCAATGAACACCCAGGACTGATCTCCTTTAGGATGGACTGGTTGCATCTCCTTGCAGTCCAACAGACTTTCAAGAGTCTTTTCCAACACCACAGTTCAAAAGCATCAATCCTTCTGCACTCAGCTTTCTTTATAGTCCAACTCTCACATCCATACATGACTACTGGAAAAACCATAGCCTTGACTAGACGGACCTTTGTTGGCAAAGTATTGTCTCTGCTTTTGAATATGCTATCTAGGTTGGTCATAACTTTCCTTCCAAGGNAGAGACAGGACAAAGGATCAGTGTAAATCAGTTCCAGGCAAAACCTGTGTAACATCCACACTCTGACTCAAAATCCACAAGCAGGCATCCTCAGTAGGAGGCAGGGGTTGACCTACTGCTGCCACTCCTGGGGCTGGCTCTGCCAAAGGCACCGCTGGCAGGCCAACTGGCAGCAGAAGGGCAGGGCAAGTGAAATCATTCTTTGATCTCATCTTTTGGAGGGGATTTTCTCTTTCCCAACCACTCTGATTCCTTCAGCTGAGCAGGTCCTGCCAGCCAGAAAGAAAAGCCCCTTAAACAAAGGTGTTGGAGACCTAATGTTCTCCACTGTCGAGAAATACCAGGACTTCTCAAAGAAAGCTTGCCCACACACATCACTGAAAGATGTAGGAAAGTAAAAAGGTAAGATATGGATTGGGAGGCTGTAGAATTTCACTGTGAAGGTGGAGCTGCTTGGAAGAGAAATCGTTAAGGGGAAGGCCCTTGGTTACACTGCAGGCAGGCATCTTTGCCATCCTTCCTGTTTTGCAAANTTGCCCACACACATCACTGAAAGATGTAGGAAAGTAAAAAGGTAAGATATGGATTGGGAGGCTGTAGAATTTCACTGTGAAGGTGGAGCTGCTTGGAAGAGAAATCGTTAAGGGGAAGGCCCTTGGTTACACTGCAGGCAGGCATCTTTGCCATCCTTCCTGTTTTGCAAAGTGTTTAGGCCAGTGTTAATTTTTAAGTGTATTTCCCTTACCACTTACATCAAAATCTACAGGGGGGAACTAGCTAAAAATGCAGATTCTGAACCCCTGGAGTTCTGATTCATGAAGCTTAGCATTTTTAATGAGTTTTCAAGAGGACTGTTATTCCATTATGTAATTTTTGAACAGACAACACATTTACATGGCACAAAACTTTAAAAATATAAAAAGTATATACAGTGAAAGTGTCTCTCCCATCCTTGTCAAGAGCTGCCCAGTTCTGACCTTTCCCTACCCCAACCTGCCATACAAACCTAGGTTACCACTGATATTCACGTCTTAAGAATCTTTTCTGAGGTTCTTTATTAGATATTTTATCAGATATCAAGCAAAACAAGTACGTATCTTCACTTGCCCTCAACAAAATTTAGCACTCTTCACATATTGTTCTTCATCTTTAAAAATACTTATAGATAAACAAGGTCTTACTGTATAGCACAGAGAACTATATTCAATATCTTATGATAATTTATAATGGAAAAGAATCTGAAAAAGAATATATATATTCATATTGCTGTTGTTGTTTAGTCACTAAGTTGTGTCCAACTCTTTTGTGGNTATTCTTGCCTGGAGAATCCCATGGACGGAGGAGCTTGGTGGGTTACAGTCCACGGGTCGCAAAGAGTCGGACACGACTGAGCGACTTCACTTTCCTTTCACTTAAAAAATTAAAAATAGAATTACCATATGATCCATCAATTTCACTTCTGCTATTTTCCTAAAAGAATTTAAAGCACAAACATATGTGTACACCATGTTTATAGCAGCATTATGCACAATAACCCAAAAGGTGGAGGAAACCCAAGTGTCTACCAAAGGATGAATGAGTCAACAAAATGTGGTATTACAATGGGAAATTTTTTCATCATGTTCATACTAGTATTTATTTTTAAAAGTTATACAGGCACATGAAAAATTCTCAAATAGAGCAAAATTTTACACAAAAAAATGTCTCCCTAGCATTCCTGACCCATCTTTTACCTCTCCAGAGACAACCAGTGTTACTAGTTTCTTTGGCAGACCTTGAGAAATTTCTATACACAAACATATATATCTCTTTCACTTGTACAAATTCTTGCATACAGAATAGACACAATCTATTCTGTAATTTGCTTTTCCTACTCACAATATATCTCAGAGATGGACCCATATCATGCACTCATTCCTTTTGACACTGCATAGTGTTCTGTGGCAGTTTCTCCACAATTTCTTAAACAATTCATTATTGATGGCCACAATAGTTATATATTCAGATTTGTCACAAAAGGAAATTCTGACACATGCTACAATATGGATGAACTACAAAGGCATTATGCTAACCAAAATTAGTGACAGAAGCACAAATATGCTATGATTCTACTCACATAAGGTATATAGTCAATTTATATAAAAAGAATGGTAGTTGTCAGGGGTTATGAGTAGGGGGAATGAGATACTATTTAGCAAAGGGTACAGAGCTTCCGTTTTGCAAGATGAAAAAAGTTCCAAAGATGAATGGCAGTGATAGGTGCACAATGTGAATGTACTTAATGCCACTGAACTGTACACTTAAAAACGGTTTAAAAATATAAATTTTGTGTTATTTATTTTACAATGACTAAATTCTTTTTTTACAAAAGAAGAAACTTGAAGCCAAATGAGGAGGAAGAGGAGAAATGACAGGATCATATTTGCATTTCTGAAAGCGCACACTAGCTTCATTATAGTGAAGAGGGAAAGGTAAGGTGAAGGCAAGACGGGGTCCTGATAGGAGGCTATTAGGAGAGTTCGCAGGAGATGATGATGGCTAGAACTGGGCTCATAATGAAAGTAAAAGAGAGAAGTAGACAAATTCAAGAGATATTTAGGAGGCGGTTTCATTAGAATGTGAATGCTTGAAATGGAGAAATAATGTTGAGGATCATTTTACTGCTGTGTATATCCTTATGGAATGATGAGGTAGAGAAAAGAGGAAGAGAAGTGGGCTTTAAAGAGAAAGTGATGAGTCCAGTGAGGACATGGCAACTGTGAGATGCCTGCAAGACACGCAAGAGCACATATGGCGAGTAGATAATATACATAGTTGGGGGTTGCCCAGGTGACACAGTGGCAAAGAATATGCCTACCAATGTAGGAGATGCAAGAGACACAGGTTCCATCCCTGAGTTGGGAACATCCTCTGGGGTAGGATGTGGCAACCCACTCCAGTATTCTTGCCTAGAAGATTCCATGGACAGAGGAGCCTGGTGGGCTATTGTCCATGGAGTCACAAAGAATCACACACAACTGAGCACATAACTCATTATACATAGTAGTCAAAGCTCAGAAGATAGTTTTGGAACTAAGGACATGGACTAGAGACTCATATGAGTGACATTCAATCCATTCATCCATAGATGAGATGACCCAGGGAGTATATAGAGCAAGAACAGAGGAGAATCTAGTATTAAAAAAGCAAACAATGTTAGACAGAAGGAAACCTGGGAAGGAGAACTGAGAAGTGTCCAAAGAGAATTGAAAACTGAGAATATAGACTCATGAAAACCAAAGAGAAAAACATTTCAAGGAGAATTTGGTCAACACTGTCAAAGGCTTTGGCACATAGATTCAAAAGTATCTACTGGATAAAGCAATACAGACGTCAGTGGCAAATGTGGCAAAGGGATTTCAGGGGGAGGTGGGTCCAGATACCAGAGGTGGGAGAATGAAGCGGGGGAGACTGTCCATTTAGACAAACATTTGTGTTATGAACGAGAGAGATAGAGTGGGGATTGTGGTAAGGCATGGATACAAGGACCTTATTTTTTCAAACCGGAGTGTTTTGCTTCTATTTTATGAAAATAGTAAGGGAGTGGATGAAGATGAAAGAAAAAGTTAAAAGGAGATAGAATTACTTCTAGATGAAGAGATGTCTTGTAGGGACACTCATAAAAGGGAGAAGGATGAATGGAGATGTGGGTGTTCTGGGTGTGGGTGTTGACTGCACACCAGTTTGCTGGTGTGTAGTCGGGGGGCATTTCCAAAAGTGAATTTCATTTTCTTTGTAATGTAGAAAGTAAAATCACTTGAAAAGAACTAGATGGAAAGTAGGTGTCAGGGGTTAAAGGAAAATTTAAGTGGAATGGAGAAGTTTTGAAATGACTACTTGGCAGAAAAGGCAAGAGAACAGAAGCGATCGAGGAAATTTAGGAAAGGCCCAGATGAAGCCGAAGCCTCTGAATTAGTGACAGAAATCTACACTCCAAAGATGTTCAACAGACCAGGCTCAGGCTGAGAAAAGAAAAACACATTTCCCAGGCTGGTATGTCAGCAGGATAACTTTTGATTCACAGACAGACTAAAGAACGAGGAAGATTGGCAGGTGCCAGGCTTCATAAACCAGGGAACTTACGCATGAGACTTGTCTTGGGTACTCACAAGATGCATAGATCTCTGCACATACCTGCCAGTATCTTCAGCTTATACAGAGGCATTGATGGGGTTCAGTCACATAGATATGGTCCAAGTAGTCTCAACAACACATTGCTCTATAAGACTGTGTCTTTGCAAACAGCTCCCACTGTGAGAACAGAAGAACATACATTTCGAGGACAAGGGAGGAGCCTCTGATTGCCTGGGTCCACCTTATGGATCAACTGGCAGTCACATGCTCTCAATGACCTCCAACAGCAACAGAGCAGAATAATGGGGCATCTGATAAGAGTTAAGCTGAAATAATTTTGAACCTAAAATAAGTAGAGGAGAAAGGGCTGTTGAATAGACTAGGTGGTGGTCTTTGTGAGGGTAACACACTGGGAAGGACTAACCATCAAAGCAGAAAGGATAGAAATGAAGGTGTTGACTACTGACTGTCATTTCAGAAATCAAGCAATTCCAGGTATTGACAAGGTCCCCATAGCCATAGACACAGATGACGGAAGTTAAGGACTTTGGCCAGGGTGATCAAGGAACTAAGTTGCTAAGACTCCATTTGTTCCCCTGAATGTTGAAGTAGCAGAGCGGAAAGGAAAACCATGAGCAAGTCCTCAATGAATGAAGCAGGAGACAAGGAGAGCAAGTGCTATGAACCTAAAATTAGTAAGAATTTTTTTTTACTAGAAAACAGAGAATAAATGCTGAGGACCCCTTGTCCTGAACTTGGGATGTGGAAGAATTGAAAATCCACTGTGGAAAAAAATCTTCAGGGAGAGACAAACTTCAGTAAGGTTCAGAGACTGGGGAAATGTGTAGGATGCTTTCATAGCCCCAGAGCACAATGAAAAGATCTAAATACTCGTAGATTAATGGAAGGTTGAGTCAGCCAAAGAGAAGCAAAAAATAATAATAATAATAATAAAATAAAGTAGAAAGTAAGAATATGAGAAACAAACCGAAAACAAAACCTTTAAGTGCTCACAGCACTGGCAGTAACCAAGAGACATACAGAGGTGTCACTGATTTAGTAACCGCCCTGTATATGCCTGCTAAGTTGCTCCAGTCCTGTCCAACTCTTTGTGACCCTATGGACTATAGCCCTCCAAGCTACTCTGTCCATGGGATTCTCCAGGCAAGAATACTGGAGTGGGTTACCATTCCCTCCTCCAGGGGATCTTCCCAACCTGGGGACTGAACTTGGTCTACCTGCATCTCCTGCATTGCAGGATTCTTTACCCACTGAGCCACCTGGGAAAGCCAGTGACCACCTTGCTGCTGCTGCTGCTAAGTCGCTTCAGTCGTGTCTGACTCTGTGCGACCCCATAGACGGCAGCCCACCAGGCTCCCCCGTCCCTGGGATTCTCCAGGCAAGAACACTGGAGTGGGTTGCCATTTCCTTCTCCGATGCATGAAAGTGAAAAGTCAAAGTGAAGTCGTTCAGTTGTGTCCGACTCTTCGTGACCCCATGGACTGCAGCCTACCAGGCTCCTCCACCCATGGGATTTTCCAGGCAAAAGTACTGGAGTAGGGTGCCATTGCCTTCTCCGAGTGACCACTCTACATGCTGACAAAAGAACTAATCCCAATAGCTCCCAGGTGTTTAGAAGGAATTAGGGTAATTGGTAGAATCCCTGTACCAAGTGGATTGCTTCATGGAGGGTACTTGTCTACAGGCCAGCGAGAGACAGAAGGAATTACAGCAATCCTCTAAATAGAGGTGAACCTGGAAAGGTCAGCCATTAACCCTTTCCCCATGTGCAAATTTTTCTTCTTTGGTCCTCTGCTGTCTCATGGTCCATTCACCCCGAACTCAAAAACCATAATTGAAAGAAGCATCAGGGAATTCTGACTTTCAACATTGCCTTCATTTCTAGCTCCTCATTGGGGTCAATCTCTCATTGGCAGAATTCTACTTCTAAATTTGTCCTCTGTTGTGCACCTTGCCAGAATCATGGAAAGAAATGCTTTTTTAAAACTTGGCAAAGAGAGTTTTTTTTGTATTTGCCACATTGTGATCCAGTGACACTAGTAATAAAGAGCCGACCTGCCTATACAGAAGATGCAGGTTCAATCCCTGGGTCAGGAAGATCCCCTGGAGGAGGGCATGGAAACCCACTCCAGTATTCTTGCCTGGAGAATTCCCTGGACAGAGGGGCCTGACAAGCTGCAGTCCATGGGGTTGCAAAGAGTTGGATGTGACTAAAGACTCTTGAGAGTCCCTTGGACTGCAAGGAGATCCAACCAGTCCATTCTGAAGGAGATCAACCCTGGGATTTCTTTGGAAGAAATGGTGCTGAAGCTGAAACTCCAGTACTTTGGCCACCTCATGCGAAGAGTTGACTCACTGGAAAAGACCCTGATGCTGGGAGGGATTGGGGGCAGGAGGAGAAGGGGATGCCAGAGGATGAGATGGCTGGATGGCATCACCGACTCGAAGGACGTGAATCTGAGTGAACTCCGAGAGTTGGTGATGGCCAGGGAGGCCTGGAGTGCTGTGATTCATGGGGTCGCAAACAGTCGGACACGACTGAGCGACTGAAATGAAATGAACTGAACTGAACTGAACTGAAGCGACTTAGCACACGGCACACACGTGATCCCTGTCAAGCAAGAGGAATGTGGCTCCTGGCACTGAATTCCCATGGCAGTTCTCATAGCAGTCAGTAATGTCACCAAGTAGACTGTAGCTGAGATATAATCTCTGTCCTCACCATTCAGGTTAAGGCAGGCTCAAAACCCTGACATATTTCTAAAAATATTAGGAATAAGCTTTTGATTAGATGTGTTGGACCATAGGACTCCTTCAAAAGTTACAGAAAGACACTTTATCACTCTTGTTATTTGTCTCCTTGAAAGACTACATCGTGCAATTACTTAGTGCTTAATTTGGGTAGCATGATCTATAGGCTTTTGACTTACTAATCTAAAAAGATGGAAGTCCATTTAAGAGAAGGTATCTAGGAATAGAAGCTGGTTGTTTCAGTTTAACCAAATATTAAAGACCACATGAAGAAGAGAAGTTGACTTGTTGATACTTTGGTTCCTGTAGTGTCAAGATCAGTTGCCTTTATGACCTTGTGTTTTCTTTGATGGTTTGGGTGTTTTTTTTTGTTTTGTTTTGTTTTTTGCTAAAATGATTTTATTAGACATGAACAAATGCTTGCTTAAGGATTTTATGCCCAAATTTGTTCTGGTTCTAAGGGAATCTTTTATGAGAAGATATTTTATTTTCCTTTCAAATATATTATGTAAGTTTATGCTGCTGAGTTCTGACTTAAGGTATGTGTTACTACTCATCTTTTCATCTTCTACTTCTGAAACTGTAACATATGTAAAAGGAAGGAGTGTGAGTTACACATGTTCTTTTTGAGGAGGTGTGACAGCTTATGATTGTGGGGCATGGTGTGAGGCTGAGGAAATCAAGTGTATAACTTAAAGCAGAGCTCAGAATACCATATTCTCTGTCCACGCCCTTTTCTCTTTATGAACCTGTACTCATCCTCACCTTGCCCAGTGGACAAATATGTCTTGAACACCAGCTATGGGCCAGGGACTGTTCTAGGCTTGAGAGAGACAGTGGGGAGAGAGACCTCCTGTTCTCATAAACAAAAAGAGACAGCCAGCATGACAAAATAGGTATATTAATCAATTACTTATTTCAGATGGTGAAAGTACAAAAAGAAAATGAAACAGGGTAATGAGAGAGACTTGCAGTCAAGGAAATTCTCTAAGGAGGAGACATTTAAACTAAGATTTGAATGACAAAAAGGAATTAGCCTTTCAAAGATGTCAGGAGTGAGTTTCCCAGGTAATGGATGAACCTGAATGTGAAAATGAATGTGACACATTCGAGGGCCTGAAGAAGGCCAGGAACACAGTGAAGAAGGATCTTATTTTAAACAGGCGGAGAAACTATGAATTGAAATGGGGTGGGAGTGGATTCAGGAAGGCCAGTTAAGAGCCTCTTGGGGTTTTGACTTCCCTGGTGACTCCGACAGTAAAGTATCTCCCTGCAAGGCAGAAGACCTGGGTTCAATCCTTGGTTGGCAAGATCCCCTGGAGAAGGGAATGGCAACCCACTCCAGTATTCTTGTCTGGAGAATTCCATGCACAGAGGAGCCTGGAGGGGTCACAGAGAGTCAGACACAACTAACACTTTTACTGGGGAAGGTCAGGGAAGTAACAACAGTGCTCAAATTTGGAGAAAGTAGTGGATATGGACAGAAGGGATATATTTGGGAGAAAAACCCAGTAGGACTTTCTGATAGACAAGATGTAAAATAAGACTAGGCTGAAATGACGGTTTTTTTGTTTGCCTGGCTACTTGCTTGTTTTGGTCTGAGCTGCTTGGTAGATGGTAGTACATTTAACTGAAAGGGGGAAAGCAGGGGTGGGGGACACATGCAAGACAGTGCAGGAAAAAAAAAAACTGGGTTTTCAAACACAGTAAATGTAAGACACCCATTAGCCATCCAAGTGAGACACTAAGGAGACTGAAAGTATACAACTCTGGGTATAGCTCTGGGCAAGGAACAGATTAGAAGCTCAGTCATAGGCAGATGGTAACTGAAGCCATGAGATTAAAAGGAATCGAGTAAGACAGAGTAAACAGAAACAAGAAAGAAAGGTGGTCCAAGGATCAAGCCCCAAGGCTCTCATATTCTCTTTCTGAAAACTAGGAATTTAAAAATTACATACTCTGTCAACCCTTTAACAGAGAGTTATGCAAGAACAAAGAGTTACAATGGATATCTTAGATACAAAAGAATCCTATGACATTGGGTTGACAGTTCATGCATGTGGTATTTGTTTGTGAAAATACCGAGCTATATATGGACCAATTCCCGTAAAAACAAATAACGATGCTGTTTTATTGCCACACATTGACCTTCAACTAATCACAACCAGATTTGGAAAAACACAAAGTGATGGCACTTGGTTTCTTTGAACACTAGAGGGAGATATACACAGCTGCAAATCACAGAGAGGAAAAGACTTTTTTCCCTATACAATTACTCTTTTACCATAGAATCATAGAATATTAAAAATTTTGTTATTCTTGAAATCACTGAGAAATTAATCATATCTTAACAGTAAAATAAATTACACATGTTTGTAAAGTAACCCAATTTCTCTGTTAAATCAGGTTTTGCTGAAAAGTTATTCATATATGTTTATTATATGCTATATCTTCCAGTGACATCTTAATCATTTTTCTCTTGGGCAAAGTGAAGCAATAATACATAAATCAGGCCATTTTTATTTAGAGAAGCATCAGTTCTTCCTCCCAAGGAATTCTGGTAATACACTCATTGAAATTTGAAGTGTCAAAAGCTTTGACTGGACCTTATGTCTGTGAACGCTGGGAACGTGCTGCACTTCATCACGTTCAGTGTTTTTCAGGTGACTTAAAGGTTATTGGCACCGACTTCATTCTGGGCTTTTTATTTGCCCAATAAAA
This sequence comes from Neotragus pygmaeus, assembly GCA_006410875.1. Lineage (NCBI taxonomy): Eukaryota > Metazoa > Chordata > Mammalia > Artiodactyla > Bovidae > Neotragus > Neotragus pygmaeus. The sequence goes on along the minus strand of SJYV01014043.1, from coordinate 602,142 downwards.
TGCTCTTCAACTTTGCTAGGTAATCACATAGATATGTAGTGTTTTCATGATTGCTTGGGGCAGCTAGAAAACTTTCCCTTTATTTACTTTGGTAATCTTTCCAAGGAACATACTCTAAAGTGTCCTCTTTTCCTGATCAAAGGTTGAATATGAGCCTGATCCAACAACTCTCAGGCCACCAAATACTTTCTTTGACCTTGTAACTAATTTAATAAGTCCTCCTTTCTGTAACTTCAACACAGAAATGCTTCTGGTAATTGAAGAGGGAAAAAATATCTTTCTATTCATAGAGAAGGAATCTACTATAGGAAAAGAGGCGATTTTCTGAAATCAAACTGCTGTGAATCCTGACTTTGGATGGATGTTAATTAAATGTATTGAAGTGATCATTTCAGACATATATCAAATCATTATGCTGAACAACTTAAACCAATGTTACGTGACAATTATATCTCCAAAATAAATCCTAACTTCATCTCCACTGGTGGTGAAGGCAAACATTACTTTGCATTTCTGAACTGTTATTTTCTTTTCTCTAAATTGAAATCACAACCTTTTAGAATTGTGGAGCTGATTCATATATTGGAGGGAAAGCATCTAGCTTAGCTCCTAGGGAAAAAATCAAGCATTCCAAGTTAACTGGGTCTCCCTTTCCTTCCAGGTGAAATGCTCTATAAAACAACACTGTAAATCATAATTCACAGATTGCATGCTATGAGGCAATGGTCAAGTGCTGGGGCCCTGTACAGAATGACCTGAGCTGCATCGCAGCTATATTTTCCTGTGCTCTACAGGACAAGGATATATATAGGACCTTTCCAAGTGATCAACCACTCATAAATATGGGCTCGTGAGTCAGGAGAGCAGAGAGGTGGCATTGGAAGTCTGCTGAAGACTGCTATCCCTGGAGGAATGACTTCCTCTTCCCCTCCACAATTGTAAATTCCACCTCCCCACTCCCATGAAGGTCCAGTTCAGATCCTCCTTTTTCCAAGAGATATTCCCGGCTTAAATAAACTCACTTCTCCAAACACCTCTAACATTTACCCAATTCAATCATCTGGCAATTCATGCCTGGCATTCCTACTTAACCATTTCATTTACACGTCTCTCCCCAGCCAGGTAGGTTCTTAAAAGGCACAGTTAATATTATGTCGCATTTTGTAGTGCTTAACTTTAATATATGTCATAGTGCTCTACATGAGGTAGGCTGTATTTAGATGTATTTCCATGTCAGTTTTCCTTCAGTTTACTTTGTGGTGTGCAGCTTGACAATGAAACTCATTCACATTAACTGTGTAGGTAGTTAAGATCATTCTGAGGACAATATCTGAAATTTATCTCTTCTACTTAAACCATAAATTCATAAAAAGAAAGAGCCCAAAAGCATAACATATTACACTTACATTTGTATCATATACTCTGGTATCTCTGCCATGATTTTTGATGAGTATTCCCTTTCATTTGAAACAGATTAGTTACCATGATGTAGTGATTATCACTCACAGATAAAATACAGCAGAATATATGATAAATACTTGCATCACCAGCAAGCCATCTTTTAAACCTCTTTGTCAAATCTTACTAACAGTGAAGAAAAGTATGAGTGGTAATGTGACACCTGTAAAACTCTGAGAGTTGGCATTCATGACTCCATTTTCACATACATAGAATGGAAACAGACAAGGAAAGTTTATCATTATTTTTCTTTTTTTTATTGAAGGATAATTGCTTTACAGAATTTTCTTGTTTTCTGTCAAACCTCAACATGAATCAGCCATAGGTATACATATATCCCATCCCTTTTGAACCTCCCTCCCATCTCCCNGAAGGGGATGACAGAGGATGAGATGGCTGGATGGCATCACGGACTCAATGGACATGAGTTTGAGTGAACTGATGGACAGGGAGGCCTGGCGTGCTGTGATTCATGGGGTCATGAATTCAAAGAGTCGGACATGACCGAGTGACTGAACTGAACTGATATATATTTATTTATTTTTAGTCATTATATATACAATATATATATATATTTATACTTTTCATCAATTACATAATAAATTCAGAGATGCATATATATAACCCAATCAATTCTAATGAACAAATATGAATTCTAAAACTTTTGCTACATTTCTCCTGGAAAATGGTGGGTACAGATAAGAGATCTGGAACTGTTGTTGTCAGTTGATTCCATGAACAGAAAATGAAAGAATGCAGAGCTGAGAGGGTCATAGGAAAATGGGGTCAGAATCAGGATAGCATTGAGTCCAAGATCAAATTATTCCTGAAAACAGATCTACCCATCTTTCAATTCAAGCCAAGTTGACTTGCAAGTTGTGTAGTCTGTGACTGTCAATGAAAAGAATTCTAACATACATTGGAAATGATTTTTCTTTGGACAAGACTATTCTGAAAACTCTTCCCTGTTTGCTAAAGTCCTATTTATCCTTCAAAGCTTAAGCTAGCTTTTATTTTCTCAGTGAAACTTTGCCTGACTCTTCACTAGCCCTACCTCCCTCAGCCAGAGATATTTGCTTTTCTTAATGCTCTTGAAATGCTTCACATCAATTTTTCCACATGTTGCAATTATTCATTTAAAAGAATATCTGCTCCAGAAGGCCTAACAACTGTGAACAATTTAAGATAGAAGATCATATCTCTTTTTGCCATAAATTCTAATGTAGCAGTATGTTTGAACTATCAGCACTCAACACATTTGTTATTCTTAATACGTGAAGGAGACAGCAGAGTTTATTTCAGTTAGTAGTAGAAAAAAAATTACTTAAAATTAGATCTTTTTGCAGTTGGAATTTTTGAGTCAGTTAACCGCTCGAGGGGCTGAATCAAACTCTGAAGGCCCTGCTTACTGTTGTAAATTCATGATGGGGGTTTCCTTTCAATTCTGAGATTTTCTGAGTGATTTCTCATTTCAGTCTGCTGAATTCAGTCTGTATGATGATTGGAGTAAAATCAAAGTGATCACAAAATTGAACCCAAAAGGCTAGAGAAAAGTTTGGTTAAAGCCAACACATGGGGACCTCCCTGGCTGCCCAGTGGTTAATAATACATTCAGGGGATGTAGGTTTGATCCCTGGCTGGGGGGCTAAGATCCTGCATGCATGGCAGCCAAAGGAAACCAAAACGGAAAACAGAAAAAATATTGTAACACATTCAATAGAGATTAAAAAAAAAAAAANCGAAGTTTCCAAAAGCCAAAGAGTATGTAACCAATGAAAGGATAAAATTTCAAGGCCTGTACAGTAAAGCAGCTGTTAGATGATTTACTGGAAAATTCCCCCAAAACATAACAGAGGCTTCCGACTACAAAGGAAATCTTTTCCTTCAAGTTCATAATATTAAAGTTCAATACGTTATGCTCCCCAAAGACCTCTCTAATAAAATCTGGGGTTTTCATGATCACCTTCGCCTTCGGGATCTGACTCTTTTCATTGCCCTGCATAGCCAGGGTGCCACTGGTGTGAGGCTCACTATGTGTGTCCTCAACTGCAGGAATTCATTCCTTCTGTGCAGTTTCCAGTGTCAATAACAGAAGCTAGGACTTCATTTTTCAGGCATACCAGTGACTCATGCTAAACTAAGCAAAGCAGATAACCTCTCACTTTCAATTAGAGGAATTATCTTAGACCTGCCAGCAGGGCACTATGTGGATTTATCAATACAAAGCAGCAAAGAAAAGTGCAAAGCAATACTTGTAGGGTGAGGGGAGGGGTGACAGAGACAAGAACACTGTTTCCAGTGCCTCCCTCAGCTTTCTTCATGGGTGACTGACACAAGGAATGACTTTCTCAGATGCTGCAGCACCTGAGTGATTCAGCCAGGTCCTGGCGGAGGCCTGTGAAAGTGACCAGAGACAGGATAACTCCGCAGAGCAGTGACTGTGGGGGTACCTCTGTGACCAAATGGGCCTAAAAGCCCTTAATACTTCCCCAAACCTAAACTTCCCCATTTAACCTCATCCTCGACTGGACCATTTATTAGGAGTTATCAGAAACGTGCTGGACTCTTCATAAGGTTGTATTTACACATAAAACACCTTCTGGCTCAAACTTCAAGGAGGACCCTTGCTGTACACAGGGCACAATTGAACTTGCTGAGGGGTAATTGCTCCTGGGACTTTGATCCACAGGGGAAAAGCAGAAATGGCAGTGGAGGCAAGAGACACAGTGATGTCAGCTGAAGTCAGAACCAGAGGTGGTCCCTGCCACTTGCCTCCTTTTGTATTTTTAACATGCCAGTCAGTTCTAGCCTGCCTGTCCCTGGTTGTGCCAGAAGCATGGCCAGGCCATCGCTGCAGACAGGAGAAGTCCCCCCAGCAGACAGCCCATTGTTGGATCACTGATTAACAATAAGGAGTCTGCTCTTCCTTGTTTGGATGTTCAGACAGAAAGAACACGGCTTCAGTACGTGTGACTAGCTGGTTGAACCTCCAGGCTAAACATTCCTACTTTTTTTAAGAAAAGAACATGGAAATGGTCCAATGGCAATGGGAACGCTGATGCAGGAATGACTTGTTTAGTAACTATGACACTCATCTGTGACACACGAGTCAAGCATCCAGAGTCAGACACTGACATGGGCTGATGCTGTGGGAGCAGGAGCAGAGAGCTCTCAGCTTAGGTTCCTGCTCGGCCTCCTGTAGCCACAAGCAGTGAAGATTTGAGTTCCTGTGTGGGTGACTCAGCGTGGCCTCTGTTCTCGGAAGATAAATTAGATGTCACGTGCTTGACTCTTGGTAAAATAGGTTATTCTGGGAAAAATGCAAACAGACTTCAAAAAAAAATTCCAGTCAATATGAAAGTTGCCTTATCAGAAAAGGTGCATATTTGAGCCATGACAAGAACTGTGTCCTTCCTTGTGAAAAAATATTATCTTCAAAGTTGTTGAGAACTGTTTACCACATGGATCCTTTGAGTTGTGCTGATAAGGAGGAGAGCAAACACCACTCCCAACGATGCTGGGCTGTGGGGACACCATGCCCTGTGCTGCACCCTGGATGCAGCCGAGGAGCAGCTGTGAAGTCTGTTTTCATGACAGCAATGAATGGTCCCAGGGCTTAGTGTTTTCCTGTGGCAGGAGATAACCCTCGGATCCGTTGGAGAACTGTCTGTTCTAAGTGTGTTGGATAGCTTCTCTTCTGCACTCCGTGAAGGTGTGTGCCTCAGGAGGCAGGTCCCCTTGCCCTCCTCTCGTCCCCCTGTGCTGACAGACCAGTGCCCTCATTCAGAGCTCAGGCAGCAATGTGCTCATAGCAGATCGGCTCAGGCCCAGGGATGACTCATGACCTACCATTCCCCTCAGGCAGTGATTGGTGCAGGGATCAAGTTTTTTTTGTTGTTTTTTGTTTTTTAATAGAAAACACTGCTTAGAGGCTTTGGGAAAGGTTTTCCTCCCTAATAAAAGGAACCTTGACATGACTGAGCAGCTGGATTAACCTTTCCTTCAACCCTACCTCTGTACTTCTTGTTTAGGGAGAGGATATATTTCCTATTGTTTAAACCCCATTGGATATGGTGAACATTGCCAAGGAAAAGCATTCTTACTGGCCTTACTGATTCCTGGTGGTAGGAACCTAAATTTACTCTCCACCTTTGGAAGAGAGCTACAAGTACACATACACAGTGAGCTGTGTGAATCAAGGCAATTGCAGTTGAATTTGCTCATCTGTAAAATGGGATTAGCAGCAATAACAACTGCAGAGGTTTATGATGATTTAGTACAGATAAAGCTCTTAAAATAGAGCACAGAGACTCAATTTAAATGTCAAATGTTATTATTATGAAGATGAGACAAGAAGGATTGATCATCTTGGGTTAAATTAGGGCTACCAAGTAGAAAAGATTACAGCAGAGCCTGGTAATATAAAGGAGGCAATAATCGCAGTTTAACAGTGTCTTCATCATGCTCATTCTCTCTAGAGTATATGGGTGACCTGGCTGTAACAGCAGCTCTCATTCCTTTCATCTCCAAGCTTGGTTCAGTTTACCTGCAGGGGAGGGCTGAAAGCTGTCCCAGAGATGGCCCTGCCCTGCCCCTGGAACTTGTGACTATGTTACCTTACATGACAAGAGTTCGACAATGTTTGTGTATCTGACTCAATGCTTCCACTTCCAAAAATCATTTCCATGAAATAACACAAAATTCGCTGACAAAATTACATCCAATAATATATGTTTATATGGTAATTTTGTTAGCCAAGATAAGATACAATCTAAAATGCCTGGAAATCAAAATACAGTTAAATAAATTATGATATGGGCTTTCTAGGTGGCTAGTGGTAAAGAATCTGCCTGCCAATGCAGGAAACATAAAGAGACCAGGGTTCAATCCCTGGGTCAGGAAGATCCCCTGGAAGAGGGCATGGTAACCCATTTTAGTATTCTTGCCTGGAGAATCCTATAAACAGAGGAGACTGGTGGGCTACAGTTCAGTCCTCAGTCATGTCCAACTCTTTGGGAACCCATATCTTCCCTGTCCATCACCAACTCCCAGAGCTTGCTCAGTATTCATGTCCATCAAGTCAGTGATGCCATCCAACCATCTCATCCTCTGTCATCCCCTTCTCCTCCCGCCTTCAGTCTTCCACAGCATCAGGGTCTTTTCCAATGAGTCAGCTCTTAGCATCAGGTGGCCAAAGTATTGGAGTTTCAGCTTCAATATCAGTCCTTCCAATGAATATTCAGGACTGATTTCCTTTAGGATGGACTGGTTGGATCTCCTTGCAGTCCAAGGGACTCTCAAGAGTCTTTTCCAACACCACAGTTCAAAAGCAACAATTCTTCAGTGCTCAGCTTTCTTTATAATCCAACTCTCACATCTATACATGACTACTGGAAAAAACATAGCTTTGACTAGATGGACCTTTGTTGGCAAAGTAATGCCTCTGGTTTTTAATATGCTGTCTAGGTTGGTCATAGCTTTTCTTCCAAGGAGCAAGCATCTTTTGATTTCATGGCAGCTATAGTACACAGAGTTGCAAAAAGTTGGATAGAAATGAATCAACTTAGCAGGCAGGCACACATGCAAATTATGATACATCCACTGCAAAAAAATGTTATTCTAAAATTTAAAACAAAATGACAAAGTTCTTAAATATACTGACTAGTACAAGGTGGACAGAAGGCAGAAGCAACATTGTGCTTGGAATTTTATCTTAAAAACATTAAAAAACATTTTTTTAAGACTGGAAGAAATATATCTCCTAATTCCATTAACAAAAGAAAGGTTAAATAAGTTGTGGTATAGGGACATGATGGGCTTCCCTGGTGGCTCAGTGGTCAAGAATCTGCTTGTAGTGCAGGAGTCACAGGGGACGTAGGTTTGATCCCTGGGTCATGAAAATCCTCTAGAGGAAGGCCTGGGGATCCACTCCAGTATTCTTGCCTGGAGGATCCCATGGAAAGAGGAGCCTGTTGGGCTACAATCCATAGGGTTGCAAAGGGACAGACACGACTAAAGCGACTTAGCGCACACATAGGCACATGATAAAATATTTAAAAATTTTTAAATGAGTAGACGAGTCATATTAAGGAAACATAGATGGATCTTAATAAATATATCAAAACAAGCTAAACAAAATATTACATTATTTAGGCACACGTAGGTATACACGTGCATGCTTGTGTGTGTGTGACAAAACTAAGAAACAAAGTGGTGATAAACACAAAAATGTGGGACAGTAGTTCTCTCTGGCAATGAAGGCAATGGCACCCCACTCCAGTACTCTTGCCTGGAAAATCCCATGGATGGAGGAGCCTGGTGGGCTGTAGTCCATGGGGTCACTAAGAGTCAGACATGACTGAGTGACTTCACTTTCACTTTTCACTTTCATGCACTGGAGAAGGCAATAGCACCCCACTCCAGTGTTCTTGCCTGGAAAATCTCATGGATGGAGGAGCCNTATTGATCTTATATTTATTTTCTTTGCTGCAGTTCCTTCGAAATTAAGGAGACTTATTTGAATCTTGATTATGTAGAAAACTAAAAACCAACAGTGAAAGATATAGTCCAATTTTTAAATGGCCACAAGATTTAAATAGACATTTCTTCAAAGAAGATATACCAATGGCTAGTAAGTACATGACAAGATGCTCAACATCATTAGTCATTAAGGAAGTGAAAATCTAAACCATAAGAAATTTAACTTTATACTCACTAGGATGTCAATTATCAAAAGGACAGTAACAAGTATAGGGAAGGATATGGAGAAACTGGAACCCACATACCGTTGGTGGGAATGTAAATTGATATAGTCACTTTGGAAAACACGGTGGTTCCTCAAAGTTTAAGCATAGAGTTACCATATGACCCAGCATTTCTACTGCTAGTTATATACTCAAGAGAAATGAAAATATATATCCACACAAAGCTTTGAAAATATATATCCACACAAAAACTTGTATTAGCAACATTATTCTTAACAGCCAAAAAGTAAAAAGGGTAAATGTTCAATAACTGATGAATGGGTAAGCAAAATGTGATATATCCATACAGAAGAATATTATTCAGCAGTAAAAAGGAATGCAGTGCTGATATATGTGACCATATGGATGAACCTTGAAAACGTGATGCTAAGTGAAAGAAGCTAGTCACAAAAGATCATTTTTTGATTCCATTTATGTGAAATGTATAGACTAGGCAAACATACAGAGACATAAGGTAGTTTAGCAGTTGCCTAGAGCTGAGAAGTTTGGGGTTTCTTTGTGGGGAGATGAAAATGTTCTGGAATTAGACAGTGGTGATGGTTGATATATTTTAATAAATATATTAAAAATCATTGAATTGCACACTTTAAATAGGTGAACCATTTGGTATGAGAATTATGTTTCAATAAAGCTGTTATTTAAAAAGAGTATTCAGTGCATTGTGGAAAATATTCAGACATTGGCTCATTTTTCATAATTTAAATGTACCNATATTAAAAATCATTGAATTGCACACTTTAAATAGGTGAACCATTTGGTATGAGAATTATGTTTCAATAAAGCTGTTATTTAAAAAGAGTATTCAGTGCATTGTGGAAAATATTCAGACATTGGCTCATTTTTCATAATTTAAATGTACCAATAAGGACCCACCGTATTTTTGGCAAGAGAGTTTGCCTGACTGCAAAGCACTCTTTGGTATCAAATTTCTTTAAACGTGTTTGAAATGTTCTTACAGTCACAGGAGATGATTACTACAGTCTCTAGTCAAGTTTCAGATGGTTCACTCATAGATCCCTGCCTTTTTAAGAATAGAGTTAGACTATGCTTCCTGAGTGAAAGAGTTATTTTTGAAAGAAATTAACTCACAGGCTTTTACTATAATTCAAAGTAAATATGAGCTTCCTTATCCAGGAACTGGAAAAAGATTTATTTACATTTGCAATCATTTTGACAAAAACTCTATATAAATCTCACATATAGAGGTTATTTCCATTTCTAACCATTCTAAGAATAAATGTAGTATAGCCAGTTTAACTTAGATGGCCTTTGTTTGTTGTTTAATTTTCACAGGCATTTTAGACAACCCACAAATGACACCTATTCCTACAATCACACAGTGGGGCTGGGGTAGGGGAGCGACCATAAATATTTCTGTGGTTATTTTTCAGAAAATATAATTTGCCACTAGGGATGACTTTTAAAGTTTATATTAGCCATTTTCACTTTTGCATGAATATATTCCCTTCTGAGATGCAATTTTCATAAGAGGGAGAAAACGTGAGTACAAAGCCTTAAAGGAATTGGGAGGGGGAGCATAAAGAAGGAAATAAGGTGCTTACAGAAGTAGAGACAGGTTTACCTACCACCACTCTGGCAGGGCAACCCTTAAAACACCCAAGTGTCTTATGCTCCTATCCCTGTTGATAGAAATGGTGGGTATGCTACCAAAAAAAACAAAAACAAACCTCTCTGAATTCATTCCACTCTTCATCCAATCAGTTCTCTTCATCCTATATTACCTCTCTCCTTCTCCCAAACCGTGCCTTACTGAAGACGCGACTTCACTGCAGGTTAATACGACTCTTAATACGGAGAGCTGCATTGCCGAAGGCACTGAAGGGCGTTGTTCAATTTCACTGGCCCACCCTCAGTTAGTTTCCTCATTCAGTCAGCTTTGCAGGGACAACACCTTGGCTTCATGGCCAGCCACAGCCAAATCGAGCAACACATTCCAAAGCCAAACTCATTTTCCTCTCAAACACGCTCCTCCTCCACTGTTACCTCTATTACTAAATTGATTGCCATTGAAATGGTTACTGTATTACTGATCCTGCTCACAGTGCCAGTTGTCTCGCGTATCTCACTGTGCACACTGCTGAACCCATGAAAGGCCAGGTGTGCGCCAAGAGGCTGGAAGACTCCAGGAGCAGGAGCTGCAGACTTGTTTATTTCCTCCTGCCTAGCACAGGAGAAGACAACGGCACCCCACTCCAGTGCTCTTGCCTGGAAAATCCCATGGACGGAGGAGCCTGGAAGGCTGCAGTCCATGGGGTCGTTAAGAGTCAGGCACGATTGAGCGACTTCACTTTCATTTTCCACTTTCATGCATTGGAGAAGGAAATGACAACCCACTCCAGTGTTCTTACCTGGAGAATCCCAGGGACAGGGGAGCCTAGTGGGCTGCCGTCTATGGGGTCGCACAGGGTCGGACACAACTGGAGTGACATAGTAGTAGCAGCAGCAGCAGCATAGGAGCAGTAGAAACAGCCATAATCTAACCTCACATAACATAACCTCTCTGCAGTCTCAAGGCCTTCTTAGATGGTGCTTACATAGGCGCACCGCACAAAGCAGCCCGTGACCAAGCAAGTACCTTGTGGCTGCGCATGTGCAATGCTATAAGTGCTCTCAGCTGTATAGTCATTATTCACAAAACGTGGGGCGATAGAGCCTGACCACGCCTTCTCACCTAATTTGTTCTTTCCCTACAGTTACTCAAAAGAAAAACTTGAAAATCATCCTTTATGTGCTCTATCATCTTATTCAGCCAAGTAATTAGGAACTCTAGCAGTTCTAACTTGCCTGGAGAATCCCAGGGAGGGGGTAGCCTGGTGGGCTGCCGTCTATGGGGTCGCACAGAGTCGGCCATTGACTGAAGCGACTTAGCAGCAGCACCAGCAGTTCTAAATCTCAAATCTCAGTTGAATCTGTCCATTTCTCTCAGCTTCTTCAGCCACTACCATTTCTTACCAGGGTAACTGAAATAATTCTCCCAAGTAGGTCTCTGCTTCCAAATTTACTTCAATAGTCTCCACAGAGTCCAAACAACGAAAAACATGAATTAAGATTATGTGAAACTGGAACTTCCCGTGTTCCAGTGGCTAAGACTCTGTCTTCCCAATACAGGGGCCCAAGGTTTGATCCCGGTTCAGGGAACCAGAATCCCGCATGCCTAAACTAAAAGATCCTGCATCAGCAACTAAGACTCAGTGCAGCCAAATACATATTTTTGAAAAGATTATAGAAAAGGCTCTGATGCTGGGAGGGATTGGGAGCAGGAGGAGAAGGGGATGCCAGAGGATGAGATGGCTGGATGGCATCACTGACTCGATGGACGTGAGTCTGAGTGAACTCTGGGAGTTGGTGATGGACAGGGAGGCCTGGTGTGCTGCGATTCATGGGGACGCAGAGTTGGACACGACTGAGTGACTGAACTGAACTGATGTGAAGCTCTCATTTAAAACTGACATCTCATGACCTTCAAGTAAAAGGCCTGCCCCAGCCGCTGCCCTCCTCTCCAGCCCCTTGTCTCACCTCTCTCTGGAGAATTTTTTGGTCCCTTCAATGAATCTGGCATTTTGTGCCTCAGGGCCCATTCTGCCTGAAGAAGGTCTTCTTATGAAGTCTATTTAAGAAGCAGCTTTTAGGACTTCTCTGGTGGTCCAGTAGCTAAGATCCTGTGCTCCTATTGTAGCAGCCTGGGTTCAATCCCTCATCAGAGAACTAGGTTCCTCATGCTGCAACTAAAGATCCCATTTGCTGCGGCACAGTCAAATAAATATTTAACTAGTCTTTCCTACTTAGCAAGCACTAAATAAATACTATGACTTAGATGATTCAGTCCTAACTTTAATTGACTTTATGATACATTTTCAATGTTTAATCAAGCATATATAAATTAAAGTTTAATCTATTTTCCTAAATGATGCAGATTGTAATCACTTTCTCCTGTTTTTTAAAAATTTAATACTGGAAAATTTAATTCCAATCTGATGTGATAGAAAGGGCAAAGAAGACATTTGAACCCAGGTGGACTTGAGCTCAAATCCCCACATGTGATAATTAGGTAACTGAAAAATTTCTTAACCTGAGATTCAGTTTGAGGAAATCTACAAAATGAAAGAAATATAATCATCCCTCAGTATCTGTGAAACATTGATTCCAGGAGAATTGAGAATAGTAAAATCTGCAGATGGCTTAGTCCCCTATAAAAAATATAATATTTTCATATAACAAACCTATGGACAGCCTTCAATGTACTTTAAATCATAAGATTTCTTATAAGACCTAATACAATCGTCAAAACACAAATTCTGCTTTTGGAAAATTTCTGGAATTTTTTTCAAATACTTTCCATCTGCTGTTGGTTGTATCCATGGATGCAGAACCAGTGGATAACAGAGGGCCAACTGTATTTAATTTGCGGAGTTGTAAAGATTAAATGAAACAGCATGAATAAAAGGGTCAAATATAATTCTCAACTCATGTGTGCCCTTCAGTCAGTCAGTCAATTCAGTCACTCAGTTGTGTCTGACTTTTTACGACCCCATGGACTGCAGCACACCAGGCCTCCGCATCCATCACCAACTCTCAGAGTGTACTCAAATTCATGTCCATTGAGTTGGTGGTGCCATCCAACTATCTCATCCTCTGTCATCCCCTTCTTTGCCTACCTTCAATCTTTCCCAGAATCAGAGTCTTTTCAAATGAGTCGGTTCTTCACATCAGGTGGCCAAAGTACTGGAGTTTCAGCTTCAGCATCAGTCCTTCCAATGAATATTCAGGACTGATTTCCCTTAGGATAGACTGGTTGGATCTCCTACTGTCAAAGGGACTCTCAAGAGTCTCCTCTAACGCTACAGTTCAAAAGCATCAATTCTTCGGTGCTCAGCTTTCTTTACTGTTCAACTCTCACATCCATACGTGACTACTAGAAAAACTATAGCATTGACTAGATGGACCTTTGCTGGCAAAGTAATATCTCTGATTTTTAATATGCTCTCTCTTGGTTGGTTATAACTTTTCTTCCAAGGACCACATGTCTTTTAATTTCATGGCTGCAAGTACCATCTGCAGTGATTTTGGAGCCCCCCAAAATAGTCTGTCACTGTTTCCACTGTTTCCCCATCTATTTGCCATGAAGTGATGGGACCAAATATCATGATCTGAGTTTTCTGAATGTTGAGTTGTAAGCCAATTTTTTCACTCTCCTCTTTCATCAAGAGGCACTTTAGTTCTTCTTCACTTTCTGCTATAGCAGTGGTGTCATCTGTATATATGAGGTTATTGACATTTCTCCCGGCAATCTTTATTTTAACTTGTGCTTCATCCAGCCCAGCATCTCATGATGTACTCTGCATATAAGTTAAATAAACAGGGTAACAGTATACAGCCTTGACATACTCTTTTCCCTGTTTGGAACAAGTCTGTTGTTCCATGTCCGGTTCTAACTGTTGCCTCCTGACCTGTATACAGATTTCTCAAGAGGCAGGTCAGGTGGTCTGGTATTCCCATCTCTTTCAGAATTTTCCATAGTTTGTTGTGATCCACACAGTCAAAGGCTTTGGCATAGTCAATAAAGCAGATGTTTTTCTGGAACTCTCTTGCTTTTTCAATGATCCAACTGATGTTGACAATATGATCTCTGGTTCTGCCTTTTCTAAATCCAGCTTGAACATTTGGAAGTTGATCACATACTGTTGAAGCTAGGCTTGGAGAATTTTGAGCATCACTTTGGTAGCATGTGAGATGAATGCAATTGTGTGGTAGTCTGAACATTCTTTGACATTGTCTTTCTTTGGGGTTGGAATGAAAACACCTTTTCCAGTCCTGTGGCCACTCCTGAGTTTTCCAGATTTGCTGGCATATTGAGGGCAGTACTTTCACAGCATCATCTTTTAGGATTTGAAATAGCCTCCACTAGGTTTGTTTGTAGTGATGCTTCTTAGGTCCACTTGACTTTGCATTCCAGGATGTCTGGCTCTAGGTGAGTGATCACACCATTGTGATTATCTGGATTGTGAAGATCTTTTTTGAATAGAGTTCTTCTGTGTATTCTTGCCACCTCTTCTTAATATCTTTTGCTTCCGTTAAGGTTNTGCATTCCAGGATGTCTGGCTCTAGGTGAGTGATCACACCATTGTGATTATCTGGATTGTGAAGATCTTTTTTGAATAGAGTTCTTCTGTGTATTCTTGCCACCTCTTCTTAATATCTTTTGCTTCCGTTAAGGTTCATACCATTTCTGTCCTTTATTGTGTCCATCTTTGCATGAAATATTCCCTTGGTAGTCCTAATTTGGGCCCTTATTAAACTATATTCTTCCTCTTTTAATTAACATCTTATATATCTCTGAATAGACATCTTCACAGGCAATATTTTTATATAAACACACAACACCTATTTACCTACCATAAACATCTTCAAAAATTCAACAGATACTTAGATACAATGTTGCATGCTGTTTGGGACATGGGAGCAAAGCCTAAGTAATTAAATCTCTTACAAATTTGATGACATAAATGGTCTCAGCCACTGACCATTGTAGTTATCCTATTTCTGGGAATAAAGGAGACAGGTTTATTTGCAATATCCCATGCTTAATAATTAGTATTAAATCAATTAGGACCAGAACTAATCAAAGCAGCAAACATCTGATTACTGCTGTTTTGTTGAAGAAGTAATTGATGTTCACACAGGTTAAAGCAGCCAAAAAGGCCCCTAAATAAATGGCACAGCTCTTTTTCTCCCTTTATAGCTTGTTTTCAATGGTCTTTAGTCTGTGATTACTTAAATATTCATTTATTTCAGAAGCCTTTTTGTGAAAATCCCAATTAAAAAACCAATCACGTTCTTAATAAATTGGGCTAACAACTTCTTTCAAAAGAAGAAACAAGTAAATTGCAATGTTTCATTTCTAAAATTTGATTTCCTGTGACTGTATAGGCAGTGAATTCAGTTAAAACCAAGAAGCCTCATAAATTTACTCATAGTGATTGATTAATAGAGGAAGATATATCTGTGACATGGAGAATCTTTCTTTGTTCAATACTGTCTTCTAATTTTTTCCACATACATTTTGCACTCATTTGTTTACTCAGTATAACTAGAATGCCTCTACAACTTACAATTCTATCTGTAATTGGTGACCCACTTGCATTTTACCATCTGGCTAGAAATATTGGTATAATTAGCACATATCTTTCTTTTGGCCTTTCAAAGGGGTATTACAATCACTAAATTTAAATTCCAGTGGTGAACCACAGAGGGCGGAATCCTTTCGACTAATTATAAAACAATCCCTTTTTTTTGCTTATTCTGAAAGTCGACCACAGGATGGAGTTGGCATGGAATCTAAATGTGAGATATTATTCATTTGATGCTGACCACATTTGCACCCACCCTTGCATATTAGAAATATTCTTGAACAGTTCATACTCCTAGAGCAGAATTCAGTAGTTGTGACAAGGCGTTGTATGGCCTGCAAAGCTTAAAAGATTTAATAACTGGCCCTTTATAGAAAAATTTTGTTGACATTTTTCTGCATCATCTAGACAGTCTAGGTATAAATGAAATAATCTGTACCAGTATGAGCTGAAAGGAAATGACTACAAAATATATAAAGAAATATCATTGATAGAAAATAATAATAAAAGAGGTGCACTAAGAGAACAAAATTTTTAGAATGACACCTAGAGATTTAATGCTGTGTTAACTAAGGGAGATAACATGAATCCAGGAAGTTCAGGTGAGGAGGTAATACAAAAAGGGAGAATATGATCATCAGTTTACTTAGAGGCAGTTTACATTTGAGGATACTTATATCCAAATAAAGATAACACATGTAACTTCAGTGACTAGGAGGAAAAGGGGCTAAAGAGAAAAACTAGGGAGTGGCTGTGTGTCAGAAAAAGAAGATATGGAACCTGAAGGTGCTCACACAACTGAAACAAAATTTCCAAATTTTTATCAATGCCTCCTTCCTACGAACTGTCAAGTCTGCACATCATTTCCTTCATCACACTTCATACTTCTTACATGGTGATTTCACTCATCTCTATGCAACACAGTGCAATACCATATATTGACATTTTCTAAAAGTATTATTACTTAGAAGAAGTGAATAGCCCTTCTTGTTTTCACCTGTACGTGCTTTATCCAACAGACTGGGTCTAATAAACATAGCTGTATTAGAAAAGGAGTTCAAAGACGATGTGGGTCAAAGACTAGAGACTCCAGGCAAGGAGGTTAGCATTTAGGAATAACGAATTTAGAAGTACTTTAAAGCAAAAGACAACCACAAATGTTAAAAAAATGCTTTTTAATTTGTAACCAAAAGGATCATTAAGTTGATGTAATTTTTTTTTTTTTACTAGAGTAATCAAAACAGTTGTAGGCAATATGCCTTAAGCAACATGATTACTGAATAAAAGTTGAGATGGATGGCAGTTGTAATTTGTGTGAAATTTATACTTGAGTTTAAAGTTCTTTAAACTTTCATAAAATTATAAACTAATGATAAATCCCCAAATTGGAAGTCAGATAACTTATTTTAATACAATTCAAAATTAAAGTACAGTTGCTTATACAACAATGAATAAGGATAAGTTTCCAAGTCAGATGTCAAACTGAAAATTCAAATATAAACAGAGGAAATGTAAACAGTTATAAAATATCAACAGTTATAAATGTTACTTA
The DNA here is from genome assembly GCA_006410875.1 of Neotragus pygmaeus. Lineage (NCBI taxonomy): Eukaryota > Metazoa > Chordata > Mammalia > Artiodactyla > Bovidae > Neotragus > Neotragus pygmaeus. The sequence continues at coordinate 585,220 of SJYV01014043.1, read as the reverse complement.
CTTACAGAAAGGTTATTCAAATTTTGGTCTATGAATGATTTGTGACTCATTCAAAATGAAAGAAAGAACTTGTGCCAGAATGGAAATCTATTATGTCACTAATCGGCTGTTTCTTTTATAACAAGACTTTCTTGATAAAGGAAGCAGTGTGCTGATTTATATTCTGGCACAGGTGCCTTATCTCATTACAACCTGGAGAACAGGTCCTGCTTACTTTCTTTAAAGTGCCATGATAATTTTACTGCTCAGAGTTAGGTTAATTTTAGTGTGGGGGAAAAAAGTTGAAATGACACATGATTGTCAGCTACACCTCTTCTATTTTTAATCCCATTGATCCAAAGATCCTAACCAAAAAGCAAATTATACTTTATAAACTCATCACAATATAACAGTAATCTTCAGATGATTACTGACATCTATTCACCTCTGAGGGGATCTCCATATTCCCACTTCAATGACATACATCAGCCATTTTGATTAACCCTTGCTTTCATCTTGCAGGAAGAAAGTACGAATCACTTTATAATTATCAAGAAAAAAATTTAGTAAGTAATAGTTATTTGTGAATAAGTTCCTCTAAAAATTGGTTTATTCTCATATATNCACTTCAATGACATACATCAGCCATTTTGATTAACCCTTGCTTTCATCTTGCAGGAAGAAAGTACGAATCACTTTATAATTATCAAGAAAAAAATTTAGTAAGTAATAGTTATTTGTGAATAAGTTCCTCTAAAAATTGGTTTATTCTCATATATCAATCAGAGAAAATTTTAAGTTCATCTTTATGAAAAAATTGAACTTTTATACTGTTTGGGTAACAACTAGTTGCTTTACAATGAAAATTGGTAGGGAAAAATGTATGGAAATTTATAACCCTGTGTATTCTATTAACTAAGGGGAAGCAGATAAACTATTTTAAGATTCCTCAGAATAAAAGTAAACTTGCATAAAATATTTTTTAAGAAACCGTTTATAATTCAAAATTCAAACATTGCTTGATTTTTAGTATGGTATAATTCCTCTGGAAATTAAAAAATATAATCTGGTCTTTTGTAAAAGTAATAATTTCCTCTTTCTCCAATGACTTACTAAACTTTACCTGCATTAGCTTAATACTGAAGGCAAATAAATGGACAACCAATGATTCAGAAAAAACTCATCAGTTTTAGATATACAGAAGCCCAATTAGCTTCTGCAGTGACTTGTTTACTGAAACGATAACTACTTCTTAAGGAAGTTAAACGTATATTTACATGTCTTAAGATGAGAGCTTCTTCAACACCTGAGCTGAGTGCAATATACTGGAGGGAAGAATCTCTAACAGAAAGTTGTCTAAGGACTTACTTCATCTATCCATACATATATACATACCTCTATACAAACACATTTACACATATACACACACACACAAGCAGAAATAACTTTTCCTTCAAGAAATGTTGAAGATGTAAAAGGAATTCTCCATTTATCTAAATAAAGCAATCTGATGGTTATTTAAAAGTTTTTAAGTTATTTCAAATCTCACAAAATTTCAAGAAGTTTTTCTAGAATAACATATAATTCAAACGGAAAAAACTCAAGGATTTCTTTTGACAAAACCGAATTTCTTTTGACACAGTATCATGGTTGCAAAGTTACAGTTTCCTTAACTTGATAACATGAGTAAATAGTCTCCAGGTAGAAAGTCATCAAAGATTACCCAATAGGAGTCAATCCCCACCCCTTTGGACTGGACATAGTCACCAGCCTCCCATAATTCTGCTGTCCTTGGACTATTACTTGCAGTGGCCCCAGCGAAACACCATTAAAGGTCACTCGCTTGATGTCATCCTGTTTTATGATCACATTCACCTTGCTGCNGGAGTCAATCCCCACCCCTTTGGACTGGACATAGTCACCAGCCTCCCATAATTCTGCTGTCCTTGGACTATTACTTGCAGTGGCCCCAGCGAAACACCATTAAAGGTCACTCGCTTGATGTCATCCTGTTTTATGATCACATTCACCTTGCTGCAGCTGACTGGCACTGTGCTAGCAGTCCTACTGTGCAATGATATGTTTTATGCATACTTTTACAACTCTGTGTACTCCAAGACTCAGAAGATACTTAAAATTCTGCAAGTTGTGTAAATCTGTCAGTACTTTCTTCTACATTCAATTATTAAATATGTTTCATTGACTGAAAATAGAGCACATTCAGTTTCATCTACGTATCTTCTACTCTAGAGAATCTGGAGGATGAAAACCCTCTACACTTGTATAGCTTCTATTCTCCATCTTTCAGACCTCGTTAAATCTGAAGTATGGTGAGAGTGGGCAAAAGACATTTGAGTTAAAAATGATGCCATGCTGTTCTTTTTTGTGTTTTAACTTGTATGCTGCTGCTGCTAAGTTGCTTCAGTCATGTCCGACTCTGTGCCACCCCAGAGACGCCAGCCCACTAGGCTCCCCCGTCCCTGGGATTCTCCAGGCAAGAACACTGGAGTGGGTTGCCATTTCCTTCTCCAGTGCATGAAAGTGAAAGTGAAGTTGCTCAGTCGTGTCCGACCCTCAGCGACCCCACGGACTGCAGCCTTCCAGGCTCCTCTGTCCATGGGATTTTCCAGGCAAGAGTACTGGAGTGGGGTGCCATTGCCTTCTATAGAATATCCTTAATCCAGTTTCTAAGCCCTCCTCTGCTCTGGTTAAAGGACTTGTCTCATGTAACAGATCATATGTAATGCAGTTTCAAAATATCCATGATTGAAAAACATTTTCAAGTGTTAAATATCTCAAGCATCTATAGAATAGCTATATTTTTATTTAAACTTGAAACTTATCCTAAACAAAATTCTGTCAATAGAGGCATGGTGTAGCGCTTACCTTGGAGAATCTATTAAATTCAAATGTCTTCATTTTGTTTAGTTTACATCAACCATAATATAACCCAAATCACTTTTTTCCTGATATGGAAGACATTCTGATAAATTCATCTGAACCCAAACTCTTTCATTAACATGTAAACTCACAAGTACAATTTTATTTTTGTTATATATTTAAATTTTTTTGAAGAGTTGATATCTCAGTATAGGGAATGAAATTGTGCTAGTCACTACTAATTTAGCATTCAAACATTTCCCTAAATTCTTCAATGCAAAAGTGCATTTACAATATAAACATGCCATATATGAAGCTACAAACCACAATCTCACACTGGAGTGGATTTCAGATTCCAGACTCAGTTCACATGGGGTGAGGAGGAAAGTGCTAACAGAGCAAATCGGACACAAGCTCGTGGGGGCTGGGCAGCGAGTCGTCAAAGCGGAATCTCTTGGATACCGTGCTGCTGTCCTCCGGGATATTCTCTTTGTCTTCCCGGTCACTGCAGGTGCCATTACAAGAGGGCCTGTGAGTCCTGTCCTCAGAGGACCTTACTGGATGATCCTGACTTTGAGAGGAACTGGAGGTTTCTTCAGGGTGAAACAAGTTTCCAAAGTCCCACTGCTGTAGCCAAGAATGAGAAAGGCAGATTTCGGCTGTCGGTCTTTTCCTTTGAACGAAAGCACCGAGAAAAGATTGAGATCTAAAAATCGGGTTGGAAATGTCTGTAGTTCAGTACATTATAGGCTTTTTAAAATTCCTTCTGAAAATAATACATACCCATAGTACAGGATGGAATAATAATAAGAAAAGTGGAACACCTACAGTTTGTTTAAGTCTGACATGTACTGAAAATTCAATTTATCATGAAGCTTACAGACAGGACTATCTAGTCAAAACACTTGGGAACGTATTTTAGCCTTGCAAATAAAAATCAGTAAAATTATAAAGACTCTTGGGTTTATAAACACTTTGAAGGAAAATACATGTAAGTAAATTATAATCTCTATTATTAATTACTTTATTCTTAAAAAATAGTAACAGTTAAATCTTGAAAACAGAGACTACTCTTCAAAGATGTTTATCTAATATTTTTACTTTTAAATTTTGTTTTCTCTTGTGAAAGCACCATGGTCAAATGTCACAATATTTCAGAAAGAAAGAAAACTTCAACCTTAACATAACCACCATTACCATCAGAACGTAGGTTTCCTTAGTCTTCGTTTTTATGTTCCATTTTTATGATTATAAAAAAATTAAGGTGCTCCTTACAGAAATTTTAGAATCTAAGTGAAAAATATTTAAGAAAACTAAACAGTTTAAAACCATAAACACATAGAATAATCACTATTTCTATTAAATAACCATCTATGAATGGTAGCCTGCCAGGCTCCTCTGTCCACAGGATTTTCTAGGCAAGAATACTGGAGTGGGTTGCCATGTCCTCCTCCAGGGGATCTTCCTAACCCAGGGATCAAACCGCGACTCATGTCTCCTGCACTGGCAGGCAGGTTCTTTACCAAGAGCACTACCTGGGAAGCCCAAAATAGAGCTAGTCAGTGTTTGTTAAGACTTGCATTAAGTGTAGGTTTTCTTCTTGAGCAAATAAGGAAAGTGAATCCTCCAGGAGATTAAGTAACTGTCAGAGAGAGAAGACTTGACAAGTAACAAAACCAGGATCCCAGCCCAAGACAGTATATCACAGCTTCTGAGTTACATGCAGCCAAGGCATTTTAAGGTAAATAGACCTGAGGCTTCCCAGGTGGCTCAGCAGTAAAGAAATCACCAGCAATGCAGGAGACGTGGGTTCCATCCTTGTGTTGGGAAGATCCCCTGGAGGAGGAAATGGCAATTCACTCCAGTATTCCTGCCTGGAAAATTCCATAGACAGAGGAGCCTGGTGGGCTACAGTCCATAGGGTTGCAAAGAGTCAGACACGACTGAGCAACTGAGTACACACATTCAGGATTTATCCAGGTAAAGAAAAGGAGGTCAGCTTTTTCTTTTACTGCTTTGAAGTTGCCAATGAGTGAGGTAAGAGTTTTAAGACATACTTTCAAGTACCTTCTTTAGTAGGCAAAGAGTATCTGACCCTTAAAAATTTGACAATCAATATTTGAACTTGTTATACAACTATGGTTATTTCACTATAAATAATTCATAGCAAAGTCTCATCATAACCAGCCACGTATATTATAAATCTTTGGTGTGTGTGTTCAGTTGCTCAGTTGTGCCTGACTCTTTGTGACCCCATAGACTATAGCCCACCAGGCTCCTCTGTCCATGGAATTTTCCAGGATACTGGAGTGGGTTGCCATTTCTTCCTCCATGGGATCTTCCTGACCCAGGGACTGAACCCATGTCTCCTGTGTCTCATGCATTGCAGTGGATTCTTTACTGCTGAGCCATCAGTTCTACTACTAATCATTTTAAGGAATTTCAGAGGATAGTAGCAGGTTGACAGAGAGACAACCCAAATCTTCTCTTCAAGATTTCCTTTTATATATTTTATATTTCCTATGTTTGAAGTTATAGATTTGTCATTTAATGATCTCTCATACCACCACCTCTCTTCCCATTTTACCTGAAACTTGAGAGAGCATACACCTAATAATTTTATACTGTTTTATAATGTATCTTTCTTAATAGTCATATTTTGTAATAGTATTTAAGTAAATTAATATAGTATTTAAGTAAATTAATATTACTTACTCTGGATTTTTTACTAAAAGGCTCTGGATGAAGTCTGTGGCCAGCTGTGAAACTGATGAAAAAGTTTCTTCCGAATAATCTACATTAACTTGAGAAATATTGAGGTATGTTTCCTGATTATCTTCTCCCACAAATGGGGATGTGTGAGTTAATAACATATATGCTATTACACCAACATTCCTGAAAAAACAAATAACTGAGAAGATGGGAACTTAAAATGTGTGTTAATCTTAAAACATGTATATAAAGTAAAATTGATTCTCGACATATTCCTGTCCTCAAATCTTGTGCAGTTAAACTACAGATTTTAAACTGCTTCTCAAAGTTCCCACAGTATACTATTAAAGCTGAAATAATTATGCTGTCTCAAAGTTTGCCTCACAGAAAAAGACTAAGGGAATACACATGTACGTTATATAAAAATAATGTATTAAATATGTATCATTATACCTACAGTCTGCCCTTCACACAGATACCAGTTTATCAAGTACACAAAGCTGTCCTGAGTGGCATTTCCCAAATGGTGTTCAATGACACAGTAATGATCTGTGAGACAGAAATAGGATTCCATACAAACAGAGGCTGCAGGTTTGGTAAAGCAGAATATTGGGCAGACAGATTTCTTTTCAATTGCAAAACTTTTAGAACCATAAAATATGTTAATGACAACTCCTGTGTTCAGGAACCAGAAAAAGACAATACATATATAGCACCTATTTCACCCACTTATTTAGCCATAGCACCCTTTTTTCTTAGCAAATCCATTTCATCCCCCTACATGGCAAGCTAAACTCTTCCCCTTGGTCTGATGGAGTCAGTCTGCCACTGTGGTCTCAAGTAAAGTTCTGGTATCAATGCCATCTCTACCCTATAATATTCTCTCTGTGTCAACCATATAAACTCACAATACCCAAGAAATATACTCTTATAAAACTAAACTTTTAAATGGATCTAATCTCATTTTTTTATTGAGTAAATATCTTCCTAGTTCTCTTAGACCTAGATCATATGTCTCCCATCTGGTGTTTGTCTGCTGCTTCCTTCATGGTTATTAAATGGTATTCTATCTTTATTATAGAACATATAGCATAGTACTGTGACTATTTTGTTCTTTTACCAGNTTTTTATTGAGTAAATATCTTCCTAGTTCTCTTAGACCTAGATCATATGTCTCCCATCTGGTGTTTGTCTGCTGCTTCCTTCATGGTTATTAAATGGTATTCTATCTTTATTATAGAACATATAGCATAGTACTGTGACTATTTTGTTCTTTTACCAGGAGTCTTCCTCCAGTAAAGGGATTTTCCTATTTATGCCTGTACTTTGGCTCAGAGCCAAAGTGTCATTAAAAAGAAAGAACAGGTAAATATTTTTCTATGACATAATAATGATACTCAAATAAAATCTTTTAAAGATAGCCTTACTATTTACATTTTGAACCAAAGAACCACAGCATACGTACTAACCAGCTGTTAATAAAGGAATACAAGTAACTAACAAAATCTTACCACATATCTGTTGCTGTGGTAATGGGATCGTAGTTCAGGATTTCTGGAGCTGAAAGAGAAAATAAAATTCAAACTCAATACTGGCAAATCTAAAAACATGAAAATTGCTTTGCAGTAAACTGGATTCAATTTTAAAGAATTACCAATATATCAGTAGAAATTTAGCGCAGTATTTATTATCCTGTGATTGGACATTTAGATATACCTAATGTTGAGAAAATTATTAAACTAGATGGTTCAAAAGCACCAATTATATTCTGAAAGTAACCAGTAGTTATGCACTATTATTTTTTAAAAGATTAAGACTAACCTCAGAAAAAGCAACTATGAAGAAGTAAAATGTTAGAAGCTAAAATCTTTTTACAATTTTAGTTTTATTATTGTTAGGAATTAGTTTGAGTCATTTTATTAGAATGATTTCAGTTTTTCTTCTCAGGGTAAATGGACTCATATGCATTCAAAAGCAACACTATGAACAAACCAGGTTCCTGGAAGTGTTTTAGATTTTCAAATAGATTAAATATCCCTTTTAAACTATCTAAAACCTAGTTTCCTAAGCAATTAATTTTCCATTGTCTCCTCCTTCACCCAGCCCCCACCAAAAAATTTAATGGTACAACATAAATTCTTTATACTTTCTGAACATTACTATAAATTTCAAATTAGTAGAGTCCAAACTAGTACCTATACTTGAATAACTTTTTAGTTTCATAGTATGATATCTTAACCTCTCCAAGCATAACAGTCTGGTTAAATAAAGCCTGTGAGTCACATATATTGTCAGCCTGCATGCACCACCTGCTACGTTTCACATACTTCAGTGAGCTATATTATCTATAATTACAATCATTATTCTAGGACACTGTAGCCTCTATCAGCATTCAGAAGTTAGTAATTTGCTTTGTTTCTCATTTTGGGAAACTCAGCTCCCTTGCTAAGTAGCACCTATTCTGTTTACTCGTATCTTTTCAATGCCTGCATAGGAATATCAATATGAGCAATAAGAAAAAAGTGTAAAAAGATTGTTACTACAAATTAAAATACTTTACCATTTATGTGCTGCTTTACGGGACTTAAATTCATCTCCATGATCTAATTTGTTAATTTAGTACAATATTCCTAGATTACCTAATAATAGATTCTACTTAACACCCTTCTTTTTCAAAATCCTCCTTTTACAACTCTCAGCAAACACCTCACTAGGACAGAAGTAAAACTGACATCTATCAAACAAAAAGGCTTCAAATGCAGTAACACTGAATCCGTTTTCCTCTTTTTTTATTTTCTTCTGCTTCCTAACTTCCTTTTTACCTATTTTTCTTTATGTACAAAGCTTTTACACACAAACATTAAACTTTTAACTTATATGTCCAATGTCCTGTAAACTGTGATTGTCTCAATTCACTACAATTCATTTAAATGTGTCAAAACCGAATTTCAATGCACTAAAATCCTTGAACCAAATATATCTTGGACTTACATGCCCTAAAATAGTTCTATATAGGTATCATTTATTAATAAATTTCAAAATGGTATATAAAATAAACGAAATTCTTACCCAAGTATTCTGGTGTTCCCATGATTTCCCGGAGTTCACATGCATTTCCTATTTTTCGAGACATTCCAAAATCTACAATTTTTATGTCCCCAAGAGGATATATGCTGCTCAATAATATATTCTGTGGCTAATAAAGCACAACAAGAAATGATAAATAATATANTTCTGGTGTTCCCATGATTTCCCGGAGTTCACATGCATTTCCTATTTTTCGAGACATTCCAAAATCTACAATTTTTATGTCCCCAAGAGGATATATGCTGCTCAATAATATATTCTGTGGCTAATAAAGCACAACAAGAAATGATAAATAATATAAAACAAGAAAAGAATACTAAACTCAAATCAGAAGTAACCTAAGTAGAACTTGTTTAGCTATTAAACATTTATTGAGTCATCCACTAAACATTTACTAAACTACTACTTAGGAGGAGCTATATAGTCAATGATAAATAAAGAAAAAAATACACTTCAAGAGTATTCTTGGTTTAAATAAAAAAAGATGGATACATTGATTAACTGATTATGACATACAGAATACTCAGTAGTAAAGATTGCTTAATTCTGCCCATAAGAAAGTCCAAGAAGGTTTTGCAGTAGAGATGAATCCTGAAGGCCAAACAGAAGCATGCCAGTGAGAAAAGTGGTCTAAGGAGTAGCATGAAAGAAGGCATGAACAAATAAAAATGCATTTACACCCAGAAAGAGCTAATGGTTCAGTACAGTGGTATGGTTCTGTGTCTGACTATTCCCAGGATTGCACCTGAGATAGAAAGAGGTATGGGAGGGTATATGAAAAGGAGATCATCCAGGAAGGGAAGAGTCCAGTGTTCAAACAATGAGAGACAATTTGATTCAGATTTCAAGGTTCTTGTATGGCTACAGAGGAAGGATAAGGAGAAAGGATTGTAAAACAAGAGGCTGAAGTGGTACCTCAGGGTTTGGGAAGGGGCCTGAATGGTCTGGGGTGGCGTGGAGAAAGGAAAAGCCAAAACACTACAAGCCTCAAGAGAAAGATGAATGAGTATAATGGGAGCAAAGGAGTAAGGACTAGCAGGTTATTTTCAAGAGGTAGCTAAAAATTAAGTATTTCAGAGATAGACAGTCTTATAAGACAAAAAGTCCAAGATGTGGCAATAAGAACAGGATGGAGTAACATGACGGTAGCATTAGAACATATGTAATGATGGTTTTTAAAAGCTCAGTGATTAATCTGAGCTGCTCACAAATGCAGTCTTCTATAGAAGTCAGTCCACCTAGCACATGCACAGTCTAGACAAGCATGACCTATTGTTTCCTCTCAACACCAGTTTGCAGTTAGCTGTGCAAAGCAAGAGCAGAGAAGGAACAGAGATGTAGTGGTACTTAAAACTACATTACATTACCTTCAAATCAAGGTGTACAATGTTATTCTGATGTAGGTAATGAACTCCTTCAAGTATTTGTTTAATGAGTCTGATAATGTCATTTTCAGAAACCATTTCAGCCAACTCAGGTAAACACAAATTGAAAATTTCTCCACCTGCAGCACTGAAATAGAATTCAAAGAATAGAAACTTGAAAAATCATTGATCTAAAAATGACAACTTTTAAATACTACATACCTTTAAGTAAAAGATATGGCCACCTAAAGTTTAATCTCTCTACATACACACATTTAATGGGGGGTTGTGGATAGTGCTGGGGGGGATTTTTAAAAAATAAAATAAATGACAAGAATAGTTTAAAGTCTGGGTGCTAGTACTTACCCATGAGCTCAGCTCTGCTCTATTTTACTCATTCATTCATTATATGTAAACATAGCTGTCATCTGTATATAGATAGATATTTTGATTCTCAAGGCAATCATTTGAATCATGGCTATCATTCCCATTTTACAGATAAAGAAATAAGTACAAAGAGGTGAAATTAAGTGAGAGGGCAGAATCTGAATCTGTATAGTATGGATGAGAATCTACATTCTTAACCAATATCCTGCGTTGCAGCTTTACAAAGAATAGTTGGGGCCAGAACCCCAATTTTTTTTCTTTGTTTATAAGAACTGAATATCTAAAGAATGCCAACAAATGCATAATGAAAAATTCCTAGATTTGGAATCAAATGATTGAAATTTAAGTTGTAAATGTGCTATTTGCCAGCAATATAATTTAGGGTCAATCACTTATTTGAGCTTCCTCATCTGTAAAACAGAGATATAACTGAACTACAGATTTTTTTCTAAGGATTAAATCTAAATGAATGAAATAAAAACTGTCAGAAATTATGCAAAAAAATCTAGAAACTTATAAGGTATGTTTGGGAATATCTAAAGTAAAGCCTACTCTCTATGATAAATCAGAAACTCATTTATTTCACAGAACACTATTTTCCCCACTTTGGTTCACTCCTGTATCCACAGCAACAGAAGAGTGTCTGACACATAGAAGGTACACAGTGTCTACTCAATGAATGAATAATGAAATAGACAGTCATTCTTCAGAGCAGCTGAAAGTACAATTCATTAGTTTTGGTGACTGTCAAGAGGAAGAAGTATGTCATATATATCTGGAGTCACAAGAAGGAAAAAGAATCAGTGGTCACAGATCTGAGTCTCACTGAAAATCATAAGACTGACCCTTCACACTTGCAGAGGTAACCAGGCTATCAGGGCATCTGTACAGAGCATGTCAATTAGAAGCTGCAGGGCTTTGTTGCTTCACACTTTATAGTATTTCAGAGAAATCTGTGGGACAGCTGCTAAGGCACATGTGGTAATGCTTCAATAATGTTTACTTCATATCTCAATGACTTCCAGCCCCTCAAACTCCCAGAAAGTTCATGAGAAACTAACTTCAAGATTTCATAGTAAAGACAATCTGAGTATGAAAAATTTACTTTGCTATAAAACATTGTAGTAGTGACCTCCAAAGTTAGGTACCAGAAGACAACGTTAGAAATTCATTCATCTAAAAAAGAAACTGATCTTTATGAATAGCTAATATTCAGACTACACATGTGGCCCCTCAATTTACACATCAATTATTTATTTGTCATAACCCTGCTCAAGGTCTCCTTAGGAAAGAGGGACTCCATAGGCCAAGCTACTTATGATACCTCACTTCTTCCCTTTCTGGTTACGTTATTCAGCTTTAATGAAATGAATCTTCTCAAAACAAGTGGTCAAAATATATTCCTGCAAGGACACTACAGATAAGGTTAATAATGCAATCGTAAGCAGATAAGAAAATGAAGAGATACTTTAGATTCTCTTAGAATAAGTTTGCTAGGCCCTTTATAAAACACATCTGATAAGAAACCAGACCAAATAATTAAAAATTAAAATAAAATTGTATGGATATGGATTCCTAGCCACTATTAAAATATGGAAAATACCCGAAACTATGGGAAATACCAGAGAGATCTAAATTCTTCAGTATACAGCAGTATAGGCAGCATAAAATGCTTAGGTGAAAAATTCCTTCTTGAACACTTCATAATTATTTATATAACAATACGGACATTACACTTTCTAAAGTTAATTCAATAGACAGAATCCTCATTAATTCTAAAATTCAAGATAAAATATAAGAAAACTACTTGAGAAAACATATGTAAAGCATTTCCCAGTGCCTAGACATAAGAGGACAGGCTGCCTGTTGAAGTACCTACTAAAACAAGGCAGCTGACTTCCATTCAGACTCTGCCTAACTAGTTACCTGAGCTGGGACAAAACATGCTTCTGTTTCTTCTACTGTTACAGAGTGACACATGACAAAAAATGACAGCTCTAACTTCACTGGCTGGCTGTAAGAATTAAATCAGTTAAGTCACATAAAGTACTGAGTACAACAGATGTTATAAGGATCAAAGCAGATCACCTGTAATATTTAATACAGTGTTTGACACACAGTAAATATTCAATAAATATTAGCTATTATTATAAGAGTCAACAAATATTAATTCCAAATCTAGCCAACATCCAGCCTTTCTGAATTTGGGGACTTCTTGTTAAACTCTGATTATGAAGTCAACTTTAAAAGTCTTTGCTAAATTAAAATTCATTTTTAGAAACACTATATTTCTTATATATATATATATATATATATATATAAATGCACACAACATACTCTTAAGTGGAAAAAAAAGATTATAATACCATACACTTAATAGATCACGATTTTGTTTCTGAAAGTATACATACATAGAAAAATAAAATAATTTCAAAATAGAGGAATATGTCATAAAAGTAACCACTGTTTACAAATGATTTCTATTTTCTATACGTTCTAAATCTAACACAATAAATAGATGTTACTTTTATACCAGGAAAAGTATCCTAAGGGTTTATTTCAGTAACGAGATCAAACAAACACTGTGACTATCAGCCAATCACACTGTCTCTACCTCTTAGTTTGACCAACTGACCAGTGCCTTTTGTAGGACTGCCATTTTTCCCACAAAAGAGGGAATGCTCTTTACCATAATTTACCATAGCTTTCCAAAGATGAAGCTATGGTAAGCAGAAAATGAGGAGTTAAAAGGAGGAGAAGAAGTGATAAAAGGAGGAGAAGTGATAAGACAAGAAGAAGAAGTTAGCATAAATGGAAAGCATTTATGGAAAGCAGTGAGGAGCAGCAGACTAACAGACCCTTTGTTAAAACAAGGCACCCAGAGCAGTGACTACAGAGAAGAAAAAAATCTCTCTGTAATCAGAGAAGCCACTTATATCATTATTGTCCTGAAAGGTAAACTCAGATGTATTTCTACCCTTCCTCTCTATTGAAAAGTTTGCCCCTTGAAGGAACTCTAAGAAATTCAGAAATTTGGAGTTTTTTTGCTTATGTGCTTGTATATATGTTGTGCATCTGTGAGTGGATGTGATAACAGTACTTTAGTACAGTTACACTGTCGCATAAATCTATGTACTATATACTATTTATATCTACATTTGTCTTTTACAGCTTTCTAAAGCACAGTTTAGAAATTAGTAAGGAAGTCGAGAATATCATTTAAAAAACTCCATAACACAATAAAGTTAACATGTAGAAGATTAAAATCAAACTACATGGTTTACCTTTCATTCATGCAAGTTTACCTTTTTATTCTCCTTCGGTAACTTCACTGGATGTGCTTTTCAAATAAATGAATATACAAATTATTTCAATCCTATCTGCCCATCAGACTGTTTTGCAGAAAACTTCTATTTTCTGTGCCACTGGCAATGAAAGTATACTCAATTTCACTATACTCTATAAAACACTGTATTGTCATTTCTTTACCGAATGCAATTTAATTCATTTTGGGGTATCTGTGTGAGGCTACACATTATAAGTTTTCTGAAAATATATGAATATATACTATGTTCCTCTAATATTGTATTAACAGGAATCTTTACAAGTTCTTGTTATACTTTTATCATTTTTGTTCTTGACATTTCAAGCAACCTTACCCACCAATTCAAATAGGTACTATAAATTTACTTCAATTTTTTAAACAGTATACTTACTATTCCAATATCAAAATGATTTCACTTGTATTTTCATAGACTTCATGAAGATTAATCACGTGGGGACAAGATTTTGCCAATTCAAGTACTGCAATTTCATGCAGAATCTCTGCTCGACAGTCCTGTCCTCTTCTTCTCTTTTTTAGAAACTTTGCAGCATATTCTTGTCCAGTAGATTTTGATATACATTGTCTAACCACAGCAAATTTTCCTCTGGGGGAAAAGTAAGAACAAAAGTTAGTATAACACAGATACTGTTATAACTTTATCAATCCTTCAAACATCCATGCCATTAGGAATTTACCTTTGCTCTCTTAATCTAATCAAATATTACATGTACTTTTATAAAATTTATAGTATCATCACACAAAAATACAAATGGCAAATGTAATATAAGACATAATTATATTTATTCTTCACCATCATATCATTAACATGATACATTACCATTGTAGGGAGAGATCTCATTTGCCTACCAACTCCATGCCATACACTTGATATGAGTTATTTTGTTTAAGTATGATAACAATCCTATAGAGTAAATATTATTCTGTCTGGCAGACTCCAGAGAAGATATGTATCTTGGTCTATTCCCCTCTGCTAAAAATTTTAGCTTTCCTTCAAGCAAAAAAATTAAATGCAAAAATGGGTATTCATCTTATTTACTTCTATTAGTGTAAACATTTTGCCTTTCAACATCACTTTTGCCAACCTTTGAAGCTTTCTATCACAATTTGTCAGCTGTTTTACCAGAGAATCTGTTAGTATTGCTCAGTAGTCCACAAAGCTTGTAACAGATATCAAAAGTGTACATGTTTTATGGAAAGTATCCAAAGACACTTCATGATTAACTAAGAAAATTCATGGTTATCAAAAGCTATGTACAAACACATTACTAAAGTCATGTTTATCATTTTAGGAATAAACATGTTTTAGCTCTATCCAATAACAGCGTTCAACATTTCAGCCAATTTTTGAAAGACTCTGGCAAACTTATGTATTCTAAAGTAAAGATTATGAAAGTTGCTCAACAGTGTCCGACTCTTTGAGACCCCATGTACTATACACAGGCCATGGAACTCTAGGCCAGAATACTGGAGTGGGTAGCCTTCCCTTCTTCAGGGGATCTTCCCAACGCAGGGATTGAACTCAGGTCTCCCACATTGCAGGCAGATTCTTTACCAGCTGGGCCACAAGGGAAGCCTGTGTATTCTAAGCCTACAGTTTTCCCAAATCTTGTTTCGCAAAGACTCAGCTATTTTGAGTCAGATTGTTTTAAGAAACTAATAAAAATTATTGACTGCCTACCCAGAAAATGTACACATGCCTTTAAAAAGAAAGTTTTACATATAATTCCAGAGGGTTTTTAGATTTCAAAGACTATCCATAAAGTTCCTAAGCCTGGTTCATGGGTTCTAAAATTAAGAACTTCTATCCTAAGGCTCAAATGACTCACTGAATACCAACAAATCAGGTATAAATAAAAACCTATTTTTAATATACTTTTGATTTGGGGTAGAAGTCAGGGACAGAATAAATTGCTTATGCATTTTTACTTACTATTGTCAAGGGCAGGATGACAAAGATCCCTACTCTTTATATTCTCAATTTCCTCAAAATTGGTGCCAATGAAAAGCACTGACTGGAAATTAAGATGAAAAGGTATAGCTACTAATGCAAAAAAAAAAATTTAAGAAAGTGGTCAAGCTATAATTTGATTCTTTTACATATATCAAAATAAATACCAACTCAGAAAATTTGTATGCATAAACTTATTTTTGATAGAACTTTTCATTTAAGATTTGAGAATGTTTAATTTGTATTTTCTCACCATATGCAAAAGGAATACAAATCAAAGCATTTCAATGAGCTTACAAAAAAACTCAATCAGTCCCTTTGTTTTATATTCAAAGTGTCCATGTTTATAGATTTTATACTAGATAAATTGAGTCAAACTAAGATTAAATGACTCATGAAAGGTCATATATGGAAACGGACTGCCATGACTTAAATTGCAGGATGTGAAATCCTAGCTTTCTATTCTGACCACTACAAAATAATTCCTTCCTTTAAGACAGTTTTATTTTTTAAAGAAGTAGATTCACTTCTGCCAATTCTTATTTAGATTCAGAAGTGAAAATTTGTCTAAAACAAAAAGGAAATTTTAAGTTTTATGAAGAAATTCACCTTGTAAAACTTAGGAAACAAAGGCTAGTTAGCCAAGAACTCTGTCCATCTGAAATAGTTTACAGTACCAGCTGTAACAATTAAGTTCTGCTGTAATTTTATAATTATATCTACAAGCCAGAATTCTCTCAGAAACAAAGAGCAAAATTAAATAACACTTTAACTGTTTCAGGTATTCATGAGGCTTACAAGAATAGAACTTGTTAATGCAGAGCAAAGATGACCAAACAATATTGGTAATTACTTATTTGCCAATGTTCATCGCTAAATAAAAGCCCTATGAGGGCAGAAACCCTATCTGTCCTAATTATTAATCATAAAATCTACACTTCACTAACACATAATAGAAACTGAAATATCTGTTGAATGAATGCAAGAGTTATGGACATAGTACAGTACCATACATTGTGCTATACTGTACTTAAAGCATTCACATTTTTAAACCTTCTTTGAGACTCAAAATTTTACACACAAAATATTACACACGTAAAGCATTCACATTTTTAAACCTTCGAGACTCAAAATATTACACACGAAATATTTACACACAAAATTTTACACATGTAAATATTCATTTACATGCATCTATCGCTCAGTCTGACACTTGGTGATCCCATGGACTATAACCCACCAGGCTCCATTGTTCATGGAATTCTCCAGGCAAGAATACTAGAGTGGGTAGCCATTGTCTTCTCCAGAGGATCTTTAAATATTTTTACCATAATTATCAGATGACTTAGGGGAAAAAACCAAGTATTTGTTTTCCATTCTAAAATGCTAATTGTCATTTAGAAGTATCCAAAATAATAGTTAGGGCCTCCCAGGTGGCACTAGTGGTAAAATATCTGCCCGCCAATGCAGGAGATATAAGACGTGGGTTCCATTCCTGGGTGAGGAAGATCCCCTGGAGGAGGAAATGGAAACCCGCCTCAGTATTCTTGCCTGGAGAATCCCATGGACAGGGAAGCCAGGTGGGCTATACAGTCCATGGTGTTGCACAGAGTCGGACATGAGTGAGAACCTAAGCACACACATAAAATAATACTTAACACATAATGTCCCTATATGAAATTTAACAGAAACATTTAGGAAAATTTAAAACCTTAACAATAGTACTTAACGTGTAACCTAAAAGGACAAGGCTAACTAGATTTCCCAGCAGCTAAAAGGTCTAGCTAGTTACTCTTCTACATTCTAGAACAGACAATAAAATGTGAAAGGAGGGGGGAGGGTAAGCCACAAAAGAAGCTGACGTTTATTTCTGCATCTGCCTCACCCTTCTAACCACAAGAAGTCCTATGAAACCTTGAATCAGTTGGGGGTGGGGTGGAAAAAACTTACCCAACATGTTAAAAAACAGGAACAATGCAAAGTTTTTTGAGAATAGTCAAAAATTAACTGCTAACTTTTACATATCTTATTCTAATTTGTTTAAAGAAAAATTCTAAAACATTAAACATCTTAAAACTAATTTAAAAACTGATTTATAAAGATAATTTTGTAATCATCACATGCTAGAATTATTATGTTTGTATGTTTCAAAATGTATAAGCCTCAGAAGAAACAAGATTATGATCCTAATTTTCACTTTGCAAAAGTGTGGGATAGTATCAAAACTGGTAAAATGCTGTAAGAATTTAAAGCAAGTTCATGGCAGATGAAAGATCATGACTTCAATTTATCAAGGTTTATTAATGAGACATATCAATATTTACCAGGTGACTCATTAGGCCATATCAACTAAAAGAAAAAAGGTCTCTTTCATGAAGTTATTAAAAGATGAAATATTGGGAATCTGAATTTGTTTTCATCAGTTTATCATGAGTTTTTGCTCTAAAATGTTATAAACTGAGTCAAGTTTATGATTGTGATTTATGATGGCACCCCATTTACAAAACAATTTCAAATTATTAATATTGTTCCCAAAATTTATGTTCTCCAAAACCATCAAAGAAAAAAAAAAAATCAGTCTTTCTAGCTTCCACACAAGCTATCTCAATAAAGTTTTGTTATATTCCAGATGGTAAGATATTAACAATATTGCATCCATTCTAGACGGTTTCATAGACTGAGGATAAAAAGCTACAAAGTGATCCAGAAGAGGATACACGGATGAAGGAATGCTGTCTGGAAATCAGGTCATAATATGAGCATCTAAGGAAACTGGTAACATTTAGCTACATTCAAATCTCTAAAGGATTTTTATATGGATATTATATGCAGCTACAAAAGGGGAACCATGTATATTAGGTAGAGATTAGCAGAAAACAGAATTCTGTGTCTAAGTGCCCACAAGATGGAACAGACATATTCTGAGGAAGTGAATTCCCTATTCCTGAGACATTCAAATTGAGGCTGGATAAAAAAACTTGTCAGGAAAATTACAGGAAAAAATGCTGCACTGTATAAAAAATTACATTAGAAGGCCACTGACCATTGAAGTTCTTCCAAAGCAAAGACTCTATGACTATTTAATGAGTAATGAGACACAGTCAGCTAAAGAACACTTACTCTTTCCTGTATAATGCAAAGAGAAATAATTACAAACTTAGAACTAAACTATTTCTTTAAAATACCCTGAAAGGTTTTAAAAACTATATCTTTTCATAAACCATTAAAAGACCCAAATATTTTACACACAAAAATAAATAAATAAATATGCCCAGAATTATGAAATAAATATGCTTTCATATTTGGTTCTTAGTCTGATGACATAGATATTATCACTCTTACTTTGTAAAAGAAAGACTGCTCCTAATATCTGACAAGTGAAAAAGCGAGGATTTGCCTTCATCTTTGACATAAAAGACCACCAAGAATAGAATTACTTGCCATGTTTCAGTCAATTTTTGTTTTCACATTGACATTATCAAAGACAAAAAATCATTCATACTATTTTACTATGCATCCATCAACATAAACATGGGCTTTTACTATTTTAACATAAAAATCAAACTAAAGACAGAAAATGATCACCATCTTCCCTTTGTTAAGTGTTTAAATTTAAAGCTCAAAATGCTGAATATATAACAAATTATTTGGTATATCTTTTGTAATTTTCATATATATTCAAATGGCAGTGTTAAATTTAGGTCTCATAATCTCAGGTCACTCCTCGGCCTGAAGGAATTTACACCTTCTATAAACAAAAACGGATCAGTATCAGTGTAAATAAATACAAGTTTTACTTACAGAACACGCATTGTTTGTCATATGGAATTATATTATCAAATATGAATTAATTTATTTTGTTTAGAAAAGAGAAGGAGGAGGATTTCCACATTTTTTTAGGCTGGCACAATATCCTAAGAATTAGAAAAGCTATTCAACAAAAACTTGATAGCATTCTACTATTCTATAAATATTAACTTGTTTAAGACTCACAACCACCATATAAAATATATATGATTACCTTCATCCCCACTTCTCAGATGAGGAAACTACAGAACTGAGAGGAACAGTAATTTGAGATCAAATAGCAAATGGCTAACTCCAAATTTGGATGTGACAGTCCACTATGCTAAGCTGCCTCTTCCCTTGGACAGACTCAAGTAAAAGCCCCGACTTCCCACCACGGGGTATGAAGCGAGGTGTGATATTTCATACACGCTCAGTAACCCTCCATGGATTTGATTTCCAGGTCACTTAAGACTAGATCCCTGTATATATCAGTAGAGATGAGGACTTTTCTTTCTAATCATTGCTAAATAATAATCAAGTGAGTTTTATAAAAGTATAGACAAAGAAATCCTGTGATTTTTAAACACACACACATCAAAAGTTTCCTTACCTTCCCAGTTCTTTAGATGTAAGTGTATAAAAATTATTAAAGTTTTCCACTTTAATTGGAGTTTGAGGAGTGGTAGTTAGCATGCCTGAAATACTTCGGCAATCAAATCTTCTCCTCAACATGATGACTCCCAGATAGGCTTCTTCAGTCACTTATTTTTATCTGTTTTAGAAAAGAGAAGATGCAGGGTATAACTTATATGCAATTAAGGCGAAAAAAATGTTATCTCAGACAGGATATGCGTTATACTGTACAGCTCCAAATATAGCTATAAGGTACAACCAAAAAAAAGAAAAAGACGGAAGAAGATTTAAAAGCACATTCTACCCCATAAAAAGAAAAACGAAGACCAGACACATAAATTGGTATCACCTAAGTTACTGAATTTTATTTCAGAATAAAACTACTGAAAATGCCTGTAAGACCTACCAAATTCTTTTAAAAAGTTAAAATTGTAATATAATCATTCAATTTCATTTTAAAACTTTGATTCNAAAAGAAAAACGAAGACCAGACACATAAATTGGTATCACCTAAGTTACTGAATTTTATTTCAGAATAAAACTACTGAAAATGCCTGTAAGACCTACCAAATTCTTTTAAAAAGTTAAAATTGTAATATAATATAATCATTCAATTTCATTTTAAAACTTTGATTCTTTAAAGTTGTATCTTCACATAAGATAATTTAACATAGAAAAACAATTATTCATTTTAAATTTAATTTTACATGGGCAAACAAATATAGTGGCAAATTCACATGTTGTGAGTTATATTACTGACATCTGAGTCACTAAAAGAAAAAGACTTGCTTCACGGGTTTTAGATTAAGAACCCAGCACAGAGTATGAAGAGCTGGATAATTTTGTCGGATGAATGAGTAACTACACATAAAGCCCTATTCTGGAGTTCTAATCTGTATCTGAAGCTCATATTTATCTGGAACTTTTATGATATTTACAAGTATTCAGTTTTAATATTAAAACTATTTCACATTAATTGAATTCATATAATGACAAACTACATATTTTTAGATACTTCCTTCTGCTATGCCTATGTAATAGAAGATCCAGTATTATTCTTCTAGCACACTCTTACAAGAATCCCTAAGCATTCTTCCTTCTCTGTCATGTTTTTCCTCCGTTTATTTTCTACTTGACATGTTCTATAACTTCCTATATTCAAATGCCACCTATATTCAACTTAGCAAGTGAACAGTGTGACTAGAGGGGAGTGTTTTCAGTTTCTGTATTTCCCTGGTTTTAAGTTGGCATTTTTTTTTCTCTTGGCATTTGGAAAAACAGACCTAACTAGTTTTGAGGTACATCTCTAGTTTCCAAAATTAGCAGAGTACCATTCTGAAAATAACAGTAGGACTGAGCCACATCTGAGTCTGAATCCCATTTATCCATGATACCAGTTATGAGGCATTTACCTTTGCTGCTGTTCTGAGGTGAATTATGTCCCTCCCTTCAAAATTCCTACCTTAAAGTCCTAACCCCCTAGTATCTCAGAAAGTGACTGTATTAGGAGAAAGGGCCCTTAAATGGGTAATTAAATTAAAATGAGGCCATTAGGGTGAGCCTTAAAGCAATACGCCAAGTCAAGTATCTTCATTAAAAAAATGTGATTTGGATACAGAAACACACAGGGGAAGACCAGATGAAGACACAGGGAGAAGGCCATTCACAAGCCAGAGAAAGGCCTCAGAGAAGCCAAGCTTGCTGACACCTTGATCTCAAAATTCTGTTCTCCAGAACTGTAAGAAAGTTAATTTCAAGTTGCTCAAGTCACCCTATCTACAGTACTTTGTTACAGCAGCCTAGCAAAATAATACAGGTACTTTTAAAAAGAAAGAAAGTGGTATCTCAAATATGTCGGAAGGGATACAAATATAACAAACACTTGGGGGTTTCAATCTTATTATTTTGTTTGAATTAAAAATAAATAATTAATCACAGACAGAGTTGGTCCCTTCTTTTCATCCCACTAGCCCTGGGGAGGAGAGCTTATCATTTCCCTGCCAACATATGCCCCATTCAGACAGTTTTGTGATTTACTTTGCATTTCTCCTGATTACTAACGAGGAAAGCTGCAGTTCTGCTGCCCCTAAATTATGGATGAATCATAAAATCTATCTGGCAGTGCTCTAAATACTAAAAATTAAAATACAAACTCATGAAGAATGACACTGGTACAGTGCTAGTCGTGAAAGCACATCATGGAGTTTAATAAACAAATACTGTTAGTACTCTCTGAAAGATCTTCTCCAGTGACAGTCCCTGCCACTGTTGAATAGCTTACCCTATCTCCATATACAAAACTCTCACCCCAAGTTAGCTTAAACTAGTTCTTAAAATCTGTCTTTTTATTCCATTTTGATGAACTATTTATCTACCTTAGTTCTGATGGCATTCAGTTTCACTGTTCACATATTCCTCTCTGAAAAATCAATATGGTTACCAATTTCTATGCTTAGTATTTTTTTCTTCAGGTCATTCTTGGGCTTTAAGATTTTTTTCCCTAAATTTACAAGTCTGTAGATTTGTATGCTTATGATCATATTTATGTTATTAGCATATATACAGAAAGAAGGGATATACCTGCATCAAAGATACAAATTGGGCTACATACCCAACACTGTTCCACATCAGGCCTTAGGAATCATGAGCACAAGAACACAGCAAATTTACCCATAGAGACAAAGTGTAGGCTCTTGATTCTAAGATGTTCACCTTATCTAGATTCTAGAATCTAAGATGTTTATATTATGCTGTAATACATCAGCTAAAAAGCAATCTATTCATAAGAATCTAGTAAAACAGAGATATATTTTATAATTCTTTTCTGTTCTCCAGTTTCAAAAGAATCAATATGAATCTTAGATGTTGTCAAAGACATGCTTAATGAAGCATGATTTATAATAGTGTAAAAAAAACAAAAAGCTTTCAGAGTGAATTCATCCCAAAGTTTAACAATAAGGAAATGGTTAAATATACCTAAATAAAAGGATATTACATACCTAATAAAAATTGTGCTTTCAAATATTTTAACTCATATAATGAAAAAAGGAAGATAAAACTTTNGTGTGTGTGTGTGTGTGTGTGTATGTGTGGGTGATTTCTGTTTTGTCTATGCTTGTGTGTGTGATCAGTGTCGACATTTGATCAATAGCCAGCTCTTAGCAGTCTCCTCACACTCAGTCTATCTTCCCTTCTGTCACTAATCCCATCTAACCACATCCTTTTTCACTGCAGACCTTTCCCTCTCCCATCACTGCTTTAAACCAAACTTCCTTGTGGTCACAAGCCTTCTGCTCTAACCAATCCCTGCTAGGCTGGTAAGTCTTTTCATGTCTTGTTTTTTCCTACCTCTGCCTGGGCTCCAGCTTTTCACCATCCTCCTCATCAGCACCTATTCATAAATTTCCAACTTGAAGAAGTTACACCTTCCAGAAATCACAAATCTTTACTGATTTCTGCTTTCTACTCCCAGCCTGATCATCTCTTTGCCCTCTGTTCCTAGGTGCAGGACTTAAACTTGTTCCTGTGTTTCTCTTATGCCCCTAAATAGATTGTTAACCCTTGCTCCTGGAGTCAGATTTGCCGGCTAGCATTTGTGTGCTTAGTTGCTCAGTCGTGTCTGACTCTTTGCAACCCTGTGGACTGTAGCCCACCAGGTTTCTCTGTCCATGGGATTATCCAAGCAAGAATACTGAAGAGGGTTGCCATTTCCTTCTCCAGGGGATCTTCCCAACTCAGGGATTGAACCCATGTCACCTGTGTCTCCTGCATTGCAGTCAGGATTCTTTACCTGCTGAATCATCTTATATCAAGAGCATTCAGCTACGCTCACTTGGTGTCAGGCTCTGTGGTACAAGTAACGAGAAATTCCTGGTATTGAGGAACAGACTGTACCATTTGTGATTTTGCAGTAAAACTCAGGAGTCAAAACATCCTTCATCCTACCTTATTTGCTAAAGTCATTCATAGTCATGTCAAAGGTGCATGTCCTTGCCTTCATCCTTTGAGTGGGAAATCCGCATGTGACCTGGTCATTCTGTGGTCACTGCCGCTGACCACACAGTTCAATAAACTGATCCTTGAACACCACACACTGACAAGAGATGGTGATTGTTATGGGCTGAATGTGTTCCCACCAAATTGATGCCTTGAGGTCCTAGCCCCCAGTACCTCAGAATGTGACACTGTTTAGAGACAGGGCTTTTATAGTCCATGGGGTGACAGAGTCGAACACAACTAAGTGACTGAGCAGGCAGGCAAGAGCGTACGGGGGGCCAGAATCCAAGATGAAAAGAATATACCTCAGCAAAAATGAAAAGGCAGCCTACTGAATGGGAAAAATGTTTTCAAATCATATATCCGATAAGGGGTTAATATNGTCGAACACAACTAAGTGACTGAGCAGGCAGGCAAGAGCGTACGGGGGGCCAGAATCCAAGATGAAAAGAATATACCTCAGCAAAAATGAAAAGGCAGCCTACTGAATGGGAAAAATGTTTTCAAATCATATATCCGATAAGGGGTTAATATCCAAAATACATAAAGAACTCATAGAACTCAATAGCAAAAAAAAATCCAATCTGATTTAAAAATGGGCAATCTGAATAAACACTTTTCCAAAGAAGACATACAGATGGCCAACATGTACTTGAAAAAAATACTCAACATCATTAATCATCAGGGAAATACAAATAAAAACCATAATGCAATATCACCTCACACTTCTCAGGATACTTATTGTAAAAAAAAAATGTTGGTAAGAATGGGGAGAAAAAGGAACACTTGTACCCTGTAGGTGGAAAAGTAAATTGGTGATGGAACTATGGGGGTTCCCCTGAAAATTAAAAACAGAACTGCCTTGTGATCCAGAAATGTCACTTCCTGGTATTTATCTGAAGAAAATGAAAACATTAAATGGAAAAGATATATGCACTCCATGTTCATTGCAGTATTATTTATAATAGTCAAAATAGCAAAACAACTTAAATGTCCATCAATAGATGACTGGATAAAGAAAAAATATATATATACACATATATTTGTGTACACACACACACACACACACACACACATACCAGAATATGATTCAGCCATAACAATTATGAAATCTTGCCATTTATCCTATATAAACGGACATTGAGGGCATTATTCTAATAGAAATAAGTCAGACAGACAGAGAAAATACTGTATTATCTCACTGACACATGGAATTAAATATAAAACAACACACACACATACTCACACACAAAGTTTGTAGATATAGGAAACAGACTGATCATTGCCAGAGGCAGGGACTGGAGAATAGGAGAAAAAAGTGAAGGGGGTCAAAAGGTACAAGCTTATAAAATAAATAAGTCATGGGGATGTAATATATACCATGGTGACTATACTCACCGTATTACACTATACTGCATATTTAAGAGTTGCCAATTGAGTATATCTTAAAAGTTCCCGTAACTAGAAAAAGACTTTTTTTGTAACTATGTAAGGTGACAGATGTTAACTACATTTATTGTGGTGATCATTTGGCAATATATACAAATATCAAATCTCATGTTGTACAGCCGAAACTAATAAGTCAATTATACCTCAATTTATAAAAAAAAACTTTTGAAAAATGGATTATGACACAAACCACACAGACTAAAGCTCGACCAGCGGAGGACACAGTGAGAAAGTGGTCATCTGTAAGGAAAGGGGAGAGGCCTCAGAAGAAACTGAAACCACTGACTTCTGGCTTCAAGAACTGTGAGAAAATTTATTTCTGTTGTTTAAGTCAACAAGCCTATGGTATTTGTTATGGCAGCCCTAGGAAACGAACGCAGCGGTGCTCCTCAGTCACTCCAAGGGAACCCGAAGAAGTGACAAGGGATGGAGGTCTTTGATCATGCCAGCACACTCACCACATTTTCTCCAGGGAAAGTGACCCTCCCCAATCACACAGGTCAGTCACTACATGCTGACCACATGTCAGTATGATATGCTCTGCATGTAAGTTAAATAAGCAGGTTGACAACGTATAGCCTTTCCCAATTTTGAACCAGTCCATTGTTCCATGTTTGGTTCTAACTGTTACTTCTTGACCTGCATTCAGGTTTCTCAGGAGATAGGTAAAGTGGTCTGGTATTCCCATCACTTTAAGAATTTTCTGCAGTTTGTTGTGATCCACACAGTCAAAGGCATTAGCATAATCAATGAAGCAGAAGTAGATGTTTACCTGTAATTCCCTTGCTTTCTCTATGATCCAACAAATGTTGACTATTTGATCTCTAGTTCCTCTGCCTTTTCTAAACCCAGATTATGCATTTGGAAGTTCTCAGCTCACATACTACTGAAGCCTAGCTTGAAGGATTTTGAGCATAACCTTACTAGCATGTGAAATGAGTGCAACTGTATGGTACTTTGAACATTCTTTGGCATTGCCCTTCTTTGGGATTGGAGTGAAAACACCTTTTCCAGTCCTGTGGCCACTGCTGAGTTTTCAGAATTTGCTGCCATATTTTGTGCAGCTCTTTAACAACATCATCTTTTAGGATTTGAAATAGCTCAGGGGGAATTCCATCACTTCCCCTAGCTTGGTTCCCTACTCGACTTCACCCTCCAGTATATCTTGCTCTTGGTGAGTGACCACACCATCGTGGTTATCAGGGTCATGAAGATCTTTTCTGTATAGTTCTTCTGTGTATTTTTGTCACCTCTTCTTACTCTCTTCTGCTTCTGTTAGGTCCTTACTGTTTCTGCCATTTTTTGTGCCTATCCTTGCATGAAATATTCCCTTGATATCTCCAATTTTCTTGAAGAGATTATAGTCTTTCCCATTCTATTATTCTTCTCTGTGTCTTTGCACTGTTCATTTAAGAAGGCCTTCTTATCTCTCCCTGATATTCTCTAGAATTATGCTTTCAGTAGGGTATATCTTTTCCTTTCTCCCTTGACTTTCACTTCTCATCTTTTCTCACTATTTATAAAGCCTCCTCAGACAACACTTTGCCTTCTTGCATTTCTTTTTCTTAGGGATGGTTTTGGTCACTGCCTCCTGTACAATTTACAAACCTCCATCTATAGTTCTTCAGAAACTCTGCCTACCAGAACTAATCCCTTGAATCTATTCATCTTCTCCACTGTATAATCATAAGGGATTTGATTTAGGTGATACCTGAATGACCTAGTGGTTTTCCATACTTTCTTCAATTTAAGCCTGAATTTTGCAATAAGGAGCTGATGATCTGAGGCAGAGTGAGCTCCAGTCCTTGTTTTTACTGACTGTATACAGCTTCTACATCTTTGGCTGCAAAAAATATGATTAATCTGATTTTGGTATTGATCATCTGGTGATGTCCATGTGTAGAGTCGTCTCTTGTGTTGTTAGGAGAGAGTGTTTGCTATGACCAGTATGTTCTTGTGACAAAACTCTGTTAGCCTTTGCCCTTCTTCGTTTTGTATTCCAAGGCCAAACTTGCCTGTTATTCTGGATATCTATTGACTTCCTACTTCTGCATTCCAGTCCTTTATGATGGAAAGGACATCTTTTTTTGGTGTTAGTTCTAGAAGTTGTTGTAGCTCTTCATAGAATTGTTCAACTTCAGCTTCTTTAGAATTACTAGATGGGGCATAGACTTGGATTTCTGTGATATTGAATGATTTGCCTTGGAAACAAACTGAGATCATTTTGTCATTTTTGAGATTGTATCCAAGTACTGCAGTTTGAACTCTTCTGTTGACTATGAGGGCTACTCCATACCTTCTGAGAGAATCTTGCCCAGCATCAGGCTTTACATTCACCACCAGACACATCCACAAATGAGCATCGTTTCCACTTCAGCCCAGTCACTTCTTTCTTTCTGGAGCTATTAGTAATTGCCCTCCACTCTTCCCAGTAGCATATTGGACACCTTCAGACCTGGGGGGCTCATCTTCTGGTAGCATATCTTTTCGCCTTCATACTGTTTATGGGATTTTTGTGTTAAGAACACTGGAGTGGTTTGCCATTTTCCCCTCCAGTGGATTACATTTTGTTAGAACTCTTCACTATGACCCATCCTTTTGGGTGGCCTTGCAAGCCATAGCTCATAGCTGCACTGAGTAATGCAAGCCCCTTCACCATAAAAAGCCTGTAATTCATGAAGAGGCATGATAACATTAAAGGCAAAAATAGATGAAATTAATTTTAGGAATACATTTACCTAATCCCATATATCTAAAATATTGTCTGTCATTTCAACATGAGAAATGATTAATGAGATATTTTGGTGTGGCTTCCTGGTGGCTCAGACTGTAAAGTATCTGCCTGCAACATGGGAGATCCAAGTTTGATCCCTGGGTTGGGAAGATCTCCTGGAGATATTTTACATCCATTTTTTATATTGTCTTAAATCTGGTGTATTTTACATGTACAATACATCTCAATTTAGATGCTAAATTTTCATCAGAAACACTTGATCTGTATTTACATTATCTTGTACAAAATTTGAAAGAAAGTGAAAGTGGAAGTTGCTCAGTCATGCCCACTGTTTGTAACCCCATGGACTGTAGCTTGCGTTGCTCCTCTGTCATGGAAGTCTCCAGGCAAGAATAATGAAGTGGGTAGCTGTTTCCTTCTCCAGGGGAGATACCCAACCCAGGATTTGAGCCCAATTTTCCCACACTGCAGGCAGATTCTTAACCAATTGAGCCACCAGGGAAGTCCAAGAATACTGGAGTGGGTAGCCTATCCCTTCTCCAGGGGATCTTCCTGACCCAGGAATCAAACTGGGGTTTCCTGCATTGCAGATGGATTCTTTACCAACTGAGCACAGGGAACCACTGAAAAAAGACTCATATCCTTACCTTGTTTCAAATGTAAAAGTTTTTAGTAACTGAATACAGCACCACTTTTTGATTTCAAATTTATTTAAAGTGACATAGAATTATAGGTCCATCACATTACAAGTGTTCCATAGCCACATGTGGCTGGCAGCTCCAGTACTGGACAGCACAAGTCCAAAGGGCTAGACACATGTTTGCTAATTGCCTCTGAACCTTAAATCGTTTAATGCAGTAGACACAGTGTAGGTTCTTGGTACATCATGGCATCGCAGCAGTTAGGAACTTCAAAAACCCTTAAGGTTCAGAAGTCCTATTTCCTTATATTAGAAGAAAGAGTACCTAGAATGGGAGAAGTTAAGTAACTTGCAGAAGATCATACAATTAGACTATTGGCATTCATCTGGACAAGAATTTAGGTCTCCTTATTTTTAATCTTGAGGTCTTTCTACCTCATTATGTCAGACATTCTCCAGGAAGAAAGAGGATTTTTAAATTTACTTGACTAATATAGGCAAAGAAAAACATACTTATAATCTAGTCGCATTTGTATAACCTGATAAAGACAGGGCATACTAGAGTATTTAAGGCCTCTTCCACTGCGGTCTGGGGGCCAGGTGGTCTAATCTGTCAGTCCAGTTTACCTCTGCTTATCACTGCTTCCTCTGCTCACAGCCGCCTCACTGCACATCTCTTCCTCCCCGCGCCTGGAGCATCCGGCCACATTTTTCTGTCTGCAGCTGTCCTCTCCCAGCTGTTTACCACAATTTGTTTAAGGCTGTGCTTCAGAGAGTCCTTTATATTTGCAAATCAAAGTATTCAGTAGAAACTGCAGCAAAGTTGGAAAAGAGCTTCTATCCAGCCACAAACACACCAAACTCTGAGGTCCTGCTTCCTGAGGGTGGGTGTGTGATTGTGTGTGTGTGTGTGTGTGTGAGAGAGAGAGAGAGACAGAGAGACAGAGACAGAGAGAGAGAGAGAGAGAGAGAGAGAGAGAAAGGGGCAGGTGAGAAGATGGACTTGTAGTTAAGTGTGTGACATCAGACAGACCTGCACTCAAGTCCCAGCTCCACCATTCCTAGGTGTGTGGCCTTGGGCAATCCTCAGTCTTCTCCCCTGCAGAATGAGGACAGTAGGAATAGCTGCTTCCAGGAGATTTCAGTGTGAAAGAGCACACAGAGAGCCCAGTGCCTGACAAGAGGAAGCCCCCACTTCATACAAGCTGATGTTACTTTCCAGTGGTCTTCAGGCTCCCTGACGATGAGGACTATGTGTATCAGGCTCAACACTGCATCACTACAACTCAGCAATATCCCTGAGACATGGTAGATCCTAAACGAATATTTGTCAAATGATGTCATAAGATACTTATGATTTCTCTCAAATCTTCTAACTGATGCTAAGAGAGAGAAATGGGGAGGGGAGCGGGGGCGACCTGGTGATAAGGAAAGGGGAGAGCGAGGTAGCTGCTTCCTTCTTCAGAATCTACCTGGCGGTGACACCAGGCTCAAAATGAAACTGTAAGTTCAAGAAATAGGGACGTCCAGAGGGTTATGCAAGACAAAAGAATTAGAGTCATAGTGTTCAAAGGGGAAGAGATATGGAGTGGAGCAAGTAAATATAGAGTGTAAAACTGTCATTGACTTGATTTGAGTAGATAAATGTCTACAGGTCTGTCCAACAAAGCACCTCCTTTTGTACTTCTAAGACACTTACCAACTGCATATTCCGTGAATCTTGACCTGGTGTCACATTCCTCAGAACACATGACAGGTAAGAAATAGTAAATCTTCCAGGAATCTTTCACTAAGCAACTCTTCTTATAACAAGAAGGCACATGTATAGATAAGGCAGAGCTAACTTTTAACCTTTGCCTCAACTGGCTAAAGGTGACAACATGAGCATTGAGAAGGCTCATCTACTCCACTAGCTGAGTCCTTTCCTGGCATGAAAATGTTGGTAATGTGGGAAATGATAATGATGATCACTAGATATACAAGTATAATAAATGCAAGAGGAGGGGCTAGAATGATCCATGTGACAATGAATTCATATAAGAGACATTGAGAATATTCAAAGCATCCTTGAGTGTTTTCAGTAGTTAGCCGTCCCTTTAGATTTACAGAGTGGCACTTTATATCTTAATGTAACAAAAAGAGATATAAGTATAGAGCTGTTCAGAAACCCTTTAAAGGGCATAGTTTATGAGAAAGTAGATCTGTAGTTTACTAATTATGATATTTTGAGCAGGTTATATCATCCCTATGCCTCTCTTTTTTTCATTTGTAAAGTATAAATTATAATATGCTTACCCATAGTGTATATAGTAACAATTGGTTATAAATTCTGATCCTGGCCCTGTTGTAAATTTGCTTTTTTTGTAAACATTTACTCCTCATACTCCTATGAGTAAAGTGCTATATTTGCCTGCTTTAAAGTTAATAAATTTCAAGAGACAAGGAAGTTATATACTATATAACTGTAACCTGAGTTACTCGTGGAGTAGTAACAAGATTTAAGGCCTGTATAAGGCCTTTTACTGTGGATACTATATAACTGTAGCTATGAACAATAGAGTACAGGTTCTTGGATGTTTAATTCACTTTAGTCACTGGAGTTCTGTCTCTTTTCATTCTTTTGTTTCTACTTATATCTCCATTCCAAAATTCCTTCACTGTTAAAATAATTTTACAAGTATATAACAAATACAAGAGGAGAAGGGTGTAGAATGATCCATGTGCAATGGATTAGAGTTAGAGATATTGGTAGGAACTAATGTTTAGTTTAATATAGATGCAAATGTTTGCATATAGATTTATTTATAGATATCTGTGTGTACGTGGGTTAGGACACATATCTTCTTGTTCTGTCAGCTGAGAGCACATAAAAGCAATGACACCCCAAGAGCAATAAGTACACCTCTCACTCGTGTCTTGGTTTCTAATACTGTTCTTCAGCAAAAGGAAACAAAGCTCTTTGGAGAAATTGATGCTTCTAGGACTGGGGCAGGAAACACACAGCTGTGCCTGGAACACTGTAGCATGAGAAAGAAGGAAGTGCAAACCAACCAACCAACCAACAAACAAGCGACCACACAATGATGGTGGT
Source organism: Neotragus pygmaeus (assembly GCA_006410875.1). NCBI lineage: Eukaryota > Metazoa > Chordata > Mammalia > Artiodactyla > Bovidae > Neotragus > Neotragus pygmaeus. The sequence goes on along the minus strand of SJYV01014043.1, from coordinate 553,185 downwards.
GTGTCAAAGGAATTCAGGAGCCAACAGGACAAGCCCCCAGTGATTAAAGCTAGAACAGCTTGAGCTATATAATAAATGAAGTACTAGTGGATTATATACCAAAGTATAAAGTAAATATCTGTGAGTACATATAAATATAAATGATTGAATAAATAATTGGGAAAGAATAGACAAATCTCTCATGCAGAATTATGAACAGTTTATGTAGCCATTCCACCCTCAAGTTGGCAGAGTCTAACTCTCCACTTCTTAACTATGGGCTGTACATAATGACTTTCTTCCAAAGAGCACAGTATGGAAATGGAGAATAAAAGAGTAACTTTACGGTGAAGACCATGAAAAATAGTACATCAAGCCAGGGGATCAAAGTTAACACCAATAGTTGTAAGTCATTTTGATAATACATACCCATTGTTTGATGTAATGCAAATGACATGTTGCTTCTGTGGTCTTCTTCCTCAAAACCCATAACTCAGTTCAACCATGAGAAAAACATCAGACAAATCACAGTTGAGAGACATCCTACAAAATACTTGACCTACAAAATACTTCTCAAAACTGTCAAGGTCATCAAAACACAGGTAAGTCTGAGAAACTGTCACAATCAAATGGAACCTAAGATGAATGATGACTAAACATAATGTGGTATCCTAGATGGAAGCTTGGAGCAGATAAATGACATTAAACAAGAGATAGATAAGGAAATCAGAATAGACTATGAACTTTAGTTAACAGTAATGAATTAATCACTAATATGTCAAAATGTGCCTTACAGGTGTAAGACACTATCATAGGAGACTAGTGGTGCGGTACACTCTGGACTATCGTTGCAATGATTATGTAAATCTAAGTGTTAGTCACTCAGTCATGTCATACCCTTTGCAACCCCACGGACTATAGCCTGCCAGTTCCTCTGTCTGTGGAATTTTCCAGGCAAGAATATTGGAGTGGGTAGCCATTCCCTTCTCCAGGGGATCTTCCAGACCCAGGGATCAAACTCGGGTCGCCTGCATTGCAGGCAGATTCTTAACTGTCTGTAAATCTAAATCTGTTCTAAAATAACAAGGTTGTTTAAAAAAAGTAAATGAATATGTCATTGCTTATAATATGCAAATTTAGGGAACTACAGAGTCAGAAATTAAAGTTGGAAATAACCTGTGAGATCAAAGGAGAGGACAAAACCCCACTATTTGTTCAACCAAAATAGAGTACTGCTGTTATTTTTGCAGTCTATTAAAAATATCATTATAATAATAATTTGATACAGGTTCTATCCTGTCAACCTTCAAGCAAAATTTCCAAGTCTTGGATAAAAATATATACGTAGATGTAGAATAGGATCCAGGGAATTGTGTGCTTCAATATATCACCTAATTACAATCACAAAGTAAATCTTTCATCTAACAATTCTCAAACTGTGTTAGGGAGACCCCAGTACCTTTTACAGAGTCTCCAACATAAAAACTGCTGCTGCTAAGTCGCTTCAGTCGTGTCTGACTCTGTGCGACCCCATAGACGGCAGCCCACCAGGCTCCCCCGTCCCTGGGATTCTCTAGGCAAGAATACTGGAGTGGGTTGCCGTTTCCTTCTCCAATGCATGAAAGTGAAAAGTCAAAGTGAAGTCGCTCAGTCGTGTCTGACTCTTCACGAAACCATGGACTGCAGCCTACCAGGCTCCTCCGTCCATGGGATTTTCTAGGCAAGAGTACTGGAGTGGGGTGCCATTGTCCTCTCCACATAAAAACTATTTTCATAATAATATTAAGATGATATTTACCCTTTTCTCTCCTATTCTTTCACAAGTGTATGGTTTAGTTTTCCAGAGATTACAGAATGTGATCTGTAATCCATTAACCAAAAGCATTAATGGAGAAGCAGTTGTGAGAATCCAACCACTTCCTATTAAGCTAGAAATCAGACAAATTGCAAACATGTAAAATAATACCATCCTTATCACTTCCTTTGTTTTGGGTAGTATAGCTATTTTTCATAAAATATAGGAAAAGGGGTACGTCAAGACTGTATACTGTAACCTTGCTTATTTAACTTATATGCAGAGTACATCATGAGAAACACTGGGCTGCAAGAAGCACAAGCTGGAATCAAGATTGCCGGGAGAAATAACTTCAGATATGCAGAAGACAACACCCTTATGGCAGAAAGTGAAGAGGAACTAAAAAGCCTCTTGACAAAAGTGAAGGAGAGTGAAAAAGTTGACTTAAAGCTCAACATTCAGGAAACTAAGATCACGGCATCCGGTCCCATCACTTCATGGGAAATAGATGGGGAAAAACAGTGGAAGCAGTGTCAGACTTTATTTTGGGGGCTCCAAAATCACTGCAGATGGTGACTGCAGCCATGAAATTAAAAGATGCTTACTCCTTGGAAGGAAAGTTATGACTAACCTAGATAGCATATTCAAAAGCAGATATTACCTTGTCAACAAAGGTCCGTCTAATCAAGGCTATGGTTTTTCCAGTGTTCATGTATGGATGTGAGAGTTGGACTGTGAAGAAATCTGAGCGCTGAAGAACTGATGCTTTTGAATTGTGGTATTGGGGAAGACTCTTGAGAGTCCCTTGGACTGCAAGGAGATCCAATCAGTCTGTCTTAAAGGAGATCAGTCCTGGGTGTTCATTGGAAGGAATGATGCTGAAGCTGAAACTCCAATACTTTGGGTACCTCATTCAAAGAGTTGACTCCTTGGAAAAGACTCTGATGCTGGGAGGGATTGGGGGCAGGAGGAGAAGGGAACAACAGAGGATGAGATGGCTGGATGGCATCACCAACTCGATGGACATGGGTTTGGGTGGACTCCGGGAGTTGGTGATGGACAGGGAGGCCTGCTGTGCTGCGGTTCATGGGGTCACAAAGAGTCAGACACAACTGAGCGACTGAACTGAACTGACTGAACTGATGTTGACATAATTGTTATTATTGATATGTAATTGTTAAAGAAATACATCTTTTAAAAATTCCTCTTAATTCATACATATGATAAATATTGATAGAAATTACACATATAAGCAAAAACTCTGAGATCTTTAGTAATTTTGAGTGTAGAAAGTCTGAGAACTGGAGAGATGGAGAACTACTAATCATAGTGACCAATTTGCTCTTTCAGCTTTGGGGCACTTGTCATTCTATTGTCACCTTGTATTTCAACCCCTCCAGTGTTTTAAGAATTCCTCACCTTCTGAGTTTATAGAAGTGAAAGTGCCACATACTCATGTTTCCAGCCTCCCTTGCAGCTAGATCAGAAGCAAACTACCTGAACACACTGAGCCTTAGAATCTGGAGAAAGTGAGGCTGGGGCCAGACACAGCTTTATAATGGAAGCAGAAGTGGCAAGGAGATAAAGTCCTAGAAGCAGTAGCTCTAATGCACCTCGTTAGTCCACTGTTAGTTGTGTCAATAGCACACACTGCTGTAGAATCTTGTATTTTGGCAGCAGCTGTGTCTTCACCTGAACAATCTACTTATGTGAATCTGGCTATTATTCCTGGTTATCTTGTCCTGACGCTGACTCTCCAGCTGGGATCTCTGTTCTATGAGCTACACAGTATGCTTTAAATAATATTCCTTTTCAACTTCAAACATCCAAAGATGCTTAATGCTTGCAATTAGTAACTCTGAGTATTCTACCAAAAACTGGTTTCTTAGTTAACTTCCATCCTGACCTCTTTCAACATCAGCCTTTCTGAAATTCCATAAGTGAACCAAGATTAATTAAAGGAAAGAAAAAGCAAAATAAACTTACCCTTTACTTTATCTACTATAGAAAACAAGTAATTACACAAATAAATTTAAATGTTTACCGTTTTGAAAGATGAAAATAACTTTTGGCCTTCTACTCTAAACTGTAACCTATGTTTTGGAATTATGATCCAACTTTCAACCAGCACAGTATAAGATTTTCATGTGTTACTTCCCAATTATGTAATTTCTATAAAACAAGCAAGAGGCTCTGAAGAGAATGACTTATGACACCATGCCATGTGCTTAGTTCATTATAAGTCATTTCAAGGACCTCCAGTCATTCTGAGCCAATCAAAACAGAAATGTTCTAACACATTTGAGAGTATCTTGTTTTATAGAGTGCTTAAGAAAGGCAAGAAAAGCACACTAGATTTCAAATGTACCAAATTATCCAGAAAGGATTTTGAAACTGGTTCCTGTTAGGTTACTTTTCTTTATTATTTAATGTGGTATATAAAATATAATGCTTTTCTTTTGAGCTCCTAGGACCTGGAATGGTTCTGCCTTTTAAAATTTGGCAAGCAAATTATAAAATATTTTTATTCTGCTCATTTTTTTGCTAGATTTCAAAAGTGAGAAGTACGAAGACAAGTTAGGTTCTACAGATCTTCCAATTTCATGCTAACTCAGATTAAGAGGGGCTTAAATTAATTTTGACTAGAAAAAGCATTTTCTACAATTGAAATACTACCTTAGATTAAGGATCCTTTGAAGTAGTGTCTCGAAATAATTTAGCAAAAACATATGGGCGCAGTAATCCATTACTTTTTCCCTCTCATGCTCTTTTTCCAGGTTTGAGTTTAGGGGTCTTGGATCAGGATATTTCCACATTTAACTTCTCAGAGGAAAGGTCTGTTTACAGAAGTCAACAGAAAAACATTCATCAGCACACCTTACCTTGAGAATAGGTTGAGGCACTGAAAAACAGGTAGATGTAATGACCAATGATAACCTACTTCTTGCAAACCTAATTTGAGGGTGCATCTTTTAAAATATGAGGTTTTTTGAGGGTGTATTTGAGAGAGGCTGCAGAGACAAACTCATTTGTCTTTATTTCTTCCTGTCTCTTACCTAGGGTGTATTTTTTCCTCTACTTGCTAAGAACAGGAAATTGCAGAACAAAGATTTGATCAGTTCTCATCACTTCAATGAGACTTGCTCAGTTTAACTTTGGCCAACAGCACCTATATATTTGCCCAAATAAATTACATAATACGTCAGAATAGATTAGTTTTATGTAGTTTTAAATTATCTTTTAATCTTCCAAGCCTAGAGTTCTTCTCACTATTAAAAGCCTATCTCTGAGAAGGTTGCCCTTTCAAAGTAAAAATAGGCAATACCTTTGAGACATTTTCCACTATTGGTTGACCTAGAAAAATCCCCTTCTTGCAGCTCAGTCCTGAGCAGGTATAAAAAACATCCCAGCCAGTCATGCATGTGAACGTGGCACAGGATAGACTAGTATTAAGAGCACCTGAAGTCTGGACAGCATTATAGAGTGAATAGAGAGCTTTCACACACAATATTTTGTCTGAGCTTCAACAACCCTGCATTTACTGTAAGCAAGGCTAGAACTGTTCCATGTTACAAATGAGAATGGACTCTGAGAGTGACTTTCCCAAGTGAGGTGAGGGCTCAGCCTAGAACTGCAGACTGTAGACCTGTCTGGGCCACCCCTGAGAGAGAGGACCATCCAGAGAGCAAAATCATCTGACTATTATTGTTCTCTCCTCTCCCACTCCAGTCGTTTACTGAAACATTACAGGATGCCCAACAACAAAGCAACAGTGAACAATGGAGACGAAAGGAGAGCCCAAAGGCCAGACAGCAAGGCAGGCTGAGCCGCCAGAGGATGCAGCACCAGGAGCCCTGGTGTCCACGCTTAGTGTCCACGTCTCCCCAACTGGCCTGGTCATGTTTATTCCCTGGATTGCCTGAGGTCATTTTGGGTGAGAATTAGGAAACTCAGGAATGATTTATCACCTAAAGAAATAAGATTTAGCACAGAACTAAGAATTCCAAACCAACAGCCAAGGTTTGAGAAAGAAATTTAAGAGAAAGGAATGTACCTACTTTTAAAAGCTGAAATTTCTGTGGTGAGACTACCTAAGTACACAGGATTTAAGTTTTGTAGTGAAATGACAAGAATGTTCTAAATAAAGCATGGCAATACTTCGTCATGCAAAATGCTAAGAATATCTCATTTCATTTAATTCTTACCACCTGCCGTGAAGTCATCATTATTATTCTTGGTTCTCATGTGAGGAAGCTCAGGCTCAGAGAAGTTGAATGACTGGCTTAAGGTCATACAGCTAGAAATGCAGACAATTTGAACTCAGATGACAAATCCAATGTCCTGTTCAGTATACTGCACTACATCCCATGTAGTATGTTACTCGTTCTTATTTTTTATTTCCCTTTGTGTCCCATCTTCATGACTCATTATATTATACAGATGAGTTTTTAAAAAATATTTTATTTTCCTTGTTTATTAGCTGGAAAAGTTTTATTAAGAGACATTTACAATCATCAATTCTTTGGTTGCCTGCAAGTACAACAAAGTTTATTAGGAAAAGTCAGAATAAATTAAATCTGTAACAGCTTACAAAATAATGAGTTTGTATTACTATAGCAAAAAGCTACTTACCTGGTATCTAACTTCTAAGAAACAGGAAGTATGCAAACAACTCTTCTGAGGAGCAGAATAGATGTTACAACAAGCATTCATATGTGAGAAGATTCACTCTGGCGGTGATTATGTCTTTTATGTGTACTCTGTAATTATTTGGGATGCTATAAGACTTCAATGATAGGATACTGCAGAAGCTTTCCCTCTGATCTTCCAGTGACTGACTTCTCTTCCATCTCTAGTTCTCACCTGTCCATTGCTGCACCCTGTTCTTTATAGCACTTTTTATCATAATTAATAATTATGGATTTATTTGCATACTACCTGTCTTCCCCATGAGACTGTAAACTCCCAACAGACAGGAATCGTGACTGTTTATTCAGCAGTGTTTCCCCAGCACCTATCATGGTGCCTGGAACATAGTAGCAATTCAATAAATGTTGATTCAATGGATAGATAAATGGATGGATGGACAATGGATGGATGAATGGATGGGCAGACATGTGAATATTCCCAGTTGCCAAAGATTTGAGGAACAGGCGAGTTGGTAATCTGGCCCAGGGAAGGCTGGATAACTTTTGGGACCAAGGTTAAGTCAGTCATCCTTTCCCTAAAAATAGGCCTGAGAGCTGGTGGTAAGGAACTTTGAGGCCAGTATACTGGGGCGGAGAGGAAAGGGAAGTCAATATACCAAGCATTTGCCAGATGCACAGAAATGGGCTCAATACACATTATCTCATTTCACATAAAAGTACTGCGTGAGAAAGGAATTTTTTTCTATTTTACAAATGAAAAAAGTGAGACTCAGATTGGTGAGATTACCCAAGGTCATTAAACAGAATACAGAGAGCCAGAATATGGACCTTGATTTATCATATGTCAAAGACCATACGTTTTTCCTTTTAAAACAAATTTGCTTTCTTTAAAACATTTTTTAATTGGCCTGTAACTTACATTTAAGAATTGATCCTATTTTAAGTGTATAGCTTGATAAAATCTAAATATATATATACATCCTGCAACCACCATCCAGATAAATAACATAATCCCAACTTGGATATTAATAAACATTAATTTATTTAAATAATAGTTCCTCATTCTGAGATTGCTTTTCTCTTCATGTGGGTATTAAAATTTATTACATTTTATGATAATAATTGTAAGAGTGTATGATACTTGCAAATTGTTAGTAAATGTTCAACTACATGTAAAGTTCATAACACTAAATCATTTCCCTGCCCCCACTAATGATATTTTTTCTTTTGGGTTGTATCAGTTCAGTTCAGCTCAGTCACTCAGTCATGTCCAACACTTTGCAACCCCATGAATCGCAGCACGCCAGGCCTCCCTGTCCATCACCAACTCCCCGAGTTCACTCAGACTCACGTCCATTGAGTCAGTGATGCCATCCAGCCACCTCATCCTCTGTCATCCCCTTCTCCTCCTGCCCCCAATCCCTCCCAACATCAGAGTCTTTTCCAATGAGTCAACTCTTCGCATGAGGTGGCCAAAGTACTGGAGTTTCAGCTTCAGCATCATTACCTCCAAAGAAATCCCAGGGTTGATCTCCTTCAGAATGGACTGGTTGGATCTCCTTGCAGTCCAAGGGACTCTCAAGAGTCTTCTCCAACACCACAGTTCAAAACCATCAATTCTTTGGCGCTNTTATTTTACTAGCATGTGAGATGAGTGCAATTGTGCAGTAGTTTGAGCATTCTTTGGCACTGCCTTTCTTTGGGATTGGAATGAAAACTGACCTTTCCCTGTCCTGTGGCCACTGCTGAGTTTTCCAAATTTGCTGGCATATTGAGTGCAGCACTTTGGCAGCATCATCTTTCAGGATTTGAAATAGCTCAACTGGAATTCCATCACTTCCACTAGCTTTGTTCATAGTGATGCTTCCTAAGGCCCACTTGACTTCACATTCCAGAATGTCTGGCTTAGGTGAGTGATCACACCATCATGATTATCTTGGTTGTGAAGATCTTTTTTGTACAGTTCTTTTGTGTATTCTTGCCACCTCTTCTTAATATCTTCTGCTTCTGTTAGGTCCACACCATTTCTGTCCTCTATCAAGCCCATCTTTGCATGAAATGTTCCCTTGGTATCTCTAATTTTCTTGAAGAGATCTCTAGTCTTTCCCATTCTGTTGCTTTCCCCTATTTCTTTGCACTGATCGCTGAGGAAGGCTTTCTTATGTCTCTTTGCTATTCATTGGAACTCTGCATTCAGATGCTTAAATCTTTCCTTTCCTCCTTTGCTTTTTGCTTCTCTTCTTTTCACAGCTATTTGTAAGGCCTCCGCAGACAGCCATTTTGCTTTTTTGCATTTCTTTTCCATTTCAACTTACTGTTACTCCAAAGTTTACTTTGGTTGACAAATGCTATATGAGTCAACCTAATATCTGTTTAGAAGAAAGTATCTATTTAAAGGGAAAAAATGTCATTAATAGGTAACATTTTTTGATCAATAAATAGAGGAAAGTATGAAAAAAACTTTTTTTCCCAATCCTTGATAAAGGGGTTAAATGCTTTCTGGGTAAAGGATGAAATTTTTTAAAAAAATCAAGAAAGACTTCCTGTAGTTGATTACAATGATAGTGGGAATTGTGCATTATTAAAACAAAGTTCCATCTAGCCAAGGCTATGGTTTTTCCAGTGGTCATGTATGGATGTGAGAGTTGGACTATGAAGAAAGCTGAGCACCAAAGAATTGATGCTTTTGAACTGAGGTGTTGGAGAAGATGGCTGAGAGTCCCTTGGACTGCAAGGAGATCCAACCCGTCCATCTTAAAGGAGACCAGTCCTGGGTGTTCATTGGCAGGACTGATGTTGAAGCTGAAACTCCAGTACTTGGCCACCTCATGCGAAGTGTTGACTCACTGGAAAAGACTCTGATGCTGGGAGGGATTGGGGGCAGGAGGAGAAGGGGATGACAGAGGATGAGATGTCTGAATGGCATCACTGACTCGATGGACATGAGTTTGAGTGAACTCTGGGAGTTGGTAATGGACAGAGAGGCCTGGCGTGCTGTGATTCATGGGGTCGCAGAGTCAGACACGACTGAACGAGTGAACTGAACTGAACTGAAAATATTCACCAAGTGTGTTTCAAGTTTTCTTAAAAGAATATAGTGAAGGTAGATAAATTTATCATAATGAAAGCACAGTGAGGTCAAAGGTTATAGAGAGAACATTATGACACAATAACCATGAAGTCAGTGTCATAGGTTAATCTCTTGCTCTTCTCTTTCAATGACAATATCAAACTTCAGTTAGTTATAGAAGATGATGAGTCTTTGCTTTAATTGCTCTTACGTGATATATGAAATTCATTTCTAGTTTAAAATACATGAGTTTAATGGCACATCTATTTCATGAAAACTTGACATAGATTCTCAACTTACATGAATGAACACATATTGGTTTTCAAAAAGATACTGGTAAGCACGCATCATTTTCATGTATATCATTTAGTGACTATTTACCCTTCCAGCATATTTTCACCTTTCCCCAATATCTCCTATTAATTGCCCTGTCTCAGTAGTATTTATTTGGTATTTATTTAGTATTTAAGTCAGTTCACTTATATTACCAGCCAGTCATAAAATAACATTACAGAGTAAATCAAGTGTTCCAAACTGGAAAACCTGCAAGGTAAATGCAACCTACAGACTTATTTGCTTTGAGCCACCCAGTATTAAAGGGCTGCCCTGATGGCTCAGTTGGTGAAGAATCTGCCTGTAATGCAAGAGACCCAGGTTCGATCCCTCGGTTGGGAAGATCCCCTGGAGAATGGCTACCCACTCCAGTGTTCTTGCCTGGAGAATTTCATGAACAGAAGCCTGGTGGGCTACAGTCCCTGGGGTCACAAAGAGTCGCTAATGCTTTCACTTTCACCCAGTACTAAAGAGACTTAGAAACACTACAATTTTAGAAATCTAAAGTTTTAGATTTCTGAGTTTCTCCTGATAAATAAACACTGACCTAAATCTTTCAACACTGACCTGAATTTCATGGGAGTAGAATCTGCTGGAGCAAAGTATTACAATGCCTCCTTTAGGCAAACCCACCATTTTCTATTGCTTACACCCAGTCAGTTGCACTCAATAAATACACCCATCCAGAGGCTTGTTTTAATATTGTTTTACTTGTCTGGCCCCTGTAGGCTTGTGAATATGTAACCCCTCAATTAGACTGATGTGGGTGGTAGTGGTGGTGGTAGTGTGCGTATGTGGTTATGAAATAAGCATTCAACCAAGATGGTTTAGCAAACAATCTCAACTCATGTGAGTTAAGAGATTATGATTTGTGTTAATTCATTCCTTTAACATTAATTTATGCACTACCAAATAGTAAAATAATCTTTTAGGGATAAACAAAATAGATTCCTAATTATAAATATCATGAAAAGAGAACTTCCTGTATCCACAAAGCTGCACACTAATCCCATGAGACCTTTATCCCTACTTTGCTCTCTTTCCTCTTGAGTTTTTTCCTCCCCAAATGTATCACAGAAAAATCATAATCTATTTTTTAAAAGAAGATTTATTTTGGATTAAGTGATTTCATGATGCAACATGGTTTTAAACAAAAATAGAGATCAGTATGAAAATAAAACAAGTTGTACACATAAAATATCTTTCCCTCAAAGCATTTCAGAATCATAAAAAAATACAACACAAAAGTCAGGGGTTCAGGTAAGGATAAGAATACAGACTTTCCAGAAAACAAACAAGTCTACAGTTCAGAGTCCCAGGCTCCATTTAAGACCACCCATGATTCATTTCTAGGATGTCAACAGTCTGCATTATTTGCTTGGGAAAAAAAGATGTAATTTAAGTATAAGGTAAAATGAGAGCTGTATAATCTCAGTGTCAATAGCAAATACTTCCCATTATTGTTCTCTACTAAAAGTAATATTGAATAAATATGAGGCTTAAATCAACTCAACAAAAATAGAAACATAGCTATTAATTGTGACATGGTGTAATAGACACAATGGGTGGAATTTGTGAAAAGAAATTTGAAGGCTTAAAAAAATACACCACCTGTGCCCCACTGAAATCTTGGACATAAATGTGGCTTTTTTTCTTTTTACAGAGCCTAAATATTAAAAAATAATCATTATTATAAAATTAGATTAATACTTTCAGTAAGAGTCAGGAGAGATGCATGTATCTTTATTCATTTACTTTGGAATGCCCGCATCCCTATTATAAAAACATGTGATATTATGCACCTTCCAACATATTAACAGCCTCAAATTTTACTTATGATACCATATAAAGAAAAATAGGTTGTAATACCATCTTTTAGAGCATGAAGGTCCTAAAAGAACATTCAGTTTTGTGTGTTTCTTGGTTAGTCCTTCCAAGGTATTTCTTGAACATTATCCATTCTTTCTTATAGAAGGTGATAGTAACCAGAAGTTTACTGATTCCTTAGCTGCATCAGTAATATTTGATTCAGCTTGAATCATACACCATACCTATCAACATTGCTCAGGGTTGTAATATCTTAAAAGAAAATTGGGTAGAAAGATATCACCTGCCCAAGGCCACTCCACATAAAAATTTCATGTATAAGTTTAATTTTCCTGTGTTTCCCAGAAACCATACAACTAGGGCCTTCTGCTGAACTGTTTGATCATGAAAGCCAAATAAACTATCTTATAGATTAAATCTAAGCAAATGTATTTTAGTCTCAATTAATTTCTTGAAAAATTGGAAATACAGATTCGATTAGATTGGAATTACAGATTAGATCTCTATTTGCAATTCAGTAACCTAATTCTTAGGTTTTTTGCTTATACATGACCAGGGAACACATAAGTTACCATTAGAAACCATGAAAAATGTTCTGAAAGTGACTGTAATGTCAAAGAATGTCTGCTAAAAAACAAATTAAGCAAAAGAAATGTGTCAGGCAACATGTGCTCTCTTTTTCCCTAAAGTTGAATTATAGTAACAACAATTAAGTTAAAAGTAATCTACAACACAATTTAATGCTAAATCGTTGGATTTCCTAATTAAACTATGGTTAGCTTTAATACTTTTGGACTAAATTCTGTTTTGCAATACAGAAAAATGTTATCACCCTACTGAAGATAAGGGAATCCACCAGGTTGATTACCAAGTGGTGCTCTCATTGGGCAGCACATAATTCTTTTTCTCAAAGTCAGAAACCAAAGTATATGTTTCTACCCACAGCCACCAAGCCATAAGGTGATCCTTTCACCCTTGTTTTAACTTTCTCCCTGCAACAGTGCTGTTGATTGTTCGGATATGGGTAGGGCACACATGTTCAGCATATCCTTTGTGCCAGCTCCTTGGAATGCAGTTACCACTCCTGAATCTTGACAGTTGGTCCATAATTAGCATTACATTCTTGGCAGGGTGGGGGGGTGGTGGTCACCACTACTGGTTCCATTTTTTCTGATTTTTTTGTTTCTATCATCCTTCTACTGAGCAGCAAGTGGTTGGCCTTAAACCACAATTTAGAAAGCTTGATGTCTCTGACATCCCTTTGCTTCCATGTGAGACAGGCAAATCTAGCTAGAAAACACAATCGAATTAGAAAGGCAATATAGGCTTCACAAAATTAGAACCTAAGTGAAATGACATTCTCATTAATTTAAACTCAATTTCATAGAAGTAAGGTGTCTGTGTCTAAGATTTAGAGTATTTTCACTCATCAATTAAATCAGAAAGCAGGTAAGAACACAAAAGAGCCTGAAAGTCAGATTCAGTTTGAGGGTGAGGCCATGGTCTTTATTTGTATTTGTACTATGCAGTGTGATAAGTAGTTTGTGTGGTGTAGCATCGGGAGTTCCCAAAATTGGGTTGGATTGGAAAGACATTATCAGATGTTTGCCTTAGTTAGAGGTGATCAAGTCATAATTTGTGCAGAAAGAGAAAAAAAAATTGGATCAATGTGAGGAAGACAAAGAGGAAATGAACCTGCAGTGGTCCCTTCACCCATATCACTGGAACTCAGCTATCAGGGTTTTCTAGATCCATCCTTGTTTAAAATTAAAAAATAAAATCAGGCTTCTGATTAAAGTGCTGTTTCATTATCTTGCTTCCAAATAATATTTGAGAAAACTAAACTTACTATAATATAGAAATCCACCAAAAGCAATCAAATTTTGCATTTTGTTTTTAATTTTTCATAATACGTAGTAAAATGGAAACATTAAGGATATTGGGAGTTTTTTCTATGAATATGCTAATTTCTTCAAGGATTTTTTCAGAAGGTGTCATGTTTTTAAAAGTGTTTGAAAAAATGAGTTTGGGTAGACAAGCAGCTTGCAAATTTCAGTGAAACTGGAATAGGCTGGTATACATATTAGTGTCCACATTTCTCGAGATGAAACCTGAAACTGTAGCTGTGAAGTACTGAAACTGATCTCACAAGCCACTTGTGAAAATCAGCCTCAATGCAGACAGGACTTGATACCTTCTACTCCACAGTATGTGAAAATCAGGACAAACTAAGCCCCTGAAAGCACTGAGAAACTCTAAAGCACTATTTAAACATATTCCACCATTACTGTTAATCATTTGAGTGCAGTTTTTAAAAACTTGATTGTTATACAAGAGAAACAAATTTTCCTTCATTTATTACAGAACTTTTTTTTAAATTACAAAGTAACAGATGCTAGAAAATTACAATCACACTTCTTTGGCCAAGATCCATTCTTTTTTTTTTTTTTTTTTGCACAAGGAAAACATTTTGACCCCAGAGGTGGATGGGCTCAGGAATTGGGATTTTTAACACTGCAAAGCAAAGATATTAGGTTGGTGCAAATGCAACTTTGGTTTTGCATTTCTGAACTTTGCCATTTAATGCTGGAATATACTCTTAAATGTCGTTATGTTATACATCATTTTAATGTGCATTTCTTGCTTTATGTTTTTTGCTAATGAATTATTACTTGCTGTTTATTTTATATGTATTTTAGGCTATAGAAATTATGTTAGACAAAAAGTAAATTCAAGCAATTTTCTTATTTGAGTTCAAAATGGGTGGTAAAGCAGTGGAGACAACTCGCGACATCAACAATGCATTTAGCCCAGGAACTGTTAATGAACATATAGTGCAGTGGTCGTTCAAGAAATACTGCAAAGGAGATGAGAGCCTTGCAGATAAGGAATGCGGTGGCTGGCCATTGGAAGTTGACAATGACCAATGGAGAGAAGCATCGAAGCTGATCCTCTTACAACTACATGAGAAGTTGCCCAAGTCAAGAATTCTATGATCGTCTGGCATTTGAAGCAAATTGGAAAGATGAAAAAGCACAGTAAGTGGGTGCCTCATGAACTGACCACCAATCACAAAAAACTCCTTCTCTTCTTCTTCTTCTTCTCTTCTCTTCTCTTACTCTATGCAACAATGAACCATTTTTTGACCAGATTGTGACATGCTACAAAAAGTGGATTTTACACAACAACCAGCAATGACCAGCGCAGTGGGTGGACCAAGAAGGAGTTCCAAAGCACTTACTAAAGCCAAACTTGCACCAAATAAAGGGCCATGGTCACTGTTTGGTGGTCTGATGCTGGTCTGATCCACTACAGCTTTCTGAATCCTGGCGAAACCATTACATTCGAGAAGTATGATCAGCAAATCGGTCAGATGCACCAAAAACTGCAATGCCTGCAGCCAGCATTGGTCAACAGAAAAGGCCCAATTCTTCTCTACAACACCCAACAGCAAGTCATACAACCAATGCTTCAAAAGTTGAACAAATTGGGCTATGAGGTTTTGTCTCATCTGCTGCATTCATCTGCCATCTCATCAACTGACCACCACTTCTTTAAGCATCTCAACAATTTTTTGCAGGGAAAATGCTTTCCAAGAGTTCATCAAATCTTGAAGCATGGATTTTTATGCTACAGGAATAAACAAACTTATTTCTCATTGGCAAAAGTGTGTTGACTGTGATGGTTCCTATTTTGATTAATAAAGATGTAGCTGAGCCTAGTTATAATGACTTAAAATTCAGGGTCCGAAACCATAGTTACTTTTGCACCAACCTAATACACCATAGTACAGATGAAACAGGGAAACTACTGAACTTAACTGTGTCATTTTGGGGATAACTTGAAGATCCTTGGGTTGGTCCATCATGGTTCAGTTCCTCACCTGCACACTTTAAGCCCTGTGTGTAAATGCACTCCGGGCTTCCATGTGCATGCACGTGTGCACACTCAGCTGTATCTTTTTTGTGACCCCATGGACTGTAGCCTGCCAGGCTCTTCTGTCCATGGGATACCCCAGGAAAGAATACTGGAGTGGGTTACATTTCCTTCTCCACTCCATTTCCTTCTTCCACACTTGACCAGTATCATCATACTATTATATGTCATTAGGTATCAACAGAAAGAGCAATTATATGATTTTTTTTAGCCACAGTATCTTCCACATATGAAGTCGTCACTCGAACTCCCAGATGGAGCAAGCTGTTCTCTTGATTGTAGAACATACCGAATTTTACTTAAAATATTTTCTGAACCTTGGTATGTATTCCACTAGACTGTAAGCTTCTTGAGGACAGATTTTGAATCTTGTAGCTCAACCATCAACCATAGCAGCTGGCACAGAGTGAATGCCAATGCCTCTTCTCTCACCTAAGAGATGTCCACATATATTTGATGCATCATGACTGTCTTTTATAAAATGGTATACTATATGCATCATTTATGAGCATTTTAAAGAAAATAAGACCAGACAGCCAAATTATCTAGGTTCATAGTCTAGAAGAAAATATTTATGGATATTTCTATTTGTAGAGTATGTTAAAGTTGAATTATTCTGTGGAAACGTTATTTACTGTTTTAAATAGTTATTATCAGATTCTTTTGTTGATACAAATGAAAAATAAGAGATCCGTTATCATGGTATTCTGATGTGATAGGTACATCTTGGATAATTTCCAATTCTGAGAATGGTAGCAATTAATGATTATTCTGGTATTTGGAAAGAAATAATTAAAGAGATATATTTTATTTCAAATCTCTTACCTAATAATGCAGAATATGACAACAAAGGGTCACAAACCAAAATGCAAGCTAACATGGTCTATGAAAATAGTTTTGAAAGAAATGCTGTATTTTTGAAACCTTCTATCAGCTACTTAGGGAATGCCAGCTCTGAAACATCTTATATACCATCAAAAATGTGTTTTTTAAAAAGTACGTTATACTATTTTCCCTTATAATGAAAAAAAATACAAACAAGTAAAAACAGTTTGTAAAATTAAATATATACTTATATTCATGATAAGTAAGTACAAACTAACATTTCCAGTTAAGATTTTTTTTTTCCCTTTCTTTCCAATACAATTATAGTACACAGATAAATCTTTCCTTCTTACTTCCAGATTGTTGTAACCTTTTTTCCCAGAATGTTTCTCCACACTGCAGTACCTGCCTTTAGTGTAGGAATACAACAAGTAGTATTCCTCTTGAGGGTCCCCATAGTAAATGTAGTTTAACCAACAGTGTAATCGGTTCTTACCATCATCAACCATCTATGAAAATCATGCATTTGACCTCTATAAAACATAAGATTGCTAACACCCTATAACAGGAATTCCATGGCTACCATAAATGTTGTTCTCAAAGAAGTGTTTGGGCAATGCCTGTAATATCATAGGCTGGCAAACCAAACGTTTACTCCAATGCTTTTATTACCCTCAATTTAACTTAATTATATCGAACACCTGGTTAGTTGTGGCCATAAGTCAAGAAATAAACCATGATGGTGAGTAACCCCAAAGTAATAAAAATGAAAAACACCCTCTGATAAACTAAGCAGAGACAACACTAGTGATGTCATTCATGCAGTTTCTGAGATATTATAGAAAAACTGTTTTTTAATATTGATAAGAAAATTACGCATCAGTGAAAATGCAGACTTAGAAATATAGTACTGAGACTTTCAATTTGTGATGTCTTCACTGATAAGGGAAAATGTAATTCTTATTACTAAAGAGAGCTGATCTCTTGGGTGTTGCTGATGGCTCCCTAACTGAGCTTAGTGTTTAATGATGCTGTACAAATAAAAAGCAGTGGGGGAAATACGAAATATCTGTATTAAATGCCATCCTGTAAAGTATTTGATGGATGGAAGAGTCTAATGCATTTTAAATAAATGCATATCATACTATCACATATAGTGAGTCTTAAAAAATTATTACTTAGATGCACAGTCCTTGTAGTGGTAGACATGGCACTGTGAAGAAAGTTTGATTTAGAAGCTATTTTCTATTATACTTGTCAAGTGATGGAGTTGTTGTTAGTCATATTATAATGTCCCTTCAACTTTGGTACATTCAGTGCAAAATATTTTGGGGAATTTTTTGTACCTTTATAAAAATAAAAGGCCCTTTTGTTCCCTTGAGAGTGCTTAAAAGGATACATACAAGCATGATGCCCGAATAAGAATGGAACATGAAAATGGAACAGATGATACATATAGTATGATAGGTAGATTCTTATCTACATCTTAGAGAACATAAATATAATAAAACTATAAAAAATAAACAGAACTCACTGTGTACTTTNAGTAGTATTCCTCTTGAGGGTCCCCATAGTAAATGTAGTTTAACCAACAGTGTAATCGGTTCTTACCATCATCAACCATCTATGAAAATCATGCATTTGACCTCTATAAAACATAAGATTGCTAACACCCTATAACAGGAATTCCATGGCTACCATAAATGTTGTTCTCAAAGAAGTGTTTGGGCAATGCCTGTAATATCATAGGCTGGCAAACCAAACGTTTACTCCAATGCTTTTATTACCCTCAATTTAACTTAATTATATCGAACACCTGGTTAGTTGTGGCCATAAGTCAAGAAATAAACCATGATGGTGAGTAACCCCAAAGTAATAAAAATGAAAAACACCCTCTGATAAACTAAGCAGAGACAACACTAGTGATGTCATTCATGCAGTTTCTGAGATATTATAGAAAAACTGTTTTTTAATATTGATAAGAAAATTACGCATCAGTGAAAATGCAGACTTAGAAATATAGTACTGAGACTTTCAATTTGTGATGTCTTCACTGATAAGGGAAAATGTAATTCTTATTACTAAAGAGAGCTGATCTCTTGGGTGTTGCTGATGGCTCCCTAACTGAGCTTAGTGTTTAATGATGCTGTACAAATAAAAAGCAGTGGGGGAAATACGAAATATCTGTATTAAATGCCATCCTGTAAAGTATTTGATGGATGGAAGAGTCTAATGCATTTTAAATAAATGCATATCATACTATCACATATAGTGAGTCTTAAAAAATTATTACTTAGATGCACAGTCCTTGTAGTGGTAGACATGGCACTGTGAAGAAAGTTTGATTTAGAAGCTATTTTCTATTATACTTGTCAAGTGATGGAGTTGTTGTTAGTCATATTATAATGTCCCTTCAACTTTGGTACATTCAGTGCAAAATATTTTGGGGAATTTTTTGTACCTTTATAAAAATAAAAGGCCCTTTTGTTCCCTTGAGAGTGCTTAAAAGGATACATACAAGCATGATGCCCGAATAAGCATGGAACATGAAAATGGAACAGATGATACATATAGTATGATAGGTAGATTCTTATCTACATCTTAGAGAACATAAATATAATAAAACTATAAAAAATAAACAGAACTCACTGTGTACTTTTTTCCTGATACGCTGTGATTAATTGCTAATTATTTTAAAATTGTTTTCATGCATTATAAAGCATAAAATCTGTCATTAGTAATTCATTGTATAACAGTTTGTCTTCAGCCATAATTACACACATATCACTTTGCATATACATTGTCACAGACCACCTTATTGCAAATCTTAAAGGTTACCTCATATTGACTTGGTTTCATTTTCCACTTGTGTCCCATGAAAGCTGAAACCTATAGTACACACCATGCAGGTACTCATAAGCAAGAAAATGAATACTCTGTTATAACTCAGGGTTTAAATGAATGTATTTTCAGGAAATATATTCGTTTTTATTATACTATTTAACTTGCACTAATTTGGAGATTGGGCCAAGTGCTGTCAGTTTGGCTTGAACCATGTTCAAAGATAAGTTTCATGATTCTCCTGAGTCTCTAAAAGTTACCATGGAGCTGATCGTGTACAGGTTCATCTTTGTCTTGGAACATAACAAATGGAAAAAAGTTTGGCAGTCAAGAACTGTTGATTGAAAGACTGTTGGGTGGTTCCCTGGGCATCAAGCTCACCCAGATCCTTCCAAGAGGATCATCATCACTATCCAGTACCCAAATGTGACAGAGCATCCGTTCCTGGAAAATAACAGCATTCAGCTTTACTCTAATGGAAATGACTCTTGAAACTTNCCACCTCATGCGAAGAGTTGACTCATTGGAAAAGACCCTGATACTGGGACGGGTAGGCAGCAGGAGGAGAAGGGGACGACAGAGGATGAGATGGCTGGATGGCATCACCAACTCGATGGACATGAGTTTGGGTGAACTCCGGGAGTTGGTGATGGACAGGGAGGTCTGGTGTGCTGCAATTCATGGGGTCACAAAGACTTGGACATGACTGAGTGACTGAACTGAACTGAACTGAATCTCTTCTAGCCTGTTCACCTTTTTATTGGATTGGCCAAAAGGTAACATCACATGGAAAAATTAGAATGAACTTTTTGGCCAACCTAATATTTAGTCATGCATTTATACAGCAATATTAACCTGATTACCTGCTACCCATTTTTAATACATTGTCTTTCTTCAGCATGGTGCTGTGATAAGAAATGTTGAAAAGATAATCTCTAATGCTTACACCTAACAGAAGTTGTTCCCTGTCTTTTTTGCTTTTGGTAATGCTAGTGTACCAAAGAGTATGATAGATCAACTTTTGGGACTACTCTCAAAAGAGTAACTCATTTTATATAGGTGTAATCTCAAATAGATATGTGTGAATTCATTTTTGTGACCTGAATCATATTGGGGAAACTAGGAAAGAAAATAATTCAAGTAAACACTTTCTCTAGTTAAGCAATAATCCCTGAAGTGAAAGTGTTAGTTGCTCAGTCATGTCCAACTCTGTGATCCCATGGACAGTAGTCCATGCAATTCTCCAGGCCAGAANTATTGGGGAAACTAGGAAAGAAAATAATTCAAGTAAACACTTTCTCTAGTTAAGCAATAATCCCTGAAGTGAAAGTGTTAGTTGCTCAGTCATGTCCAACTCTGTGATCCCATGGACAGTAGTCCATGCAATTCTCCAGGCCAGAATACAGGAGTGGGTAGCCATTCCCTTCTCCAGGGGATCTTGCTGACCTAGGGATTGAACCCGGGTCTCCTACATTGCAGACAGGCTATTTATAGTCTGAGCCATTCAGTTAAGTTTAGTTCAGTCACTCAGTTGTGTCTGACTCTTTGCGACCCCATGAATCACAGCACGCCAGGCCTGCCTGTCCATCACCAACTCCCGGAGTTCACTCAAACTCATGTCCATTAAGTCAGTTTTGCTATCCAGCCATCTCATCTTCTGTTGTTCCCTTCTCCTCTGGCCCCCAACCCCTCCCAGCATCAGGGTCTTTTCCAATGAATCACTTTTCACATGAGGTGGCCAAAGTATTGGTAGTTTGTATTGGAGTTTCAGCTTCAGCATCATTCCTTCCAATGAACACCCAGGACTGATATCCTTTGGAAGGGACTGGTTGGATCTCCTTGCAGTCCAAGGGACTCTCAAGAGTCTTCTCCAACACCACAGTTCAAAAGCATCAATTTTTTGGCACTCAGCTTTCTTCACAGTCCAACTCTCACATCCATACATGAACACTGGAAAAACCATAGCCTTGACTAGACGGACCTTTGTTGGTGAAGTAATATCTCTACTTTTCAATATACTATCTAGGTTGGTCATAACTCCTTCCAAGGAGTAAGTGTCTTTTAATTTCATGGCTGCAATCACCATCTGCAGTGATTTTGGAGCCCCCCAAAATAAAGTCTGACACTGTTTCCACTGTTTCCCCATCTATTTCCCATGAAGTGATGGGACCAGATGCCATGATCTTCGTTTTCTGAATGTTGAGCTTTAAGCCAACTTTTTCACTCTCCTCTTTCACTTTCATCAAGAGGCTCTTTAGTTCCTCTTCACTTTCTGCCATAAGGGTGGTGTCATCTGCATATCTGAGGTGACTGATATTTCTCCCAGCAATCTTGATTCCAGTTTGTGCTTCTTCCAGCCCAGCATTTCTCATGATGTACTCTGCATATAAGTTAAATAAGCAGGGTGACAATCTTACAGCCTTGATGTACTCCTTTTCCTATTTGGAACCAGTCTCTTGTTCCATGTCTGAGCCATTAGGGAAGCCCAATTATTACTGATTATGGTTTCTTAGGACAGGACAGGACTGTAGGTGTAGTATGTCTATCACATGCTTGTTAAGCCTTTTTCTTCCCTCTTGATAACCAAATAATTTCTCTTAACTGAAGGTTAATTTTACCTCATCAAGAATTAACAAAATAATCAAAGACATAAGGATGACAATTCATAAACAGTAATGTTTGAATCCTCCAATTAACTTCTTATGCATACTCGGATTGAATGATGAATTTTAATTAACTGTGGTCTTGTGGTATGAAGAATTCTAAGATGATCTGCCATGACCCATGCCTTTGTATAATCCTGATCTTTAAGTATGACAGGTGACCTGTAATTTGTAACCAATAGAATATGGCAAGGGTGAAGATATATTGAAGATGTAATTAAGTCTCACTTCAGTTGCTTTTAAGTTAATTAAAAGGGTGATGATCCTGAACTTGGGCCTGACCTAATTAGGTGAGGCTTTTAAAAGAGCATCTAGAAATCAGAGAAAGAGCATCTAGAAATCAGAGAGTCTCACTGTTGCTAGATTTGAAGAGGTAGACTGCCATGAATTCTGTAGATGCAAGGAATAAATTCTACCAACAACCTGAGGGAGTTTGGAAGCAGGTCCTTCCCTAGTTGGGCTTCCAGATGAGAATGCAATCCAGCCGACATTTTGATATCAGCTTTTAGATGCTGAGCAGAAGACCTGGCTCAATCGTGCTCGGACTCCTGATTACAGAAACAGTGACATAGTAACCATGTTGCTTTAAGCTGCTAAATTCGTGGTAATTGGTGATGCAGCTTTGGAAAACTGCTACAGGTCTCAATGTAGTAACGTAGCCTAAGAAGAGGTAGTTAAGTGCAGTAAGTGTAATATAGTAGCATCACCCCTATCAAGGGCAGTGGTGCAAAGCTGGGAGTCAACAGCAGTCCTTTCATCCTCCCAGGTTTCTGAGCAAGAAACAGGAACTCTGAATGTCTCTGCTGTTCAGTAACTTATCCAGTAAATCCATAAGCCTGGATAGTCATATTTTTTATTCAGTTCTCAACACAAAAGGAAGGACTGGACAACTTTTTTGATCCTCTTCAGTCACAAGACATAATCACCATCATTGATCCTTAACCTAAAGCTATCATGGATTCCTAAATTGCACCTGGTTTCACAATATACAGTTACCATAACATAACTTTCCTTCTGAATAAACTGAACAGCTCCTACGGAAAATGTTTCTCGAGGATGGAGAAAGCATGTATTGTTGAGGGGGAAACTGTAGAAAGATTAAATGGTTCCCCCAAAGTCAAATCAAGAATAGACTACAACCTTGGGTTCCTAGGGGAAGTTCAACATTAAACTGAAAGCAGGGAAAGTAATGCTTTGTTTTTTTCAGTTTTGGAAGCCCGAGTGTTCATTTCATCCTACTTCATGATTTTAAACTGCTAGTCCTCAACACCCTACAAGATTACACACATTTTGCGGACAGAAATTAGAAAAATAAAGCTTCAAATATTTTTTAAATGAATGACTCAATCAAAACATACAGGAGCTTCAGGGAAAATGGTCCAGATTTGGTCAGTTCAGAAAAGTCTGGGAGATACCAGGGGATTTTTCGGGTGCTCTAACCAACAAGTTCTATCTCAGGCTCACCACAAAGCAGAGATATTCAGAGAGATATAGGGGGAATTCACCAGAATCATCCAAGAAACTTGTTTACAATGGAGATTTTAGGTGCACCCGCTGAAATTCTACTTTAGAAGGTCTGGGGTGGGCCTAGGGATCTGCTTTTTAACTATTACTCTAAATGAGTCTGACGCAGGTAGGCTCCACCATTGGAGAGACATCAATTACATTAGAAATAAGATATCTATATTGGCTATTCTCAGCAGAGTTTTGTGTGCTTGCAAAAATTTCAAAACTCCTTATAAACAAGACAGCATTGCTAATAAGGAAATTGAGGAATCATGTGGTTAAATAAATTGCCCAATATTTACCATCAACTTGCTGTGTGAGCCAAGAACAGGGGAAAAAAAAAGCAAAACAAAACACAATCCTCTGAGGTTTCTCATACCCCCCTCTCCCACCCCATTCCATGTCCTAAGAAAACTCTAGCAGAAAATAACAGAAGGGCCCTTGGACTATGTTGATATTGGCAGCAAAAGCACATCCAGTTATTCAGTCTCAATAAAAGAACATTTTTCAAATCTTTCAAAGCCAGCCACACTAAGGCTATAATGAGTTTACCTCATTTTACTCTATGCGCCAGAACCACTCAAGGAGGGCAGGTCTGAACTAGTCTTTGGGAAATCATGCTGGCATTAATATAAAGAAGATTTAAAAGCCCTCCAGACATCTGGTCTGACTTAATAGATCTCTTGGTGCTTTCTTGGTTCTTTAAATGTTAACCAGGAGGTCATATGCTTAACTCTCTTTTCTTTCCTATAGATATAGACAAGTCGATTATCCAAATCCAATTAGCCCAAAGAATCACAATTATATCTGGTTTCATAGATCAATAATTGATTAATGTGTTTCTGTATGTGTATGCATTTATAAATTGATTCTCCCAGAAGTGACTTTGGAAGCTTATAAGGACTCAAAATATGAGGCAAAGAAGAAATTAGAATCAAGATTCCAAAGACAGAATAAGAAAACCATGAGCTTCATTTTATCTAGTAGATATAGCCCTAGAAATAAAATGTCTATAAATCTAATAAATCCTTTTAATTTGCATTATCATTTAGACTGTGTTTTGTCAATACTCTTTTCAACTGGCAGTGGTGCCTAATCCTTCTGATTTGTTTTCCTACTCCTATTTCAACCATTTCATCGAGTAATTAACAAATCAAAAACAAATACTTAAAAGCATTCTGGAAAATCCCTAAAGGATATTAGAATATCACACTTTAATGTCATGATTTCTTTGGAAATCGGAGCATTCCTAACCAAGTTTACTTGTCAAGCTCAAATTCTCCCCATCTGAGCCTGGCTTCCCCACAAAGGAATCAGGTGTTCAGGCGGTCTTGCTGGCAGGGCAGCCCGGATGAAGGGGCAGAGTCGGCCAGGAGCTGGGTTGTGAGGTGGGTAAAGAGGGGCTCTCTTCTTAGGCTCTCCAGGGTGCCCACACCTTCTGACTCTCTTTGATTATGTACCCCCTTAAAGGCCCCATATCTGAAAGCTTGGTATTCCTATACAAAGTGCCCTGATGAATAAAACTTAATTTTTCAACTTACATTTCATTTATTCCTTAATTCATTGAACAAACAAGTTCTGAGGTCATACTGCATGCCAGACATTGAGCTGTCCCTTTGAATATGAGGATGAATAGTCTGGTCTCTGCCTACAAGATGTTTACACTCTGACAACAAAACGTGCAGGCAAATGGAACCTGCCAAAGGTTACGCAGTCTGTGCTCTAGACTAGGGGTCTGAAATGCAGCCTATCTTTGATTCTGCCCACCAACTCACAACCCCTAGCTCAGGGCTGCTTTTCTCCAGAAAACTATAAGAAACCTTTGTCTACTCCAAAAAGATTCCTATGGGCTATTTAGTGACCCTGCATACAAGTTATGAGTCTGCTCTGTCGAGTCAAGAAAGGCTCTAGAAAGGACACTATTTGTGCCAAGCCTTGAAGGATTCATAGGTGTATAGGGTTTTTCTGGTTCAACAACAAAGAGAAGGACGTTCCCAGCAGACTGCCCTGAAGCGAGAGGAAGCATTGCAGGAAACTTGAGAACTAAAGTGTGTGAGTGACAGGAGCCCAGACTGGATGTGAATGCAGAGACCTTTTCCATTCATTCCATGCATTAAAGGCAGCTAGTGAGTGGGTGTGGAGCGTGAGGTGGCAGAAGTGCTATTAAACACAACAGGCAATAGAGGAAATGGAGAAGGATGAAGATGATGAATTTAGAGCTTGTAACTGGCATGAGAAATACACAGTTACCAATCACACAGATTGACCAATTCAACTGAAGTAATTCAGTGATTGTTTTGTTAGCCTAAATTTATTAACACAAATAAAGCTATAACTTTTATCATGACTTTTATAAATATTCACAATTTGTCTTTTATCCCCACTAATACTTTCTTCGACCATGGGATTTAGGGGAGGAATTCTCACTAAGACTAGTTCACAAATATTTGTGCAAACCTGGTGGCACAGCACAACCCTGACTCTTACCAGGTGTTCAGTAAATGTGAAACAATGGAAAGGAATTCTATGGCACTTACTACAGCCACTACCCGTGTGTGATACACCATTTGGCAATGATGTTGGTTATCTGTTCATTGAAATATCTGTTAGTCCCTTCTCTAGGTTTTAAAGTCCATGTTGACAAGAGATCAACTTATATCTCCCACAAGGTAATTAGTATCTAAAGGCTTATTAAAGGAATTAGATTACTAACTAATATCTTACTCTAAAGTCTTATTAAGTTGCCTGGGTTAAAATGAACTGGATCTATAAATACAGTGTAGAATGTTCCCACAGTGGGAATTCCTGAATGGGGGATAATCAGCAGAAGAAACTCTTCAAACTGTGCCTGGTAAGCAGGTCATGTCTCACCTGTGGGTAGCCCTGGGAAAAGATGAAGAGTACATACTTTTCAAATGTAAGAATTTAAACCCAACAGAAGAAAACCCAGTAAGGAGTAGTTCCAGATTGAGAACTCAAACAAAATACAAACATCCTGGCTGGATACAGCACATTTCTTAAATATCTAAAAATTGTAAAATGCCAGGTGAGCTCTGAAGGCTAGGGATTAGTGACAACAGTCAAAACAGTTGCATTAATTGAATGATGTGTAGCTGCTAAGTCACTTCAGTCATGTCTGATTCTGTGCGACCCCGTAGACGGCAGCCCACCAGGCTCCCCCGTCCCTGAGATTCTCCAGGCAAGAACACTGGAGTGGGTTGCCATTTCCTTCTCCAATGCATGAAAGTGAAAGTGAAAGTGAAGTTGCTCAGTCGTGTCTGACCGTCAGCGACCCCATGGACTGCAGCCTTCCAGGCTCCTCCATCCATGGAATTTTCCAGGCAGCAGTACTGGAGTGGGGTGCCATTGCCTTCTGAATGATGTGTTAGGCATCATTTTAAGCACTTTGCCCATTGTAAGTGATGGCAAACCTAGATAGCATATTAAAAAGCAAAGACGCCTATTATACAGAGCAAAGTAAGTCAGAAAGAAAAACACCAACACAGTATATTAACGCATATATAGAGAATTTAGAAAGATAGTAACGAGGACCTTATATGTGAGACAGCAAAAGAGACATAGATGTAAAGAACAGACTGTTGGACTCTGTGGGAGAAGGCGAGGGTGGGATGATTTGAGAGAATAGCATTGAAACATGTATATTAGCATATGTGAAACAGATCGCCAGTCCAGGTTCAATGCATGAAGCAGGGTGCTCAGGGCTGGTGCACTGGGATGACCCTGAGGGATGGGATGGGGAGGGAGGTGGGACGGAGGGTCAGGATGGGGAACGCATATACACCCATGGCTGATTCATGTGAATGTATGGCAAAAGTCACCACAATATTGTAAAGTAATTAGACTCCAATTAAAATTAAAACAAACAAACAAAAAGGCAAAGACATCAGTTTGCCAACAAAGGTTCATATAGTCAAAGCTATGGTTTTTCCAGTAGTCATGTATGGATGTGAGAGCTGGACCATAAAGAAGGCTGAGTGCCAAAGAATTGATGCTTTTGAACTGTGGTACTAGAGAAGACTCTTGAGAGTCTCTTGGACTGCAAGATCAAATCAGTCAGTTCTAAAGAAAATCAACCCTGAATACTTATTGGAGGNGTTGTGAGAGCTGGACCATAAAGAAGGCTGAGTGCCAAAGAATTGATGCTTTTGAACTGTGGTACTAGAGAAGACTCTTGAGAGTCTCTTGGACTGCAAGATCAAATCAGTCAGTTCTAAAGAAAATCAACCCTGAATACTTATTGGAGGGATTGATGCTGAAGCTGAAGCTCCAACACTTTGGCCACATGATGCAAAAAGCTGAGTTATCAGAAAAGACCCTGATGTTGGGAAAAGATTGAAGGCAGAAGGAGAAGAGAGCAGCAGAAGATGAGATGGTTAATGGCATCACTGACTCAACGGACATGAATTTGAGCAAACTCAGGGAGGTAGTGAAGGACAGGGAAGCCTGGCATGCTGCAGTCCCTGGGGTGGCAGAGAGTTAGACATGACTTAGCAACTGAACAAAAACAAAACATCTCCCTTCATTTCCAGAACAACTTAGTAATGTAATTACTAGTGCCTATCCCAATTGTTTAGATGAGGGTATAAAGACTCAAAAGTGATTTTGGCATATCTTGTCTGGAATGGTCCAGAGTCATATGTTAAACTTAAGAGCTTACCAAAAATATTATGTGCTATGGCTTAGCATGACAGGCAAAGCTACATTCAATTCAAATAAGCTCCTTGTTCTCACAGGGTTAGATCCTAGAGAAGGGAGATAGTCAATAAGTATACAGTGACAGAACTGAAGTAAGTCCTATACAGTAAATAAGATAAGACAGAATGATAGGTACACTGGGAGCAGAAACCTGGAGGGCCTTTCTGGGCACTGAGCTGAGTCCTTAGGGATGACAAAGTCAGTCACATGCAGAGCCAGCAGAAAAGAGATGGGGCAGCAAGTTCTAGAGTTTTGAGGCAGAGCTAAGTTTGGTAAATTTGAGGAACAAGGAGGAGGCTGGTGGCTGCAGCAGGTGAGGGGAGAGTGTATGAGTGGAGGTTGGGGTAGTAGGCCAGACCAGGCACCCCCCTGGTAGTCAGTCCTCAGCAAGGAGTCTGCATTAATGACTAGAAGTCATTGATGGGTATAAGCAGGGGAGGGAGGTGATATGGAGATTTCAGCTCACTATGGGTGCTGAGCGCAGAATGAACTACAGTATGTATATACAGAAATAGTCATGTAGACAGCAGGCTATGGCAATAGCCTTGTGGAGAGGGGCTTGTGCGGTGGACTATGGTGGTGGAAAGAGATGAGCCCAAATTAGTTTTTGGTCTTCAAGCCACAGAGAAGGGGATGACCAATTCCTTATCAGCAGTAATGTTCGTCATTCACAAACACATACTTTATGATTTACAGCTGTTGTGACTTGAAAGACTCAGTTCTGTTGAAAGCAACAATGAAAACTATCGATACTTTTACTCTATTTAGGAACTATAAATTTCAATAGTATTTTACATTATTTACTGCAGTTCTTTTTTTAGACAAAGTATGCTTTATGAACATTTTATCCATTTCTCAAGGTAAAGACCAATCCAAAAGGTATAGCATATTTAAGCATCTTTAATAAAGTAATATTCCTAGTCATCATGGGTATATCTTTGTTAGTACGTGCTGATTCAATGGCAGGATACAATAAAACCTTAAAATATTATTATTAGAGAGTATGAGAATTGAGTAAGAAGGAAGAAAGGGAAAGGGTAGGAGATGGCCTTATATAAGAGATTAAACCATGGAGCAGACAACTTTATTACAAGAGAGTCTTCTGCCAGTTTCCTCTCAATCAAGGCCCCTCAGCTGACCAGCACATGGTGGGGAGTTGGGAGACCAGGGAGGGATGCCCCAAGACAAGTACAAAAAAGAGGGGGCACCAAGGGATCCTTTCAGTGTCTGTCTCNACACTGGGAGCAGAAGCCTGGAGGGCCTTTCTGGGCACTGAGCTGAGTCCTTAGGGATGACAAAGTCAGTCACATGCAGAGCCAGCAGAAAAGAGATGGGGCAGCAAGTTCTAGAGTTTTGAGGCAGAGCTAAGTTTGGTAAATTTGAGGAACAAGGAGGAGGCTGGTGGCTGCAGCAGGTGAGGGGAGAGTGTATGAGTGGAGGTTGGGGTAGTAGGCCAGACCAGGCACCCCCCTGGTAGTCAGTCCTCAGCAAGGAGTCTGCATTAATGACTAGAAGTCATTGATGGGTATAAGCAGGGGAGGGAGGTGATATGGAGATTTCAGCTCACTATGGGTGCTGAGCGCAGAATGAACTACAGTATGGATATACAGAAATAGTCATGTAGACAGCAGGCTATGGCAATAGCCTTGTGGAGAGGGGCTTGTGCGGTGGACTATGGTGGTGGAAAGAGATGAGCCCAAATTAGTTTTTGGTCTTCAAGCCACAGAGAAGGGGATGACCAATTCCTTATCAGCAGTAATGTTCGTCATTCACAAACACATACTTTATGATTTACAGCTGTTGTGACTTGAAAGACTCAGTTCTGTTGAAAGCAACAATGAAAACTATCAATACTTTTACTCCATTTAGGAACTATAAATTTCAATAGTATTTTACATTATTTACTGCAGTTCTTTTTTTAGACAAAGTATGCTTTATGAACATTTTATCCATTTCTCAAGGTAAAGACCAATCCAAAAGGTATAGCATATTTAAGCATCTTTAATAAAGTAATATTCCTAGTCATCATGGGTATATCTTTGTTAGTACGTGCTGATTCAATGGCAGGATACAATAAAACCTTAAAATATTATTATTAGAGAGTATGAGAATTGAGTAAGAAGGAAGAAAGGGAAAGGGTAGGAGATGGCCTTATATAAGAGATTAAACCATGGAGCAGACAACTTTATTACAGGAGAGTCTTCTGCCAGTTTCCTCTCAATCAAGGCCCCTCAGCTGACCAGCACATGGTGGGGAGTTGGGAGACCAGGGAGGGATGCCCCAAGACAAGTACAAAAAAGAGGGGGCACCAAGGGATCCTTTCAGTGTCTGTCTCATTCTGAACTTTTTTTTAATTAAAGGGAGTGACATGAGCTCCTCACTTCCTTTCCTATTTCCTAGTTTACAGTTCAATTTGCCATCTGTACTAGAGGAGGAAGGGCTGAATTATTGATGACACTGTAAAGCAATATTTCATGACACTGAAAGATGTTCATGATTAGTGACATTTGGTAAACAAAAAGCAGGTCACAAACTGTATATATGCTCTGACTGTATCTTGTTTTTCGATGTGTGTCATATATGTGCATGTTGTGTACAAATGAGAAGCATGTTTAGAGGTCATCTCAGTAGTGGACTTTATATATTTTTATTATATATTACTATAATATTTATTAATTATATTATAGAATATTAATGATATACTATAATACATACTAACTTTATTATATATTTTATTATATATTACTATATATGTATTTATATTATATATCCATTTTTTCATTTTTAACTTCTTGGCATTTTTGTGAAAATTTTTCTTTACATGGGTCTTTTCTGATGGCTCAAATGGTAAAGAATCTGTCTGCAATGCGGGAGGCCCAGGTTCAATCCCTGGGTTGGGAAGATCCCTTGGAGAAAGGAATGGCTATCCACTCCAGTATTCTTGCCTGGAGAATCCCATGGACAGAGGAGCCTGGCAGGCTACAGTCCATGGGATCACAAAGAGTCAGACATGACTGAATAACTAACACTTTTCACTTTTCTTTACATAAGACTAAAAAGTGAAAAAATGTCTAGCAATACAGGGGTTAGGGAGTAAGAGGTACAAACTTATGCAAAAAATAAGCTCTAAGGATATATTGTACAACGTTGGGAATATAGCCAATAATTTATAATAACAATAAATGGAGAATAATCTTTAAAATTGTGAATCACTATATTGTACACTTGTAACTTACATAATATTGCATTATCAACTATACATCAATTTAAAACTTTTTTAATAAAAAAATTTATCTTTAAAAATTATTTTATCTTTTAAAGTTCTATTCCACTGGAAAAGCTCATTTCATAATTAACTCTTACTTTTTATTTTTTAATTTGGGTCAGCATTGTATTTATAATCATCTCCAGACACAGCCATTTTCTAAAATGAGTGTTTCCCTCCTTTGGCAAAACCAAACACTCCCCCATTACGACAGCAGCTCTCCCACTGCCTACTGGGCAAGAGCCTCTGGGAAGAACACATAAAGTCTACACCACCCTGGGAGAGAGGATCTGACCTGCATTTTCCTGCGGGCATGTGAGCAGCCTGTTTTTCAGAATGTTTAAGAGAGCATTTGCCATAAAGTGAATTTACAGTCTCCAAAGAGTCGGACACGACTGAGAGACTGCACTGAACTGAACTGAAGCCCATCAGAGCACAGGGGACAGGAAATCTACAGAAATGCAAATACAGAGCTAAGTACCCACCAGAAAGCAGAGGAAGTGCAATAATGTGTTCAAGTTAGACACCTCCACAGAGACACCAGCCTGCCTCCATCATTATTTACCGTCTGGTCTCTAGTTACTTTATTACCAAAAGATAGAAAAAGAGAGCCATGGATTCAACTTGTTCTGGCTTCAGAGACACCCCTGTATACTTTAATACACTTTTTGGCCCACGTTGTGAGTAGCATTATTTAGTGCTACTGCAGTGAGGACTAGGAAGTCTGAGAAAAGAATGAGACTCATTTGCTTCCTTGAAAAGCTGAAAGGCCCTCAATCATCCATGTCTAGAATAAGATGCCCTCCCTTCTGCTGGGGCTGCCTGCCCTCATCCTTTACATTCACCTCCACTTCCACTTCTCCAGGGCACAGCCTCCCCTGCCTGACAAAAGATGATGGCAGACTTCCTAGGGAATACACATTTTGAGGAAGAAGCATATCCGTTCATTTTGTATCCAGTGTATACAATGTCACATTTTTAATGTTAGACCTTATCTCACAAATAAGAAAAAGAAATACATGTGGGTTGAATAGCTTGGTATAGACCAGTTCTTAGTTCTACAACTTAAACCTAGGACGAAACAGCAGGAATAATGGCTTTAGTGTATCTGTGCTGACAGTAGGAAAAAATGGGCTCAGTCATATATACCATCTCTCTAGACCAGAGCCAATCTTACAGATCTTTTTGG
Source organism: Neotragus pygmaeus (assembly GCA_006410875.1). NCBI lineage: Eukaryota > Metazoa > Chordata > Mammalia > Artiodactyla > Bovidae > Neotragus > Neotragus pygmaeus. The sequence continues at coordinate 520,591 of SJYV01014043.1, read as the reverse complement.
CACTTAACATGCCACATTTCATGATGACAGTGATCAGTGAAGAAATCACTTCTGATAAAACTGTATGGTCATGAGTTGAAGTTCTCCTTTTGTGTTTTTCTTCCAATGTACCACTTTTGTGAAGCAGATTTTAATAGTTTCAGCAGTACGGTGGCTCCCAGAAGAATCATAATAAAAGGTTTAAAAGAACAAAGAAAACATACTATCCTTAAGGACTTTCATGCACATTATTCTCACTCACTTGTCACAAATACTCCTTGAGCATGGCATTGTTATTTCTACTCTTCAGAGATGGATCCAGGCTCTTCGGATCACATAACTAGTGTATCAAAGGGCTTAAATCTGCACTCATATCTCCTAATGAGGCTATGTAAGTTGACGAACTATGTCAGTTGATGAACTGGTTAAGTAGAATAGTCAAGTAGCTCTTTCCTGCCACTGGACTTAAAACATTAGAGCCTGTTACAGGCAAGGTATGAAAATGGTCTGCTTGCCTGATGTGCCTCATATCATCTTTATGTATGACTTTTACAATCTGGGTAGAACTGGAATCTAGAAACTAGAGCCTCAGGTCACAATGAAGAAAGGAAGAAACAACAATGCCTGTTACCCAACTGTATGTACGCAATGCTATGAAGAACCCCCCCACGGACGATGAGTCAAGTATATGAACTTCCTGGAACTCCGGGGGAAGTAGACAAGTAAATATGGCCTGACCCCCAAGATTCTTCAGCAAACTGTCAGTGCTACTTATTGATGAACTGAACCTAACAGAGCACCCCTTCCCTGGCCATTTAAAGGTGGAGAAACAGGCTGAGAGACCAAGTGGTCTTTTCTGGTCCCAGAGTCAGCTGGTGGCAGAGGTGGGCAAGAAATCCCAACCTCCCAAGAACTCCAGGTCTTCTAATTGCCAACCCTGCACTCTTTCCAATAAGCTGCAGCCTGAAATATATTACAGATGATGATGGCAGAAGTCATAATGGCAGCCATCATCAGCTGGGCCAGGGTCAGCAGTAAATGTTTTATATGCATGATTTCATTTAATCTTCAGAATTACTGACCTACAATGTAGATGAGGAAACAGAGGTTCAGAAAGATTAAGCAACTTCTCGAAGACTACACGGCAGGCAAGTAACAGAACTGGGGTAGAGCTTAGTCTCTCTGAAGCTAAAGTTTGTTGTTTACACCAAATTGCCTTTCTCTGCTCACCAGGTTTGGTGAAAATTTCAGTGATTAAATATGAACAGCTGATATGTCTTCCCACTATTAGAGTCTATTCCATCTACTTTACAAAAGTAAATCTTTACAAAAACAGATTTCAAGAGAAAGAACACAATTCATCTGTCCTTTCTTGCCTCTTTAATGCATCCTTGAGTTACTCAGAAAGGTGAAAGGCCCTACTCAGAGAGTGTAAGTCTGCTTCTGTGTTGCAAATGTGGTTTAAGCAAGAAAAGCCATGTTTCAGACATAAGGAAAATAAAATAAAATTCTTCTTTAAATAATGAAATTAAATCTTTTACATTTGGAACACCAAATCAGCCAGCTAANCCCTACTCAGAGAGTGTAAGTCTGCTTCTGTGTTGCAAATGTGGTTTAAGCAAGAAAAGCCATGTTTCAGACATAAGGAAAATAAAATAAAATTCTTCTTTAAATAATGAAATTAAATCTTTTACATTTGGAACACCAAATCAGCCAGCTAATACTTAGATGTTTGCATGCAAGCACCTCTGTTCACAAATTGAGATGTACCCAATGAGGTGGCTCAGGTCTCCCCTGAGTGAGCTCTATTCATTGCTCTCTGTATCAGTATTTACAGCACCATTTTTTTACATGTTTATGCTGAGAATGCTTTTCTTAAAAACCAGTGCCTTACAACTGCTAAGAAGTCAGTCTTCTTACTAAGTTTCTCAAAGTCATCTGTACAATTGTCTTGGTATCCCCAGGGGATGGTTCCAGAACTCCCTCAGAGATACCAAAATCCATGGATGCTCAAATATAAAATGGCATATTATTTGCATCTAACCTATGCATGTCTTCCCGTATACTTTAAATCATCTTGTGTTCAGTTGTGTGTGACTCTTTGTGACTCCATGGACTGTAGCATGCCAGGCTCCTTTGTCCATGGAATTTTCCAGACAAGAACACTAGGGTGGGTTGCCATTTCCTACTCTGAGGGATCTTCCCAACCCAGGGACTGAACCCTTGTCTCTTGCATCTCCTGCACTGGCAGGTGGATTCCTTACCACTGAGCCATCTGGGAAGCAAGTCATCTCTAGATTGCTTGAAATACCTAGTATAATGTAAATGCTAAGTAATAGTTTCCAGCATGTAGCAAATTCAACTTTTGTTTTCTGTAACTTTATGGAAACTTTTCAAAAAAATATATTTGACCTGTAGTTGTTGGGAATCTGCGGTTGGCTGAATTCGTAGATGCAGGACTCATGGATACAGATGGCTGACTGTACTTAAACTCAGCATAACATCATCGGGAACTTAATATCACTTGGGAAGATTTAATCTCCCCAGAAAGCAGTTTCATTATTAGTAAAATGAGAGGCAATCTGAAATCCTTTTTACTCAAAAATTCAATATATTACTGCTGATTGATACAGGAGTTCTGAAACTAACTCTTCTCTCTTCCTCTTTATTTGCTCTCTGCTTTTCTTCTGCTTCAGTTCCAGTTTGCTCCATTCAACCCAGTTTTTAAATTCACAGATGCTGCCTTACTAGTCTTTTATATTTACTAGTAGCAGCAGAAAAGTAATTTTTTCCACTCAAGGAAATATATCATTTTATTATGAATGACAGTACAATGCAGAGAGCATTCACAAGGTGGTAAGGCAAGTATGATAGATAGAAGAGACATAGTTACATGATTTAATTGTCCTTAGAAACCACAATGGTCATTTTTAGTGAAGGGATTCAAACGAGTTACCAATGATAAACTTAAAACTAGAGCTTCTGAAATATAAATTAGAGCTACAAGTATGACAACATTGCTTTTCCTATTGCTAACAAATGCTTTGGTTCTGTTGTGTTTTATATTTTAAGATATGTACATATGTACTTCAAGTATGATCAGGAATATCTTTCTTTCCATCGTTTAGAAACGTAATCCAAGATCAATTCGTTCTAAAAGCTTTTTCCACTCTCCCAAACTTTCAAATAAAAATGGCAATAAGTCAACATACACTTAAGCTAAAGTTCCGCCCTAGACCACTGTAGTGACAGTAAAGAAATGTTTTCTACTTTACCTGGGAAGAGCAGTGATTTTCCCCCATTTCTCCACACAGAATCTTCTTGGGCCATTACTGCCTCGGAGAGAAGCAAATCCTTCATAGGGAATGCTGGATGTGCCTGTAACAAACTATCAACCCAAGAAAACAGAAGGAGAAGGTGAAGCCAAGAGACCAGTCTCTAGGAAAGAAGTCATTAATATACAGAGGTCCTAGGGAAGAGCAGCATGCTGCTCACTGGCGGTAAAGCTCAAAATTTAAAACCATAGAGACAGAATAACTATAACGTGAGAATTCTGACAAAGAGCTGGAGAATCCCAAGGAAGTACAGTGTATTATAAACGGAAAGAGGATGTGGACAGTTTGTAGAAAATACAGCATCCTATACATCCTTTAACTTAGAAGCTTAAACCACGGATACTTTCCATTAGAGATTAATAAAGTGGACATGTCAATTAACCTAAGTCTACTTAGTATCAGTCCCTGATCAATTTGAGGTGAATGAACAACAAAAAGAACTTATAGGCCTGCAAATTTGAGACTCAGATCTGTAATCCAAAGAAGCTAAGATCCAGCCTACTTGTAAGATATTGTCTGAGCAAACAAAAGGCTTCCTTATGTCTGATATTTCTTTAGCTGCAATCAATAAACAATTTCTCTGTATAACTATAACACCATAAGAAAATAATGAGTTAGTTTTCCCAGTATTCTTAAACGTCAATGTTATCTCAAATTTGTGGAAAGTTAAGATAGAAGGGACTCTCTATCAAGGAACTGGATCATTTCTTGATAAATAAGACTGAAGATTATCTCTTTCTGTTGCCAGAGATGCTGGCCTGCAGAGTACTTAGAGGGCCTCTGGATGAAGGGATCAAACTGCCCTGAAGGTGGATGTTGTTCTGAGGACTCTTGGATGGCAATCGGTACTTCCTCACAACTCTAATGAGATGCTTGGACTAGTTAGAGATGTTCTGCGCAGTGATGGAACCAAAGGACCATGCAATCAGGAGTCTGAAAACAGTGTACTCAGAATATGCAGATAAACATGGGATATATTTACTGAGTATACTTATCCATTATTAAAAATATGAAATTCCAACAATAACTAATGCATTAAAGATTAACTAAAGGCATCTTACCTGTAACAACCTCAGTCGTTGTTCATTGTTGAATCTTTCCACTGCAGCCCAGAACCACCGAATTACAATGTGATTGTCATGATAGCCTATCAAACGAATCATGAAAGCTAGTATTACTCTGAGTTTCCTATCTTAAGTCACTATGACACTGGTATGTCAACAAAAGACTCCCAGACATAAATCATCATCTTGGATTCGTTAAAGGTTATTTACAATTTTAGACCAAGGAATAATACTGTTAATGTGATCATATGAGTGTCAAAAGCAAAACAAAACCCTAAATGGAACCAAGAAATCTGTTTCCATTTACAAGTCACTAAATGAAACTAGCAGACAAAACAAGTGAGTTATCGTTAACCACATCATTTTTGAAAAATATAGTTGCTGGTATTGGAAATGCTTGAACCTTTCATTCCTTCATTTAAGAAATAATTTTCTATAGGAGTCTGAGCAAACTTCAGGAGATAGTGAAAGACAGGGAAGCCTTGAATGCTGCAGTCCACGAGGTCACAAAGATTTGGATACAACTGTGCGCTGAACGACAAACCACTATACCAAGCAATGAACTACGTCTGAGGGTTGAGGGTACAATAGCAAAGAAAATAGACCCTCACAGGGCTTCTGGTAAAGAGAGAGACATAAATCAAATAATTATACAAATAAACATATATTGCAAACTATTTAAAAACTATATATAATGTTCATATTTTAAAATCAAATTACTAAAAAAAAATAAATAAAATAAAATTACTTTTTGTTAACAAAAAGGGAAAATAATTATACTACTTTCATTCCTTCAATGAGTAAATTTCAAATAATCATCAACCTAAATGTTACTTTTATTCCATACTGTAGTAGAATTTAATAAAATGTCAATAGTATCATCCCACAGGAGGACTAAGGGAGTAGCAGTGGATTCCAAAAACTCAATGGAGAAAAATTAAGTTCAAAGAGAAGGTTGACAAAGATTACAGCACAGTTGGTGATTCAGACCAGCTGACTGACATATTCAGTGTGCAGAGAGAGCTACTCTACTTCTGAATCAGTAGCAGTTAGTGCTGAAGAGAAGGTGGGTAGAAACCATTTTCCTTTGAAGTTTTCCTCACATGGGTTTTGAGGGGACTCTTGCCTTACTGGTTACCATTTGGTCAGTGATGCCCTTTGGAGAAGAAAGGGATCCAAATGAAGGGTAAATGCAACTAGATTGGACACGGAAATCCAGAGGCTCATTGTCCTGCCTTTGGCAAAGATTAGCTATTTGGTGCTGAGAAAAGAGTTTTGTCATCTATAAAATAAGTGCATTGGCTCTTTATAGCTTTAAAGTTTTCTGACCCTTTGAACTGGCCCTTTTATGCCTCTCCTTTGCTGTCTGTGCCAAAACCATCTAGAGAAGGAGGAGGAGTGAAAGTATTCATCGTATTCTCTACAAACAGCTGCCCTGTGAACATATGGCAAATGGCAGCAAAGCCGCCTCTTCATTCAGTGCCAACTAGCTGGGTTAGCAAACATGGCAACTGGGTATCTTGCCCTTTTCCTGCCCCTCCCTCCCCGCAGCACTCTCTTCCCAAGGATTTTATTTGATAAGATTGACAATAAGCAAAGAAATAGGTACTTGATTCGTCATACATAGAGAATAAAAGTCTATGCTATGTAAACACAAAACTGGCTGATGTGATTGAATGTTATTAGAATCTCTTGGGGGTGTGCATGGTGGGTAAAAGAACGAGCTAGCAGTATATGGTAACACATAAGTTATGCAGCATGTTGGAGAAATTGTATTTTAGTGAATGAAACTGGTTTAGTTAAAAGTATAACAGCCAAGGCCTATGTGGATTATACAGAGGATCAATTGGTAAAGACTTATTACAGCAACTGGACTTCAGAAATAGCAGCAATGGACACTGCAGTTTAATCCTGACTTTCAGAGAAAATTGGCAGGCAAAGCCAGCCCAGGGCAATAGTGATGGACTGGAAGAGCCAAGCATAAGCCAAAATAAAAGCAACTGAGCCAATGTTAAGGTATATTGTTAATTCATAGTTTTAAGCTTTTTTTCCTTTAAATCTCTGTTTCAATTTACTGATAACTGGAGAACTGCTCAGCTCTAATTTTAGTCTGCTAAGTGATTAATTCAGTAACTTAAAGCTTGTATTCTTCACTCTCCAGGTTCATAATTACTGCTCTCCTCTTACATTCTAAGTTAAAAGACAAAAGCAAAACCCAACTGTCATTTTTCATGACTTTCTGAAGACGTAATAACACTACAATAAATTTCAGAAAATGTATTTGTTCTTTGCTTGAAAGTATTGAATAAAACTAACTCTGGGTTAGCATCAGGTCCCTTTCCAAGTGTACTGATTCAGCAATCAAATCACAATGGCTTTAATGCCAACTGCTAATTGAAAACTTGTACTGATCTATAGAAATGCCAGCCCCAAAGCTTCCTATCTGGTGGCGTGTCCAGTTTTAAGCTGCTTCCGCAGTGGCTTAGCAGTAAAGAATCCACCTGCAATGCAGGGGATGGAGGAGACGTGGGTTTGATCCCCGGGTGGGAAAGATCCCCTGGAAGAGCGTATGGCAACCCACTCCAGTATTCTGGCCTGGGAAATCCCATGGACAGAGGAGCCTTATGGATTACAAAGGGTAGGGTCACAAAGAGTCAAACATAATTGAAGACACTGGGCACGCATGCAGTTTTAAGCTAATCTTATGGCAGTTTCCTTTTTGGTTGAACCTAATGCTTGAATTCTAAAAGGGCTTGTTCAATAAATTTGAAATCTGAGAACTATATTTTATTCTATTCATGAGTTTCAATTGTGAATTACAACTGGTAGGTAGTTCAAGTGAAATGTAGAAAAACTGTTTGCTCATTAAGAAGTTAAGAGGGTGTGCCTCTTCAGGTTTGAGAATGAAGACAGAATAGGTGGAGTTTAAACAGTCAGATAGGAGCTCCTTGATGCTTCACTAACAACACCGTAAAATAATTAATTACTGTTCCTATGGTCACATTTCTTCACCAACAATTAAGACTTATGACATCCTCAGATGGTGCATAAACAGTCCTCCTTCCACTTGACAGATGAGACAGCTAGGGGACGAAGGGCATGTACTTGCCCATGGTCTCAAAGGAGAATGTGTCAGACCTATGATTAGAGGGCAAGTGCCTCTGCTTGTCCTGGATCCAGATCCACGTGCTGAACCACTTGCTTCCCTTTAGCCTGAAACTTAAAATCCAGCCATCTATAAGTCAAACTTCACCTCCTCTATATTCTGTGTTGTTTCTCCAGTCACTTAGGTCTATTTCAGCTGTGCCTGCGATGACCAGTTCTAGTTCTCTTGCATCAAAAACAGATACCAGCCTGGCATCCACCACCTGTGGAATAAAAAAGAGTACAGGACGTGGCTTAAGAACCTGGAGAAGCCTCAGCTACAATTACACTTCATCAAAAAAGGTGGGCACAAGGAGTGTTGGGAATACATGGATGTATTCTGTGGAGGCACTTTTAAAACTGTAAAGTTTTCTACAAATATATTTTTATTTTATATACAAGGTTGATGAAATTTTCAACAGAATTTTTGTTTTATAATTGGTCACTAATGAATTCTTTTCTTTTTCTTTTTTTTCTCTTGGAGAAGATCTAGTGCTCCAGTCATTTTCATAGTTTATATCTATTTTAGCTATGGGGGCTTTCTCACAAAAGAAGACACATGAAATACTTGTAACAACTCATTCTGACCCTCAGATACTATCATTTCACATATCAGGCATGAGATTTGATTACCCACATCTAAGCATGAGTAGGATGCATGACTTAAATGTTATTAGTGGTCATTAAACTTTCAAATACTATTTGAATTCAGGTCATTTTATTTCAATGATTTCTTGTAACAGGGCAATAAATTTTTTTGTATTCTTGAAACATATAGGAAAAATTATTTAAGTCTTTAAATTGAATTAGCAACAGTAAATACAACAAAAGAGAAATGAGAATATGACACACCTATGAAGTAGAATGAGATGGACCAAGGTATAACTGGGGTCAGCCGAGAACCCCACTATAGCTGGTGGTCTTTACCTCATAGAAGCCACGCACTAAGCTCTCTGTCTGCTGCACGACACCCCTCTCAATCCTCCATTTCACCATCCTCTCAATGTACTCCTTCTTGTTCTTCTCTGTGACTGGGATGTTGGCACCCCCTGGTTTTAATTCTCGTTCAGTAATCTGTGATTAAAAAACAAAAAGGCTGACCATAAAGCAATATGTTTGGTGATGTAAGACTACTGCTACCAATGAGCTGGAATCAGCCTCCACCCTCCCAGCCCTGGGAACATCTTACAAGCTGGAGGTCAGCACCAGCACAGAGCTGGGCATACAGCGGTCCTCAGGGAAAATGGGCAATGAGTCGATGCCTGAGCACCTCTGTGGCTAAATATATATGTGCCACAAGTGCTCCAGGTTAAGCTTTAAATTCACAAATAAATCTTCCAAATGAAAATGAAGAGGTTTCAAATTCTGTGCCACTGCTATTTGAATGTCTGACAAGACATTATCACAAATTTTTTTAGGATTCAGAATCAACTACATATAGAAAGCAAATATTTAGGTAAAGGTTTACCTTAAGGAAGCAGAAATACATTCAAGCAAATGTTAACTTGAGACCTACTTTCAAAATATGAAATTCAGGAGACCAGCCAGGTATTAATGTCTAATTAAGAATATTACTTATGAACCAGTATACAATTTCTGAAAGAAATCTTTTAACCAACTCTTTTATCAATTAAAAAAATAAAAGTGTTTTCAAGCCTTCACCAAAATAGTGTTTACTTTCTCCTAGCTTCAGAACAATCCATTTTAGTTCTTAACCATGAATGAGAGTTAAGTACAAGTGCCAATTGAATATTTTAATATTCAACTCTGAGGTAGCATGGATTTTTAAAAACTATATTTTATATCAGGTACATTCTGATATCTTATGAGGATATTTTAGTTGGAAATAAAAAGATTGCTTACAGCACACAAATGGCTATCACTATCTATAAATTAAAACATCTTAATCTAAAGCTGGCATTATAATAACCTTTGTAACCAAGATTATTGTAACTATACATAAATCTGGGTTTAAACCACCCAACCAGCCACAAATAAATAAACATTTGATTTTAACTACTGAATTAATCCTTCACCAACCAGCAGTCTTCAATCACCACACACAATCACCATTATTCACACACAGACCTGCCCAAACACTTCCTCGTTCACAGTGAACGTGAGGTCCAGGATGTCGTGGATGTCGTTGTCTTTCATCCACTGCAGGCTCTGATGGAACTCTTCATCAAGGTATTCTAGATCACTCAGGTCACAGAGACTAAGAAGACAAAGAGAAAGAAACATGCAGGCATGGATATTAGCAAAACCCGTGAAGAAACACACCAAGAATTAGCGACAAGTACATCAACTAAATAGGCAGTGACTTCTGGAATGTGTTTTGTCAAAGTCAGTAACCAAAGCAGTGAAATAACTCAGAAATGTATAAAATTTTAAAATCCTGATATGTAAAATGCCTTAGGAATCATTCAATTTGTTTTATCTTTTACAGACACAGAACTGGAGGTGCAAAGAGTGGCTGCCATTTGCACAGCCACCCACAAATAATGCCAGAGGTCAAACTGGGACTTGGGTTGACAACTTGGGTTCAGTATTCTTTGGCTAGATTAAACTATTTTAAATTATTATTTTCCTAATTAGCAGTTCTTTGTACATTTCTATACTGTACTTTACAACATTTTTCCCCCAAAAGCTTTCCACCCCCACAAGACTAGAATTTATGACCCACATTCACATATATCTCTTTTTTTCTTCATGGTTTTTACTCTTTCTATGATTCTGAAAACTGAAAGCCACAGAATTGCTCTACAGTTTTATAGTTTTCCATATTTCTCTCTTCTTTCTTCATTGCTGAGAGAAGTTCTACATGAGGTGGAGCTACTATTACATGTCCCTGTTGTTTTAAAGGTGGTAGCAACTGATTTGCTTTATTGTTTTGGAATTTCCTCCCCTCAGCCCAGTTTCAAAGATGATTTTTGTTTAGTTCAGTTTACACAGGTATGAGACACCAATTATGTGCCAAACATCTTAATAGCTACTTGATAAACAGTTACTGCCCTCAAGGAGCTAATGTAGACCATTAGAGAAACAAAGACACAGTAGATAAGTTGATTTAAGGTGATAAGTAATAGCCTAGTCTGGATAACACATTATTTGTGCACTTTTCCATATGTATGTTACACTTCAGTTAAAGTTAAAAAAGGTATGTAAGGTAGACACTGGGACCTCCCACAGCAAACACGTGAGACATTTATTTTGACCTGGAGACTGATTGATTTTTCTGATTATATTTTTCATTTAGTAAGACAAACAAATTTCTATATAATATTTTATTGGTTCCATAATGTTATCACATATAGGGTCTCCACCAAAATGTTACAGAGTAGAAATACTTGTCTCAATTTTACTGATGAGAAACTCAGCTCAGGAATGTTATATAAGTTGTTATATAATGTTATATAAGTTATATGTCACACAGCCAGTAGGTAGCTGGGACGGAGCTTGAAATCAGATCAACGTTTTAAAAAACATTTCCCATTTTTAAGATGAAAAAACTGCAAATCAGTAACTAAGTTAAGATCAAAAGTGGCTGGGGAAAAGCTGCTTTGATATGATTTTTTGTCCAGTGCAAATTGTACTCCTTCCCCCTCTCCCACAATGGTATTACATTTTCTCCAACAACAAATGACATCTTCAGTTTACTCTGTACAGTTGATTTAAGACACAGCTCAACCTAATCCATGTAAACATTTGAAGATCAAAACTAATCTTTGGACAGATTTTAAATAGATTATTAATCAAGCCCTGTAAGTGCCAAGTGCTGAAGCTATAGTATCTGTTATAAACAACCAAGCTACATAATCATGACCTGGAGATTTAGAAGAAGCTTTTTGGAGTAGATGATACCTATATTAAAGTCTTTAGGATGTTTCAAGCTAAAGAGGTAAAGGAGAATGAACAAAAAAGAGAAAGGGAGAAAAGAGAGACAGGAGAAGACAACCTGAATGAAGCACAAAGGAATGGAGTATACAGATACTCCAAGCATATGGGCAGCACAAGAAGAGTTAACCATAGACAGAATGTCCAGAGAATGAGGCCGGAAATGTATCTAGAAGCTGGTCTTGAAAGTCATTCTAAGGAGCTTGGTGATTCAGAACTACTGAAAGGTTTTAAAACAGGCAATGACATGATCAGATATGAAGTATGACTTTAAATTGTTTATCCGGAAGTGGCAGTACAGAGGATTTACTTATAATGGAGGGTGGGGGTAGGTATCATTGGGTGGAAACCAATTAATAGACCACTACAGTAACCTGTCCAAAGTAAGATAAAGATTTTAGTTAGAGCATAGCTATCAGGGTAGACTGGGTATGTATTCGATCATGCCTGACTCTGTCACCTCCTGGAATGTAGCCCACCAGCCTCCTCTGTCCATGGAATTTTCCAGGCAGGAATATTAGGGTAGAGAAGATGAACTTTAGAATTATTTAGAAGGCAAATGTGGAAATGAGTAAACCATTTTAGTGGGTGGGTAAAAAGAAGCATATCTAAAATGAGACAGCTAATGAACTCAAGTTACAAGATAACTGTGATTCACCGCCAGTCTTGAGGGCCACTAGTTGAAAAATTCCTAAGGCCACAAATTTAGCAGGAAAAACCACTTGAGAGATTTGTGACCGGTACCATGGGAATGGGGCAGGAGGTGGGGAAGAGAAGAAACTACCCCCGTTTAAGGGTGACTCCCAATTTCTGACCACAGTGATTTGAGAATGTTGGCACTATGAACTACGACTAGGCACATGGGGGAAGGTATATTTTTAGGTCAGGAGAAACTGATGAATCTAGTTTTAACCATGTTGGTTTTGAGGTGCCTGTGAGACATACAAGAAGAGACATTAAGTAAAATATTGACTGCTTGAGCTTACAACTCAAGAGAGGTCATATCCAAGGGTGTGGACTGGAGAGTCAGTAGATGAGACAGCTGAAGAGATTTCCCATAGAGAGAGAAAAGAAGGGGAACTAGAATGGAAGCTTCAGGAACACCAAGGTTAAAGGGCAAGTCAGGACACCCACAAAGGAGGCATAAAAGTAAAAGGTGAACCCAGAGAGCATAGTGTCATGGACACCAGAGAAGGAAGAACTCAAGAAAAATGGATGGGTCTGGGAGGGATCAATACTATCAAAAGCAGCAGAGTTGTCTATTAAAATAGAGACTGAAAAACATTCTTTAAAAGCTTCCACAGGTTATTGGTGGGAAAAAAGCTAGACTGAAGTGTGTTGAGGACATGTCAACAGTCAGTATAGACTATTCTTTCAGGAAGTTTAAATGGGAAGATGAACGATAAGGCAATGAAATGGAAAGATGCAAATGGGCGAAGAACCAGAAAGGCAGAAGGCCAGTGTCTGGGTGCTCAGGGCTTCATTGGCCTATATATCAAAAGAGATGATGCCAAAGTCTTCCTACTGGGCCCTCTTTAAGAATCCATTAGAAATACTCTCAGTTGAGATCTAGTACTTTTGCCTGGAAAACCCGATGGGCGGAGGAGCCTGGTAGGCTGCAGTCCATGAGGTTGCGAAGAGTCAGACAGGACTGAACGACTTCACTTTCACTTTTCACTTTCATGCATTAGAGAAGGAAATGGCAAGCCACTCCAGCGTTCTTGCCTGGAGAATCCCAGGGACAGAGGAGCCTGGTAGGTTGCTGTCTATGGGGTCACACAGAAGGACACGATTGAAGTGACTTAGCAGCAGCAGGCTTACAGAAAGCAGATATATGGATACATAGCCTTGGTTAGGGAATGCGCTGGTAAGAACCATGCAATCATGCTGCACTTTCTCGTTGCAAGTTTGAGCTACTACTCTCACAGACAGTTGCCTTCTATTCAGCCTTGTAAATGACTACTGATTATAGGACAGAAACTGTTGGCTCTACATTTTACAATAATTGCAGTCTTTCACTGTGGTAACAATGAAGAAAAAGTTCTGTGAATGCTAAAATTTCATCTGCCATCATAAATTACTGCCTTGCATATAGAGAGATTTCAATAAAAATATGGGACTTGAAAAACATAGCCCACCGCTAACAAACAAATGTTAAAAAAGGAGAGTGAAAATTTGAACCAAGAATAAGCAGTTGAACGTTTGCTTAAGGCAAAATGTAAAAGGCATCTTGTGAAAGATGGGGGGCTATGAGTCACCGAGACTAACCCACAACTATTCTATTAATAATTGGCATTAATACCACAGGAATTTCAGCACTGTATTTGAAGTATACTTGTTTTGAAGAAACAAGTATAGCAACAAATGAGAATCAGTTACTCAGAGTAGAGCAAAACTAAGCCTTTGGGAACAAGACAGTAATAAAGGATCAGAAGCTGGAAAAATCCAGTAACCATATTTGAAATTAGATTAGTTGATTAGTTTTAGAAATCTAAACCACTATTAAGTAAATAATAATAGATTTGAAATAGTGAGTCAAAACATGGCCTTCACAAAAGATTCTTTTGGATAAAGGAAATACTTCATTCTTTACATGCAAATTACACAAGCAATAAAAATACTCTTACATTCTGAGTAGAGCCTTATAAAAGGGCCGTGTGAAGAAGGCATCCAACAAATACTGGTGAATTAGTGCAAGACCAAGGATCCTACCACTGAACCGGAACCTGTGAAGGAAAAGCAGGAGATGGTTTACATGTCTTGGAGCAGTTTCTAAATGGTTCTGTTTCCTCTCAAGAATGCCTTCCAGTTCTAATCACCTAAGATTTTCTAAGATGAACTGCCTTCCAGGTTCATGAGAATTTGTATGCAATGTAGGCTGTGTCTTCATTAGTTGATTTTCACATCTGGTTATAAAAGAAATCTGTTTCAATCTGATATTCAGAGAGATACTGCTGCACCTTCTCCCCATGTCAGTGATGTCCAGCATGTAGCACTCTACACGGCCAACATGAAATCCCTGTTAGCATGACAGTGAAATTTCGTTAAATCACTTTTAAGAAATGTTGACAGAATGAGACCAGTAATGGTGGGGAAAAGGTTCCCTTGCAGTTTGCGTGCATGAATATTAGCGGGATTTCTCTAGTGCAAACCTAGTAGCAATTCCCTTTTGAGGAAAAGCCCAGTCTTGGAGTGAGAAAGTTCCTACTTCTATTCTCTCTCAAACCCCTCTCTTAACAGTAACTGTCACCATCCAAGAATTATGCATGTGTACATTTGAGGGAGTTTCCTCATGGGACATTCTGTTCTCTAAAATTTCAGTGCTCAATTCTATTCTGAATCACTTCGGAAACTTTATTAAATATATCTGTCATGACTGGATTTGCTGAGATGTACATATATTTTATTTTTCAAAAATATTCAAGTTTCTAGCCTTTTGAAAGCCTGATGCCTTCTGAAAGTGTAAATCCACACTGAGGTTCATAGTGTCCAACTATAATTTTAGTGTTAGGCAACCATCTTAAGATGAATATCCAGCAGCTTTGTTTTTCTTTATTTCCACTTAGGTTAGCATAACTGCAATAGCTACTCTTAGGAGGACTTCTAATTGTAGTTAAACGGAAGTTAATTTGAAGAATAAGTCCTAAACCTTAATGCCCTCCACCCACCAATATTAACCTCATGACTCAAAGAAATTTTTTCCATGATTCTTATTCTCCTGCTTTTTTTTTGTTACTATAGTGAAAATGAACAGAAACAAGCAAGCGGGTTATATAGATACTTCAAGTCTATAAATGCAGGCATGTAAAAAATGACACAGAGTGCAATTTGAGGTTTTAAGAATAAATAATTCCCAGATGGGAATCCTATACCAGCTTTGCTTGATTTTGTGTGAAAAATTAGGAGCAGGGCAATTCTGGGCTACAAACTTGAAATAGTGCCTGGGATAAGTGGCCACTGCTGTGACCCTACACTCCCGCTTGCCTGCCAGGATCCTCTGCCACCATCGGTTCCTCTAGGCCACTCTGTCTTCCTGTCCTCCCTCCCATTAGAAAACCGACAGGCCCAGCTGCTCTGCACCCCCCTACACGTTAGCCACTTCCCCAACGACTGTTCTAGAAGCTGCCTGTCCTTTGGGTCAGGATTTTACCCTACTCACCCCCACCAGTCCCCTGTCACAGCTCAGAGTCACCCAAAGCTTCAGACAAGGATTTAGGGTCTTGCTAAGGACCTAACACCATCTGCAACGTTCTCTCAGGAGAAAACCTTTTGGATTCTACCCAACTCACTTAAAATTGGTCTTACAGAACATAATCTATTTCTAGATTGGAAAGTGCCTGTATGTTAAATTTGATAATGCAAACAAGAGTCAAATAAGATATTTAACTGAAAATATGATTTTCTAAAAAAAAAAAAAAAAAACCCAACTGCTTTTTTTTGTTTTTTGTTTTTTTTTTTAAGTTTAGGTGCTTATAAAAACTAATATCACAAAAAATCAGCTAAAGAAAAATTTGGGGAGAAAAATACTTACCATTCATGGTGATTGTCTACAAAGGCAGACATGGGACTTATTTGTACTGTGTATGTGTCATTGGCTGAATATTCAAATAAGCCATAATATGGGTTAAAGAGTTCTCTGGATACCAGGAAGAAAAACTCTCTGGAAGGTCCACTGTAATCCAGCCTTTAAAAAATTCACAAAAAGAGCAGTCATTATTTTTTTTCTATTTATTAGGCACATTTTACATAGTGCTCAACTTTCTGTAAAACAGGAAGTCTAATTATCAAGTTTGGTGGTGGTGGTTTAGTCATTAAATCATGTATCAAAAGGTAAATAACTTAAGTGCCCAGAGCCAGGCCATGGGGAGAGAGATTGCCTTATTTAAGCAGGTTAAACCTGAGGGCATCAGTTAGATACATCCACGGGAACATGGAGTCCTCATGTTTTTCCAAAACACTTTTAAATGGCAAAAAGAGACTTTAGTGAATTGGTGAGACGATATTACAGATATAAGCCCTCCTAGGGAGATCAGAGGCAAAAGATGGAATGATAGGGTTCAGATGAAAATTTTAAATTATAAAATACCAAGGAAAATTATAGACAAGAAAAGTGAGGGTGTCTAAAGCGTCCTTGGGAAGGTAGTTGAGAAGACGCTGAAATTCTAGCACCTGAACAACAGTGTAATTTCCATTTTACTTACAAAGACATCAGGGTCAAAGTAAAATCTGAGAAATGATTGTGTGAGGTTTGAGGACTGACAAGCGGCAAACAATGCTGAGAACAAAAAATGTACCAAAGAGGAGTATGTAATAAAGCAATTTGATATGCTCAATTTAAAATGAAAAATGTAAAGTACATCTATCTACCCTATGGTAAAAAGTTGACATAAGGGTTCAAAGATAGGAAGGAATTCTGAAGGGGGAATGAAAGCAATGGATAAGTTGGGGTGGTGGGATTTAATAAGACTTTCTTTGTTCACTCTATTTTTTTCCCTCTATGGAATTTCCTTCAATGGCCACTTCTGTATTTTTTTATGACAAAGAAAAAATTCCACATGTGTGGTATGGAATTGTGTGATAGACAAAAGGATCTTATTATAGATAGAAGAGGGAGCTGGAATAATAGTAAGGAAAATTAAAAGCCCTTCATATATCTTAGGTGAAAGTTTAACAGAATTTTCTTAAAATAGACATCAGCTATCCACATACTAAGTTCTTAACTTTTCTCATATCTGAATATAATAAGCACTACGATTTACTTAATATTTCCAGCTTTACTTGCTTTTCCAACATAGTCCTGTCTTACACGATATTTTGGAATGTGTTAGCTTTCTTTCTTTTCTAACACACATGAAAATAAACACATAAATATTAAAATAAAAAATATCAGTCTATGTAATAGGCCAAGGCAGCTTCTGGTGGTTTCTTTCCACTGTCCTAGTTCTGGTCTCTGACACCACCAAGAACAAGTAGATTACTTCTTCCACTTGAACATTCTTCACACATTTAGAGGCTCTCCTTCAACAAATATGTGAGTGCCTATTAGGTTTTGGGTACTAATCTAGATGCTAAAGATGCAAAGTTTTATTTTTATGTCATTTTCTACAATATTCTAAGTTCAGCAGGGTCTATATTCCTGGTGCCTGTCCCCTCCTCACTCATGAACAAGCTCCTCTCAAGGCAGAGCAGGGAATTCCCTTGTCATGTTGGTCCTCTGCTCTGAACACTCTCCAGGTGTCAAAGTCTGACCTAAGGGGTGTGTCTCTACTGATCACAATACTCAAGGTGTGGTCTTGTCAGCAAAAACTTAGGGCTCTTGCCCTCTCTTCTTGGACACTTTGCTCTACTACTGCAGCTTAATGTCACCCTGCCTTGTGGGCAGTCACTTTACTTTGTTGACTCATCACAAGCTAGTCACCAGCTCAAACCTTTCACCTATGTTGCTTTAAACTAGGACTCTCCCACCCCGTCTGCACGTCGCTCTATCTTTTTAAAAACCAAGCACTAGACACTAATATTAACACTTGCCATACTAAATTTCACTTTGTGAGACTGAGTTCATGATTCTAGTCTACCTAGATCCCTGTGGATGCAAAACTTCTCTCTAAATTTCCTACTGAGGGTGAATTACATCAGCAGACCCCTGTGTCCTTTCAGAAACAGAGAATGCCAATCAAAAGTATCTTAGTGGTCATTTTGTCCATCCCCTCACCTCACTGAGGAGATGACTGGGGCTGAAGGAAATCACTGACTTGTATCAAATGAAAGCTGCAGTGGAGGATCTGGGCCTTGACACAGGTTTCTTGACCCTGTGTGTGATGTTCATTACTCTTTACAGTCCACTCTTCAATATATTTAAAGCGTTCATCAGGACTAAACACAACATTGCTTATAGAGGAGAGGTCGGAAAACTGTGACTTGCAGGCCAAGTCTGGTCCAGGCCCTCACTTTGTAAAAAAAAGTTTTATTGGAACACAGCCATGCTCATTTGTTTATGTGTTGTCTGGGGCTGTTGTGATGGCAAAGTGAGTAGGTATGGAATGGCCTGAAAAGCTGAAAATACTTACTATATGGCTCTTTACAGAAAAGTTTGCCAACCTCTGTTACAGAAGAAAGTAGGAGGAAAATGTTACTTTATTAAAAAACCTGGCTTACTCTAAATCCTCTTCTTTAGTGGAGATCATTTCAAGAAAAGGTAAAATCACAACAATATCCTAGGGTGTATGAAATCTTCAAGAGTGGTCAATGTATCTAGGTCTAGAAGGAAAATGTATCTTCCTCAACTGGTCAGGCTTTTATCTGCTCTTTTTTTTTTTTTTAACTCCAGCAGCACTGATAGAGTTACTCTAAAGTTTGATTTGATTATAATCTGAAATTTAGAACCACATATCTGAGAGCAGGTTGTTGATTACAAATTACATACATCTACCTAATTCAATAAGACCTGTCCCAGCAGGATACCTTATGCATGCACTTCCTGTAATGTCTTAGCAACCTCTTCCATATAAATAGTTAATATGACTCATATCACAAGGATCATTTGTTACATTCCTGTTTTGCCAGTTAGGTTGGTTCCACAGCTAAAGACTTGGCACGGAAATACAGAAACTCTGGACAACGGGTGTGTAGCCACACAACAGCTGCATCTGAGGGCATTTTGGAATAAGCACAGATGTCTTGAGGGTGGCAATGTCTTTTTGAGCCCCATGAAATGCTGATAAGGCATTTTAAACACCATCACGTTGCTGGGCTGACACCACCCGAGTTGTTAGTGGCATCCAATATTTCTTAAATAATTTTATTCTCTGGTTCTTTATGTTCAACTAAAAATTACCAAAAACAAAGTATCCCAAAGGAAGCAGACTATAAAATGAAAGAGGATAGTGGCATTGGGAAGTCTAACTGTCATTTCCTACACGTTTTCTGGAAGACAGAAAGGTTTTCTTTCCTACAAGCTGGTTCAGGCACACATGGTCTACATACCTTCTGATTCACTCTCACATTTGTAGCAGCAAGGCATTAGTTCTTGAGCCATTAAAGAAGTGATAGGTGAGCAGGGAATTTTGTGAGCAATTAATATGACAAAATTTTATCTGGAGATACCAAGCCAAAACCTAGAAATAGAAGCACCTTTCTTCAGCATGGTTTGGGTCAGTTAAGTTATCCTGCAAATATCTCCCTTTAAATGAAAACAAGCAACACCTTAGTTTCACTTGAAGCCTTACAAATATTTGAGGAAACATTGGTCAAGGCCAGCACCCAAAACAACTTCTAGACCAGTCAGATGTAAGAGCTTCTGGTTATTTTATAAGTAGGGACTCAAAAAAACCTTTCAGATCTCATCTCCCCCTAGTTTCATGCATTTGCCTAAGTAGAAATATCATAGGAAGAGCTCACCTGTACTTAAATCCCCAAACTAAAACTGTTTGCACACATCCCCTCCCTAGTCCAAGTATGGCTTTGCAAGACAGAAGACAGATGACTGATGTCATATAGAAGGCAGCTTACATATAATGAACTCATTCTTTCTTAAAGAAAGGTGCCTTTTATAGAGTTGGCCATGGAGGACAAAAAAAAAAAAAAAACAGAGGCAATCACAGTGTAAACATCCTCTCTTGATCCAGGCCATTATTTCCTTACTTGTTTTGGGTACTAAGAAGTGAATGTAAACCTGAAACTAACACACTATTATAAATCAACTTTACTTCAATAAAAAGAAGTGAATGGCCCAGGATGTCCTATGTGAACACAATAGTCTATGCAGCTAACTTCTGACACCAACAAGCTTTAGTTGCTAAAAATTTTAATTCAGAAGAAAATAATACACTGAAGAATATGCAGTACTGTGGCTCCCCTCTTAAAGAAGCAATCTCTAGGCAGACAGAAGCCCAAGAGGCAAGCAGACTATGCAATTTCCTGCCACACTCAGTCCAGACGACTCAGTTTCCAAGTCATTCCTCCACTGCTGTTTTTTCCTACTCCCCACTTTGCAAGAGCAGATAACCAAGTTAAGCTGGGTGGAAATTTAAATGACTAGAACAAAATCTCTAGCTCTGATCAAATTAAATCACAGTGTTTGCTTAGAAATTGTCTGTATTTCATAAAAGCCAAGCATAACATGACATTAATTTAGTGAGATATACTAATCACTTGTCAACTAGCATAACTACATAAAAGGCTCTAGAATTATTTTTGCATTTTTAATTGAATACAGGTATCTCTAATATTCTGGGGTTAATTCTACCTCACATGGAATTTGTAGCTGTCCTATATATTTACGACTATGACACTTCTCATCAATTTCTCTTGACTCAGCTCTTCTATTTCAGGAAAAATCTATATATCATGTGTCAAGACCTACACAAAGAAACATCTTAGAGCAGAACTGAAGTCTCTGAGTGAATCTGCTAATTCACACTTTTTCGGAGAGTAGGCAGACACATTATTCTGAAAAGATATATCCTTTCTCTTTATGCCTCACTAATCTAAATAAAGACCCTGATCATGACAGGTAGAAAATACTATCAGTGAGATGGTATCAATAGAAATTGCAACATATTATTCCCTCATAGATAACAAAGTTGACTTTAGCAACATAAAATAATACTCTATACATACCAATACCTCTACTAATTTGGACTTTCCACAGAATTAACTCTCTCTATAGACTTACTACTCTACTGACCTCAAGTGCAAAAGGAAGCATACACATACCAAAACTACCTGGTGGCCCCCATCATGTAACAAGAAAATAAGAAAAGTTGTTCGGAGAAACAGTTTCTGAATCTCCCTAAATCCTGTCTCTATGCTTTCTTTTACTAAGTGATCTTTTTAGAATAGTTTTTGTATAGAAAGGTTACAAAGACAGTAGGGAGAATTCTCACACCACCTCACACCTAGTTTCCCTGTTAATAACATTTTACACAAGTATATTACATTTGTTACAGTTAATGAACTGATATTGATAGATTATTAACTAAAACACAACACGTTATTCAGACTTTTTTCATTTTTGCCTAATGTCCCTTTTCCGTTCCAGGACCCCATGTAGGGTACCATACAACATTTAATTGCTATGTTTCCTTAGGCTCATCTTAAGCACTTCTTAGGCACTTCTGGATTTGATGACCTTGACAGCTTTAAGGGGCATTGATAAGGTAATCTGGCAGAATGTCCCTCAGTTTGGATTTATCTGATATTTTTCTCCTGATTAGACTGGTGTTACATGTTTTTGGGAGGAAGACAATAAAAGGTAGTGACATTCTTATCGCATCATACCAAGGATATATACTATCAACAGGATATGTCACTGTAATTTTTTATTTTAGCCTTGATCACCTGCCTGTGTGTTTGTAAGGCTTCTCCACTGTAGGCTTACTTCTCTCCCACCCCTTTTCATAGGGTACTGTTTGGAAGGAAGTCACTATGTGCAACTCATAAGAAGCACTGAATTATGCAGAAAATTATTTGGAAATCTTCTGCAGAGGAGATTTGTCTATTCTTCTTCATTTAGTTATTCAATTGTATATTTATATCAACATATATTTATCTTATATTTCAGGGTTCTAATCCAATACTACTTTATTTTGTTGCTCAAATTGTTCCAGCTTTGACCACTGGGAGTTACATGTTTTTGGGTCTTTCATATGGTTCTTGTGTCCCTTTGACATCACTGTGAATTGTTTTGAGTTTCCCTATACTTTCTGGTACAAGATGCTTTAGACATGCCTTGTACAATTCCTACCCCAGTCCGAGAATCATCCATGTCTACAAGGAGCTCTAGCCCCCTTTAGTAAAGAACAATATTAAAAGTCAACATCTACACACTAGCTGTATATTCTTTTTTAATACCTATTACTAGAGCTAAACATGAAAAACTTACAAAATAACACATTTTGAGAATATTAAAATTAATGAAGGAAAAGGGACAGAAAATTTTTAGCTCCATTCTAGAATTCCACAGAAAAACTTAGGAAGCTTTTGTCTTTGGGTATTTATTAGAAACCAGAAAGAAATGTTATGACCTTTAATCTTAATGTAATAAGATGGCAAAGGCTAGAATAACTTCTTAATTTTATGTTGCTTTGAGGTTAACCTTGCAAAACATATGATGTATTCCTAATGACTTAATAGCAAAATAAATTTGATATCTAATAATACATATGTATGATACTGACATGATAAAGCATGATATCAGAAATAACCTGGCCCTACTCCAGCCTCAATAAGCCTTATACAGAGATTGTCCCTGAGGGCTAAGGTCACACCTCGAAATATCTTCTATCTAATTTTCCTTCTCGGGTTACAAGAAGAAGACAGGTAATGGAGGCAAGAAATATTTGGACATTAGTAGCAATTAAATGAAGAGGTTTCAATGCCCACTCTGTCTGGGCCTCTTCCTAGGAACGGATGTCAGTCCAGATCATGGGGAGACAGCTTTAAGATGATAAAGCATGATAAGCATCTGTTCTATTCAAACCTAAGTAACAGCGCTTCCAAAGACTCATGACTATATCTCTGAGATCTCAACAAACTGTGGTCTAACAATTATGGAAGACAGCTGGAGCTCTGAGGGAGGAAAAGTATTCCATCCAAACCAGGCTGGTTATGTAAGGAAATACTTGGAATCCCATGCATACCTGTGATTAGGCTAAAAACATTTGCCTTCATTTTCAACTGTGCACCTGCATCTTTAAGGCAACTAACAGAGGCTAGAAGTCCACACAGGCTCATCGGCAACAAAAGGCTCAAGACTCAGGCAAGCTTTTCAGACTTTCTCACAATATATTGTTTTCCCATCTAATATTTTATTTTAATCTAGGCACAGCTGGGAGACACTACATTTAACAAGATAAATTATCAGTCACTAGCTGAAATAGTGAAAAGACCCATGGGTAGGAAAAAATTCAGATAGATTAGAGTTCAAGAAGTGAAATGAAAATGTTAGTAGCTTAGTCGTGTCCTGCTCTACAATCCCATGGACTGTAGCATGTCAGANACAAGATAAATTATCAGTCACTAGCTGAAATAGTGAAAAGACCCATGGGTAGGAAAAAATTCAGATAGATTAGAGTTCAAGAAGTGAAATGAAAATGTTAATAGCTTAGTCGTGTCCTGCTCTACAATCCTATGGACTGTAGCATGTCAGACTCCTCTGTCCATGGAATTCTCCAGGCAAGAATCCTGGAGTGGGTTGCCATTCCCTTCTCCAGGGAATCTTCCCAACCCAGGGACTGAACTGGGGCCTCCCACCTTGCAGGCAGATTCCTTACTGTCTGAGGAATTCCTTACTGTCCAAGGAAGCCCAGAGTTCAGGAGTTTTCCCTAAATCCTAAGAATCCTGTATGGAAGACAAGAGGCCTAATTTTGAATTTTAATTTTGCTATTATCTAGTTCGACTAGCACATGAAAATTATTTTATACTTTGACAGCTCCATTTCATCAACCAAATACCACATGGTTGAATTTGTTGAATATTATTAAGATTCCATAATCTACTTTATTCCTGGGCAAGACTGAGCGTGTAGGCTTAGAATGATCCAAATCAATAGGAGTCAAGCAGTTAAAGAGAAGACAACTGGAATTTCAGCACTCACGTGATGTTTTTAAAATCCACTCTAGTGATGTCTACAAAGAAGGTGCTAAGACTCCAAACCTAAACCTGAAATGAGGAAAGAGGAATGACTCTAGCAGAGATGAGAGCTGCCATCTTCTGAAGAGCCATAAAACCAGGGGTATGCCTATTTGAGTGGAATGAACACTGTGTAGGAGTCTTCATTGCATTCATTTCCTAACTGTATCTCCACGAGCACACTCATGGAGGAGTCATGGAAGGCCAGGCTCTCTTTATGGTAGGTAGTTATTTTGGTAGGCGTGCCAAAGAAAGAGAAAAAGTGGGGACAGAAAAATAAGAACTAAGGCCTAAAAGTTACTGCTAGGGAAGTATCCAGGTAGAATAGGAGGATTTTTTCCCCTCTTTTTCTTTTTGACTCTCTCTTTTTAATCAAAGTATAGTTGACATACAATATCAGTGTCAGATGTATAACATAATGATTCCATATTTTTATATACTGTATGATAACCACCAAACCACCATGAGTCTAGTTTCCATCTCGTCAGCATGGAAAGCTATTACACTGTTACTGACAATATTCCTTGCTATATATTACATCCTGTGACTTATTTATTTTACAACTGGAAGTCTGCACTTCTTAATACCCTTTGTCTATTTCACCCATTCCCCCATGCTCACATCACCTCCCCTCTAGCAAACACTGGTTTCTAACTCGTGACTCTAAAACTGAACTTTTTTGACAGGTGAAGTATGATTTACTTTGCATTCCAGTGCACATAACAAGATCATAGATGTTAAAATGCAATTTCTTGCTTTTTCTCTCAAAGTCCATGTCTTGAACCTTCTTATATTGTTGGTGGGAATGTAAAATGGTGAAGCCACCATGGAAAATGGTATGAAGGTTCCTCAAAAGAACCAAAACTAGAGTTACCATATGATCCAGCAATCCCACTTCTGGGCATATAACCAGACAAAACTCTAATTTGAAAAGATACATGCTCCCTATGTTCACAATAGCACTATTCACAATAGCCAAGATATGGAAACAACCAAATGTCCATCAACAGATGAATGGATAAAGAAGATGTGGCACGTATATACAATGGAATAATACTTAGACATAAAAAGAAATTATGCCATTTGCAGCAACATGGACCGACCTAGAGATTATCATTCTAAGTGAAGTAAATCAGAAAGGGAAAAACAAATACCATACAATATCACTTATATGTGCAATCTAAAAGATGACACAGATGAACTTATCTACAAAACAGAAACAGACTCACAGACAGAAAACAGACTCGTGGTTTCCGAAGGGGAGGAGCTGGGGGAGGGATGGAGTGGGAATTGGGGATTAGCAGATGCAAGCCATTATATATAGAATGGATAGACAACAAGATCCTACTGTATATTCAATATCCTGGGATAAACCATAATGGAAAATGATTTTAAAAAGAATGTACATATATATAACTGAATCACTTTGCTCTACAGCAGAGACTAATATAACACTATAAATCAACTATACTTCAATTTTTTAAAAAGCACAGTTTCCTTTTCAGAGAAAGAGTTAAAGAGAGAAGAAATGAAACTAAGATTCTGCTCTCAAAATGATCTATAGTTATGAGATTTTACCAAAGAATCTTTATGTCAAATGATTTAAAAACCAGGGGAAGCTTTAAAAAAAAAATTGAAAGGTTTAAGTGTATGAGAACAGCATTTCTTGCCAGAAGGATTTCCTGTTTTAGGCAACCACAGGGGACGTTGTGGAGAAACATCCGCCTGCAGCCGCAGCCCACGCTGCAAAGGCCACTTCTCTGTGCTACTCACCCTTCCTCCCCGACGAAGGTGACGTACAGCTTATTTCTCTGCAGGTCTTTTCTGGAGTAGCCCATAATTTGATTAAAAGCATCTTCAAGCAAGTGATCTCTTCTGATAATTAACCTGTCCGTAAAGAGACAATGTGAAAAAATACAGATGATTTCCTAATCCTTATCTTTCCAGAACTGAGCACTTGCTATTCAATTTCCATTTACCACAACTAGGTGAAAAGTGGGATGACTGACTATCATTGCTGTCTGCAATAAAGCACATGTCTGTCTTTAACTCTTAATAGCATTAACAAAAGTTACATCAGAGAATCATTGGTAAATAGAGCATCCTACCTAAGACCTGTAAAAACAATGCAAAAGTTCTGGTGGTCAAATTCATTTATCCCAGAAGGAAAATGATTAAAATCAACACACACACTTACATAACTTTTGTTTATGAAAGGAAGATTAAACCTAGGAGGTCATGTTTTAAGCATTCTATGTAATGAATGCACCTAGACCAGGAATTCAATTCTTAAGTAGCTACAAAGATGACAGTGAGAACAAGAAAGACAAATTCTTAGTGTCCTTTAAAAAAGAGGAGTTTACATAAATTTTTCTAACTTTAAAATTAGGTGAACCTTGAAACTCTCTAGGTGACAGATAAAAATGAATGATACTTTCAGTTGGTTAATCTACTTATGACAATGGCAATTTAAGTCATTTTTAAAGTGTCAATTTGCCCTTAATGCAAATAGTAATGGAAAGGGAGATGACAGTGAAGCCAAGGCATGGAAGTTTGATCATCAAGATTTTCATAAGTGAAGCTCAGAGACATACATTGTTTGGAGCAGTTTGATGTTTTTTGAAGGTGATGAAAGGGGAACCTGCGAGTTCAGTGGAGCAAGCCCTACACGGGGGCAGTGAGCTGTGCAGCTGTTGGGCTGGGCATTTTTTCTAGCACACCCAGGTCATGGTGGTGCTTACAGTCAGACACCCTTCTCTGTCCTCTCTCAAGTGGCATAGTGATCTTTAGTGGAGAGAAGATGTGTATAAGAGACAGTATTTGAGTGGGTTAGATAGCATCACTGACTCAATGGTCATGAATNCTCACCCCCCCTCCGCTGTCCTCTCTGCAGGGGAATGGTGATGGTGGGGGGAGAAAGGGGGGGGGGGGGGGGGGGGGCTGAAGGGAATATGGGTAAGTGGGAAATTCACTTAATTCTGGGGCAAACAACCTGATGATCTTTCAATTTCCCCATTTAAAGGGAGATGAAGCTTATTTCACAGAAGAAAACAGAGCTAAGCAGTGGTGGTACTATACTCCAATCAGCCAGGCAGTGATGTGCAACACAGGACTCTGTGACAGCCTTATATCTAGTGAACATCTGAACAGTCAACAAAGAGGTACTTTTCAAGAGAACAAAATAAATCAGCTTTTAATTTTGCTTATATTTTTACATGAAACATGATTGTCACTTTCCTGTCTGCTTTAAAACCTTAAGTTCAATTGTGCTTAATTCAACAACTATGTTTTAGGTGATACTGTGATTTACACACACCAAAATAATTATGTCAATTAAACAGATTCTGGTCATCCCAAACCACAATCTATTTCCTACAATCCCCAAAGCAATGCATCGTATTATCATCTACAAATCCTGGGGTTTGAATCATTTTGACTTACTTTAATTTCCCTGGGCCTTGTCCATATCCTTTAGTCTCTAACTTCCTGTAAAAGTTCCTTAGTTTGGCTTCAAAGTCTCGCTTGTAAGGGGCTGGAGCACGGGCATTGGCACGCTGAGTACCTACAGCAAACCACAAGGAGACAAGGGAGTGGATTTGATGTTCATCACATCATCATGTAAAAAATATCACCATGGGGCTAAGACCACAGTTAACAAGTAAAAGGAGGCTATACTTTCGGGCTCCTGCACTTTCACCTCTCCAAGTTGAAGGACATCACAGGGCTTACCCAGGATCTTAAGATGTCTTAGATGTCTTCCCTGGGGCCTTTTGGTTGAGAATAGCAATTCCGTTTGAAGAATTAATGGTGCTCATGTGTTAGTCAAGTATGTTCCTCTTTTCAGCCCAAACTAATATAAGTCAGACAGAATTACTCATGTCTAATGGTGAGATGGTATCATGGCAGTTAGACAGGAAGTTACAATGTGAAAGTACATGGTACACAAAGCAAGAACAGTGAGTTTCCATACTTGACGAAAAACCTTCAAAAACTTATTTTTGATATGCACTATAATGTAANCAGACAGAATTACTCATGTCTAATGGTGAGATGGTATCATGGCAGTTAGACAGGAAGTTACAATGTGAAAGTACATGGTACACAAAGCAAGAACAGTGAGTTTCCATACTTGACGAAAAACCTTCAAAAACTTATTTTTGATATGCGCTATAATGTAACTAAGAAATACTGTAGACACATAATTACATACATTTCATACTACAGGGTAGAATAATACTGATCTGAAATAAAATTCAGCCATAACTGCAGAAAGCCCACAACTCCTGGGTGTGTAGAATAAATAATACTACGATTTGTGTGTTCTTAATATGTGCCAAGTACTGTGATTACCTACAGATTATCTAAAGATGTTTTACATGTCATTCCACAGCAAGCATAATTAATAAAATATAAAAGCAACATAGTTTGTTCTCCTTTCCATAAAAAAATCTGATTCTGTGTTACACTGTGATTAACTGACAAGCTGGGATACAAAATTGATGAATATGGGAATCAGCCACAATGACAAAAATATGGGATAGTTCCACTAAATTTCACAACACAATAAAAGACACAAGAAAGCAAAACTTGTGATGTGTTTTACATTACACACCACGTAAACTCCTTACATATATCCTTATGCATGAATCAACTAAGTGATGATTATTTTTTGCTAATACTGTTCAGCAACAGATGCTCAAAATGAACAAGGTCCGGTTGCTGGAGTGAATATCTTGGTTGGGAAGACAGAAATAGTACATATCAAACAACTAGAGAGTGGTTAAGTCCTAAACTAGATGGTATACAAACTCCTATAAAGCAGAAGGAATAAAACTATAGCCCAGCCCTATAAAATAAAAAGCAAAACTATAAAACTAAAAAATAAAACTATTCATTTAAAAAAATATTAATAAAAAAAACTATAGCTTGGGTATGGCCACGCTGTACCTGGCCTTATCGATCTATTTTGTTTGCCATGTAATGTTTTTAAATTAACTGTCTACATTTAAAATTTAGGAGATTTCAAGTTAAAAAAAAAAAATCTGATTTCTCCTGAAAATTATCTAGGGACTTTTGTAACAACTGGCTTGCATTTCCCTAGGAGGATAGTTGGTTGCCCGAGAGGTGAAGCCTGTGCCCCCTACTGTGCCAGAGCCTTTCAGTGACAATGCAGTTGAGACCAGTGTTACAGAAAAGTAAGAGTAAATGAGGATAAACAGAGATCAAAATATTATATGGCTTTATAAACATGGGAGAACCCATAAGCTATACTGAGGCAGGGCAGTAAGAGCTGGAATAAGCATTGCCTGCATGTTCAGAAGACACTGTGGAGGCCTCACTAACCTAGAGCAGATAGTGAATACTAGGAAGTAGAATATTACAGAAGTTTGATACCAAATTATGAGAAGACTTTTTAAAAACCTAGCCAAGAAGTGTGAGCATGATGCAGCAAGCAGGGGGAACCCTTCATAGGTTCTTGAGCAAGGAAATAACAAACCAGTGATGCTTTCTTTCAGAAATGATTTTCAAAGGGTGTTGAGTAGATTAAGGACAGGAAGGAGGAAAGACGAGGGAGGAGATTCAGTTAGGAGCAGTTGGNATAATGGACCTAGGAAAACAAACCTTCACATTCCAAAATTTTGACAACTTTAGGTGAGCACTATAACAGCTGCAAAAAGCAGTGAGTCAAAGTTTCCAAAGCCCTTCTCTCCCCTGCACTTGAAAAGACATGTAAATGTGCTTGGAATGAGGAAAAGTGAGGAAAGTTTAGCAGGTTCCTAAGCGTTCTGAAAGATCATTAAAATTTATGACTGTCATAATTTTCACAATATTATTTCTCATACCACTAAAAGGGATGAAATTCTAGTCATAAGAAAGAGTATAAGACAACTTTCAAAAATCCATTTGAAATGTTTTCATAAGAACTTCAGGAGTATTGGTAGAAGAAGAGACTATTTTACTCAAAGAAACAGAGATTCTTCCACAGGGTAAATGAGGCTAGTCCTGCCTTTGTATCATGTGGAATTAGTTATAGTTACTTCTGTTGATATCAGGCAGTACATCCCAACTTCAAGATCAAATAAAGTCCACTGAAAGAGAGTAGGCCAAAAATATGGAGATGATTCTTCCTGAAAATTGAAACAACCAAAAACACTGCAAGCAATTTAGATATCTTTGGAAACTGTATAACTCTCAATCTGCTTCCAGAATGCATTTATTGCCACCATGAATTACTCATGTACATTTGTGATGCTACATAAAAAGAAGAAACATAGTCACCATTTAGAATGTTCATAGAGTCTCAAGAATGTCAAACTTGTCATTGAGAGAATATGCCTCTGTATGGCCCAGAAGGTAGAATCTAGAGATCTACCTTTTTCTCTGGGAGGATGGGGCCACCACAGTAAAGGTCTGGAAAGGAGAGCTTTGACTGGAATGAGCAATACTCCAAAGAGCTTCATTAATTTAACCATAAAGCATGAAGTGAAGGGACAACCCATTTAAACACCCCCTTAGGTTCCAGCTAAGATTACGACCAGTCAGAATGATTAAGACTCTAGGCAGCTAGTTCAGTAAATCAGCAATAAGTAGATTCATACAGACCAGTTATTAGTGGTTCAAATATTAACAAATTATACTTGTCAATTTCCAGAAAGAAAGAAAAAGGGATAAACTAACATTTATTGGATGCTTGTCAGGTCCCAGGTACCAGGCAAGGTGTTCTTCTCCAGATAACTATGGGAGGTGATTGGTATTATTTCCATATTAAAGAAAAAGAAATTCAAATTCAGGAAAGACAGTAAATTGCCCAAAGTCACACACAGTTGGTAAATGACCAAGGCCAGTAACGAATTCCATTCATCTTTCTCCTACTCCTTTAACTTACCCCTAGAGTTATATACTTTTTTCCCCCTCCTGTATCATCAAAACAGGGTCCCTACTTTGTTCTAAAGCTGGCCTGTGCTTTTGTCTCCAGTGTCCTGCCTTCCCGCAGGCTTGTGCTTGCTGAATGCTGCTTCTTCACCCCATTCAACAAACCACTTTCCTCCCACCAACACTATCTGACCTTAACACATACACAAACACTCCACTTCCACATCCTAAAATCCTTTCCTTAATTCTTCTCCTTCTAAGCATTGCCTTATTTTGCTTTATTTTCACTTCCATGTTTGATGAAAAGAGTATTTTTTACACCCTTTTTCTACTTCACATCTATCATCCTGTAACTGGTAACATTCCAGTTTATGACCCATTAATTCATGAAAACTGCTCTGGGAAATGTCATATAAAACTTAATGATCTTCAAATCTAATAGCCTCTTCTCAGGCCTCATCTTTCTTGACTCCTCTGAGCACCTGGCCCTGGGAGCCAGTCCTTCCTCCTTGAAACCTGGCTTCCCTGAAAAGATGTTCCTGATTCTCTTCCAAAAGCCACTGACTCTCTCACTTGCATCCTCAACCCCTTCTTGGATATTGGAGCTGCTCATGTCACTGTCCTTTATTTTCTCTTGTTTTCCACTGACCTGTCCTCCCTCCTTCCTCTAATCTACCCTGTGGGCTGCACCTGCCACCAGTAAACCTGTGTTCCTAACTGCCAACCTCTCCTGAGCCCCAAGACTGTTTCTCCAGCTGTCTCTGGGCATCTCCAGTTTGATGGTCCAAAGATTCCTCAATAAAACATGTCCCAAATCAGTTTCCTTTAATCCTCTCCCCCCTTCAGTCTAACCTTTTCCCTTTCCTGGTAAATGGCATTACCATCTGCCAGTCCATGTGGTGAGGACTTCAGAATCTGTCTTCACTCATCCCTGCCTAGACTCAAAGTTCTAGAATCTACGTAGATCCAACATAGTCTTTGAATTAACTTCCTTTTCTCCATCACCATTGCATGCTAAGTCGCTTCAGTCATGTCCAACTCTTTGCGATCCTATGGACTCTACCAGGCTCCTCTGTCCACGGGATTCTCCAGGAAAGGATACTTGAGTGGGTTGCCAGGTCCTCCTCCAGGGGATCTTCCTGACCTAGGGATCAAACCCACTTCTCTTACATCTCCTGCATTCACAGGCAGGTTCTGATAAAGAACCTAGTGCCTCCTGGGAAATCCTATAGTCCATCCCTTTATCGTGTCACCTGAATTAATGCAACAGCTTCCCAGATGGATTCTCTAACTCTAGTCTCTCGTATTCTAATACATTCTGCACATGGCCACCAAACTGAACTTTGTAAAGCAAATCCCACTCTTCTGTTTGTAAATTTTCAGTGGCTCCACATGGAGTACAAAGTGAGGCTTCAGTGACCAACCAACTCTAGCCTATTTCCCCAACCTGAGCTCTGAGAACTTGCCTTCACTTGTTTGTATTAATTTGTCCTAAACTGCTTTATGTTTCTGTGGTTTAGCTCACACTACTTCTTTTCTTACAATGTCCTTGTTCTTTTGGACCACCTGGTAAAATCCTATTCATCATTCTTCAAGGCTTCCCTTCACACCTGTTGTATTCACCTGTCCCTAAACTCCCCACTCCCACACCTTGAAGGAAGAATCATTCCCACATCTGTGTTCCCAATACCTCTCTTCATTACAGGATTAACCACAAAGTTTTCAGTCACTTGTTGACTCACTGCCCCACCATGAATGTTCAAAGGCAGAGATGGTACTATTCATCTTTGTAGCACCAGGGTCTAATTCAGTGCTTGGATCATAGCTGGATGCTCATTAAATCTGTTAAATGAACAAATTAATAGACCTTTTCCTGTTTGTGGTATTCAGTTAGTCTGTAGCTTCATTATGATACCAATATATGAAAACAAAAGTTATATGTCAAATAACACAAAGCAACTTTTAGTGACACAGACAGAGTTTGGATTTCTATTAAAATAGTTTTAAATTCTGATAGCTGCTATGGTGTGAACAACATATAGCTTATAAGAAGGATAAATATAGCTGATGCTTCGTCAACATCATGACTACTTTCCTTAAAAAAATACTTATTTACTAAGCTGCATTATCTACTTTTTATTTGTTCATTCATTCATTCTTCTGTTTACATCACACCTCTTTCGAAAAGAATTTAAACTTAAAATTTTTAGTTTATTTCATTTATCAACATGTTCAACCTGTGGTCTTCCTATCTAATGCAATTAGTGACTACTGAAGGGAAAAAATAATCTAAGACCATTAAACTGGCTAATTTTAATTCTGTATTATTTCTTGAAACTGGAGATTTCTTTTTATTATTCACTGTATCAATCTCCTAACTAGAATTTTTTAAATCCAAAAAGCTAACATAGTATTTTGTGCTCAATATTTTCTAAGACATAGTAGATACCACAAGACATAACAAAAAATAAATTCTGCATCAGTGTATTTCATACTGTTAATATTTATCCTCCTATTTTGGAATGTCATTATCTTCTTGTCAAAATGTTTTCCCATGGAAACAAGCCATTTTAAGAGACAGGAAGTGCCACAGAAACCTGTGTTAACACTACAGATGTACCCAAAGTGTTCCCTTACTGTCCTTTATGAGGACAGAACATTTGACTTCAGGGCTCATTCCTTAGAGAATTCACTGCACGCAGCAGGTGGACTCACCTGGTGAATTCTGGGGAGAAGACACAGGGGAGCCACGTGGGGACTGACAGTAGCTGGGATGGAGTAAGGCATGTGGAGGCACATATGACATTATCTCTTCTTCAAATAAACTGGGGAAAGACAAGAAACAAAATGCATACTTTAGCCAAAGATACGGGTAAACGCTTTGTTTCTGCAATGAGTAAGCTGATCTCTCCCTTTGTCTCGTTCCATCTGAGGTCCAGTTCACATCCCAAAGAAAGCATCTGTCCCCCTTCTCCTGTGGGTAATCCTTGGGACAAAACGCTGGCTGTTTGCAGCTTTTGTGAAACCTGCAGTTATTTACCTGTTTTCCCACCAGCTTTGGACAACATAATTTCTATTGTGTCACTTAAATAAGTGAGTTTGAGTTTGTGTGTTCATTTGAAAATAGACTGGATTTTTTATTTTTACATTTGAGAATAAGATTCAAACACAAGAGATGATGTTTATTGAGGACCCATAATTAATACACAAAGTATGTTCTATATCTTCATTCCAAGACATATAGAACAGGATCTTGGCCTTCAAAGAACTCAGGATTTCACTGGAGAATTAAAAGCAAAATATAACAAAACACCTTGAAAATAATTACAACTGCTAAATAATTAGATTTCCTATTTACTCTGACTTTATAATATTTTTCAAGTGAGGATTTTGATCTTATTCAATCTAGTGTCTTCTTTCTGCTCCATAGTTCAGTTTTTATTTCTAATACTCTCCTAGAAGATAGTAATCAGGAATCTGAGATCTTGAAATCCTAGACTTTTAATTAACTGCTATAATAAAGAAACATACTGTTGATTGTCAAATATACAAACACTTGACAAAATAGAATCAACAATCTAAGTAAGAATACTTGTGCTTTTTAATTAAGAGGTAGAAGTGGCTTTTCTTTATAGTTAGTCAAATCTAGAAATCTGTTAAATTTGTTTTCAGAAAACGTTGAGAAAAGGTGGCAGCAGTTTAGTCTTCAGAGATTTAAGGAAAGAACTCCTGAGGATTATAGAAATGGTTTTTAACTGAGGCAATTCTACCCTTCCCTGTACTCTCTGAGAACATTGGACAACGTCTGAGGACATTTTTGGTTGTGGTAACTGAGAAGGGAGTACTTTTGGCATCTAATGAGTGTGGGTCAGAATGCTGATAAACATCTTACAAGGCACAGAAGAGTGCCCTGCAACAAAGACATATCCAGCCCGAAATGTCAGTAATTTTAAGGCTGAAACTCTGGGCTATATTAATAACAATACAATAACATCTTGATAGTTCTTTTCTGGTCTTCATTCATCTGCACATGTCTGCTAAACCACTATAAACCACTATAGTAAAAGCATTTTTAGATACCATATTGTTAAACCATCTATCCACTTTTAAACTATAAAGGTCCAAAGATTTAGAAAAAGAAGCAATAAGTAACTGTATTTGTAATGCCAAATTAAGCCCCAAAACAATCAATTCTCTTTCTCAATAATTCAATAACCATTAGAATAATGTGAATTTTAAGTTGATTGCTAAGGAAAAATGCCACATAAAACAGTTGATACCACAAAGGTTTAAAAACTCACACCAAAATTAAGAGTAGCAATTAGCACCCTCTCCTTGAACATCTATGTCTGTGTCCCTTTGCTCCATGACACCTATCATTTCCTTTAAATACAACCAGTATGTGGAAAACTTTCATACCAAGAGAGAACATTTTCTACTTGAAAAATTTAACACAGAGACAGAGAACAATATAAAAACACTCAATACATATCATCCAGGATTAACACATATTTACACTATTATCTTTTGCTTTAAACATATATACATACTTATAGAGGTGAACATACCTATATATAGCTGTATCTATATAGCTGTATATGTTCATATTGTATAGGAAGCCCCTTTTGAGCTCCTCTATCATGATTTTAACATATCCTTCCAGAATTTAAAATTTTCAACATATGTATACAGGAAAAATACATAGTTTTGCCTTATGTGTTACTAGAAATTATATAAATGATTTATAAGTATATTACATTCTTATACTATTTTATTCAATACTATATTTCTGATATCCATCTGTGTTGCTATATAAGGGATCTACTTTACTACTTTTACCTGCCATTTAATATACAGCCCATTCTCTGAGTGTTTGTGCATATGTGCTCAGGCCCTTCTGTCGAATCTGACTCTTTGCAATGCTATGGACAATAGCCCACCAAGCTTCTCTGTCCATGGGGTTCTTCAGGCAAGAATACTGGAGTGGGTTGCTGTGCCCTCCTCCAGGGGATATTCCTGACTCTGGGATCAAATCCCCATCTCCTGTGGCTCCTGCATAGCAGGAGGATTCTTTACTGCAGCACCAGCAGGGAAGCCCTATCTATGAATGTATTTATCCATAACTTTCTTGACAAATGCTGACTTTTCTCCCAACTGTGTGCTTTTATCAATAATGGTGCAATGATTACACTGTATGTATCATCTTGTATACACATAATATAGTATATTTCTTAGTATACATATGAAGTGAAGTGAAGCCGCTCAGTTGTGTCCGACTCTCCTCTGTCCATGGAATTTTCCAGAAAAGAGTACTGGAGTGGGTTGCCATTTCCTTCTCCAAGTATACATATGGTATATATCTAAAAGCAGAGTTTCACTCATTAGTGTAGGTTTTCTATCTGTACAAGATACTGTCAAATTGTCCTTNCGCTCAGTCGTGTCCGACTCTCCTCTGTCCATGGAATTTTCCAGAAAAGAGTACTGGAGTGGGTTGCCATTTCCTTCTCCAAGTATACATATGGTATATATCTAAAAGCAGAGTTTCACTCATTAGTGTAGGTTTTCTATCTGTACAAGATACTGTCAAATTGTCCTTTGAAGAGGTTGTAGAACTGCAATACCACCAAATAAGACAATATGGAGTTCCCATTTCTCACTTGATGTTATCAGACTTTTTTATTTTTTCAATTGAATAACATGAAATAGTGTCTTATTATTTGAAATTGCATTTTATGATTACTATTATCTTTCCATGAGTTTATTGGCTATTCATGCTTCGATTCTTTTGAAATGCCTTTTATATCCTTTATTCATTTTTCTTTTGGGTTATTTTCTTTCAAATTGATTTAAAAGCATGCTTTATGTATTCATGATATCTTTGTTTTATATCATGTGAACATAGTCTTCTAGTTTGTTGCCTTTCTTTATGTCTTTATATATGATGTCTTTCATTACATAAATTAACAATTCCAATGTAGCCAAATTTATCAATCATTTCCTATATAAGCTCTGTATACTTTTTATAATTTAACAGAATATGTGAAATAGAATGCATGCTAAGTTGCTTCAGTCATGTCTGACTCTTTATGACCCCATGGACTGTAGCCCACCAGGCTCCTCTGTCCATGAGATTCTCCAGGCAAGAACTGGAGTGAGTTGCCATTTCCTCCTCCAGGGGATCTTCCGGATGCAGTGATAAAACCCATGTTGCTTATGTCTTCTGCACTGGCAGGCAGATTCTTTACCACTAATGCCAAAATAGAATAACCAATAACAAATACAGAAAAGTTATTTTAAAATTCATAAGTTTACAATAGCTATATTGGAAAAAACTTTACATGGGTTTATTTTGAAATGAATAATTTCCTGGAGCTGTATCATCTCTATATTGCGGCTTGCTGATATTCAAGTCCATTTGTATCAAGCATGACTTTCTTTTCAGACAATGTATATAGGTAAAAAAATAAATCGATACAAGGATATAAAGTATAGCATGGAAAATCTGGTCAATATTTTTATAATAATTTTAAATGGAATACAATAAAGGAAAACATTGAATCATTATATTGTACACCTAAAACTAATAGCTTCCCTAGTGGCTCAGTGGTAAAGAATATGCCTGCAATGCAGGAGTTGCGGGAGACATGGTTTCGATCCCTGGGTTGGAAAAATGCCCTGGAGAAGGGCATGGCAACCCACTCCAGTATTCTTGTCTAGAGAATCCCATGGACATAGGAACCTGGAGGGTAATAGTCCATAGGGTCACAAAGAGTAGGACACAACTGAAGCAACTCAGCACGCACACACACAAATTAATTATACATTAATGAAAACATTTTTATTAAAAAATAATTCATGTTCAACAAAGTTCACCCAAGAAAATATTTTTAAATAGAAAGAAAAAACAAACAGACAAGGTATAAAAACAGACGTAGAGATTCCATCTATGTAATGAACCAATTCACTGCCTGAGTTTATAGTAACTGATGGAAATGACTCAAATTCCAAAGCAAAATAAAAAATAAAGAAATGAGAGTATCCCAAAATGTTTCAATAATCATTAAGTATGATTTATTAAGCATGCACGTGTAATTTACAGTATAAAATCATTTATTTGCTAATCCAAATGAAGTAAAAGTCTAGAATTAAATATCATTTATCACATGTATGTAATAATTATAAAACTATTAATATATAAGTAAATTTCTCATGTTTCTCCAAAGGCTCATTAACTTCAGAAAACATGTCTGTTTTCCTAAAGGTGAAAAATGTAGTCTTTCTCTATATACAAATCAGTTTTCAAATATTTTAAAATTCAACGACATAACACATAGAAACTCATGCAAATTATAGTGCTTACCAACATACAAATATTATAAACTATATTGTA
This sequence comes from Neotragus pygmaeus, assembly GCA_006410875.1. Taxonomy (NCBI): domain Eukaryota; kingdom Metazoa; phylum Chordata; class Mammalia; order Artiodactyla; family Bovidae; genus Neotragus; species Neotragus pygmaeus. The sequence continues at coordinate 482,278 of SJYV01014043.1, read as the reverse complement.
ACTCAAAATATTTAGGGCTATATCATTAAACGTTACTTAACCAAGAGAAGGTATACAATAATTGTGGTTTCTGTTTTGTAATCATTTTTGTTTTTACTAATTCCAACAGTAGAATTCTTTAAATAAAAAAGCCACAGACTTCTATAATGAATCAAAAGAGTCCTATCCCAGCCAGAATTTTGTAATAAACTTGCTATTTTATCAACAACCAAACTATGGTAGAAACATCGTATTCCACATTAATTGACCAAGAATCTTCATGAATATCTAGCATGCCACATCCTGCTTTCAGAACTACCTAAACACCACAGTTGAGGGTTAGCATCTAGCCTGAGAAGTGACCCCTATCCACCAAATAGGTCATGTTCAGGATAAAATGAAGGAAAATATCCATGAAAAATGGTTATATCCCTTTGAGTTATGTTCCAACTGCAGAGTAAGAGAAAATGAGTTTTTGGCTTTAGTTTTATAAATATGGCAGCAATCAAGCATGCAGTATAAATGGTTAGAGTTAGGATTCTTATGAATAATATGAATGAGACTAGTAACACTTTGGAATAAATAAAACATTGCTTGATAATGGCCCAGCATGACTTCCCTTTAATTCTATGGAGATTATAATAGTGGGTGTCCCAACCACTAGGTAAAGCAAAATATTATTTTACTCTAGTCTCCTACATTTGAAAAATAATCAAAACTGAAAAAGTTTCTTAAAAACTTGCCAGGTTTCCATTCTAAACTCCCTTAAAGTTCAAAACCAAAGCCCATCTAACCATTAAAAAAGAAAACATAATTGGTCAGTTTTATGAAAGTCTATCAAGTTGGCAGTGAGTACCAGTGACCAAATTTCAACTTTTTTCTCTGATTTCCCAAACTTAAATTCTCAAAGCCATAAAGAAAATAAATAACTTCAAATCAGCAAAAGGGGACAAAAGACATTCTGAGAAAAAAATTTTGGAGAAAATACAAATACAACCTCTCTTTTACTCTCATGTGGTGAGGTATAACCTTCTGCCTTATTCTGCGATGGGACATTCTGCTCATTGGTCTCTTTCCCTTTCCTAATACTGCACCCTCTGCCAGCAGGGTAAAACAAAAATCAAACTGATTCCAGTGATAAGAAATGAAATCTGAAATGATTTATCACTAAATCAGTATCCTGTATCTCCATCACAAGTATTCCTCAAGTCTTTTAGACTAAAAGAAGCACTTACTGGCTGCCAGTACTAACACATTATCTTCTAAAGTGCTCCAGAATGCCTGATGATAGGAGATTTCCCACTTTGAAAAGGCGTTACATACCTCAGCAGCATGACAAGGTCGGCATCACTTGAAAGACGCACCAATCCTGGAGTCCCTTCAGTTCGGATAAATTGGATCTTCTCCCTATTCAAGCAAATAAAGAATTCAAATATGTGTAGTAAACGCTGGCGACATAATTCAGTACTTAAGGCACCATTACTTTAAAAAAGAATGGTCACCACATTTTTTTGGTACCTATTGTGTGGTAGCTACTGTGCCCTAGGAATACGCATCCAAGTAAAACGTGGTCCTTGTCTTCAAGGAGGACCCTCATGAGCATCAACATCACCCATTTCTAACAATGATAAAAAAAATATTTTATTGTTCTCATCCTTTGCTACTCAAATACTACTACAGGTAGCAGTACCAACCAACCAATAAAGTTCAGTCTCTGCTTTGAGTTAAAGCCTTGTTGCGGACTTCACTATAAGTAACAGTCTGGACCATTCAGATGGATTCCTTGTTATTCCAAATAGAATATTCATTTATTTTCCTGAGGATATACCTCTACATTATGCATGATGAGCACATTTCTACTTGGAAGTAGGTACTATCTGTAAATTATATATTCAGTATAAAAGCATGTAGCTCTTTCAAATAACTGAAACCTAAAACATCTTCAGTTACTACAGTTGGTGAAACAGACTATATGTACACTCTTGCAAATGTGTATATACTTATATATACACATACCAAACACAATTTTGGACCATTATTTATTATAGATACATGTGATAACACCAGCATTCATTTGTTTGAAGAGTCACTGTTTTGTTAATCTCAATTCTTTATATGAATATAAATTCGATAAAAATTTTTTTGGTTGTTTCCGCTCATTTACATTATGCCATTTCAAAGTACACTATACCAATTTTGATAAGAAGACAAAAAATAAGAACATAAACTGGGTACTGAAAGCATTGCTTTTGATAGGAACATACAGTCAACACAAATACACAATTTTACTCTAAGTGCTAAATGATAATATATTATAATTTCTGTATACTATGAAATAAAGTATCAATATCTGATATAAATATTTGTTTAGATTTAGTTATCTTCTATAGAGTATTTTGTTTTCCTATTTGATAGCTTCATAAAGTTCTAATTAATTTTTATAATCCCAAATTTCAATTTCTAATTTACCTGTAGGCTTGAAAGTAATGAGGTAAAGACAAGGTTCAACTGTTGAGATGAAAAATTCCCTAATGTGTGCTCTTAACCACATAGCTTACTGGGAATGATAAACTGAGTTTAGTCCTAGGCTTCTTCTGCATAGATCCATTTTAAATAGTGTGTTAGTATATGAAGCATCTAATCTTTGATATTTTCAACTTTTCTGCCTTTTATTGCCAGTATAAACATTACGTTTTACCTAACTTTATATAATATTACAGCCATATTATTTATACTATATAGCAGCTAGCTACTGGAAATACAGATATAGATATACATATAGGTGAATGGTAGGCATATATATAAGGGAACTGCCCGAAAAGAAGTCAGCCTCTCTTCTCTGCTTATGGTTATTTCAGTCTGAAGTCTCAAACCAAGCAGAATATTTTCCCTCTAGTGTTATAATCATATGTCTGAAGCACATGATGGAAACCAAGGCCCATTATCAGGTAAACGGTATTTTGATAAGAGATATAAAAGTTGGTTTAAAGAAAGGTAAATCAGAAAAAAATTATCTTGGAAAGAAAATGAACTTGACCAAAGAAGTACTCGCATAAGCATGACTAACAATATGTTGTGATCTTGAGAAACAAAAGCTTCCTCTAGTCTATCACCACAATGGACTGGGCAAACAAAACAGAAAACAAACAGGCTGAACTCTCTCTTCTACTCATTTAACTGGAACCACACAGAACGAGTTGAGTGATGAAAAAGATAGCGTGCTTTTGACTGTTGCTTGTGTGCATCCTATGACATCCTGTGGATAAGGAAGAGATCATAGCTTCCTGAGTCAGAAAGATAACAGGGTGAGGGAAAGAAAGGGAAAGACAATGGAGGAAATATGCCAGCGGGGAAACTTCTCATCACTTTCCAGATATTAACTATGAGGCAGTGAAGACAACTGGCCTGATTCTTTAGGCCAGAAAATATAGAAGTATGGCTTCCCTGGTGGCTCAGACAGTAAAGAATCCACCTGCAATGCGGGACACCTGGGTTTGATCCCTGGGTTGGGAAGGTCCCTTGGAGGAAGAAATGGCAACCCACTCCAGTATACTTGCCCGGAGAATCCCCATGGACAGAGGAGCCTGGCGGGCGTTGCAAAGAGTTGGACACGAACATACCAGAGGCAGGCTGAGACTAGTTCTCTACAGGGTCAGCTAATTTATCACAGTGACAAGAGACGGGTCATATGCTTCCAGGAACAAGGCACTGGAACGTGTTATTTGATATACATCATATCACTGTTGTTCAGTCGCCACGTCGTGTCCGACTTTTTGTGACCCCATGGACTGCAGCACCAGGCTTCCCTGTCCTTTACCATCTCCCAGAGTTTGCCCAAATTCATGTCAATATTCATTCATTCAGCAAACAATTTCTGAGTACCTACTATGTGCTAGGCATGGTATCATATACCAGGAATCAAATAGGATGTAAGACACTGCACCTTTCTCAAAGAGTTCATGGTGTAGTGGAAGAGAGGGAATCCATGGGCAATGCCAGCATGACATGAATATATTTAAGTTATTTCATTCATTTAACTGAGCCTTGTTTAGGCCTTGTCTTCTATTAACTCCTTCATAGAGTTCTTTCATGTAAAAACAAAGAAGGCATTGGTTTATTGACTGTCAAGAAAGAAGATCAAGGCTGAGGAAGAGAAAAAAGTGGGTAGTTATCCTCAGAAATATCACCAATCTTTTCTGATGGGGGAAAAACAGGAACTATTCCTTGGTTATCAGGTATTTGCCCAATATTCTTTAGTCCAGCATTTCTTAAACTGGCATCATTGTCTACTAGAAATCTACAGACATAATCTTGAATACTAGGAGAATTTTTAAATGCTGTGTTTCCACTTTGATGATTAAAACTGCTAATATGAGGTAAGCAGATTTTGGACAAGCTGGATGACATTTATGACTAAACATTACAAAGTGACTTCAATTCCCACGTTTGCATTAACAAGACACTTGTTGCCAAGTGATCAGAGGTAAACTTTTAGAGTGTTGATGAGCAGGGCTTGATGGTAAATATGATAGCTGTACCTGTCTGCTACTAACACGCAGTTCTTCCACCATTTAAAAACACAAAACTTTTCTTTGGTAGTATTAAATTGCAAATTAAATGATAATGATAAAATAAGGCAAGGTAATGTACATGTAAATTGCCATAGGCTAAAGAGAAAACAAAATAAACGTACTTAAAAAATGCTAAATAAAGCATATGTTATGATTTTTCTAAGAACAAAAGTTTATAAACAGTTTATAAGTAGAAAAATGGCAGTAGAATCATCACAGGATATGTTTAATGATATATTTTTCTTCAGTATTGTGCTTGGGGGTACACTATTAAGTGAATTGGCTCATCACATAGATAAAAGTATGTTATTTGTTAAGCAAGAAAAATTATGACCAAGATAATGCCACAGATGCCTGTGATAGGCCATTAGACACAAAAATCAAAAGAATCAAGTCAAACACAAGTGAAACAAAAAGCACAAATATATCCTTCCACTGACACTGGTCTCAACATTGGTGATTTGGCTTCTGCAAAACAAAATCTCACAATATCGTTATTCAAATGTTGTATTTTTTGTTTTTACTTAACTTATATTTCTTTTGGCTTTATAGCTTATAAAGCTGTAAGGATATGGAGTTTATGCATGTTTTATATTTGTACACATTTTACGTTTCACTAAAGACACATGGTTAAAAATCACTATTGTAGATCTGAAATGTTTGTTTTCCTTTTAGGATGGAAAATAAAAGATTGTATCCTAAAAAATTTCCATGAGTCCACCCAGTGTCTGAAATAATCATAACAAGTTTGAGAAATATTGTTGAAGATTCACATGACTCTGATTAGAAGGACTTTTGAAAATTACATTAATATATTTACTTATTTATTTTATAAATTTACAGAGTTAGAATAAATCTGTGGCAATCCTCTAATTTCTTTCTTTATTGCCTTCACCTTAATGAAGAAATTCTATTCAATTTTAGCAGTTTATAATGAGAATTAAGATTATATTGGCTTCCCGAGTGGCTCGGTGGTAAAGAATCTGCCTGCAATACAGGAGACACAGGTTTAATCCATGGGTCAGGAAGATCCTCTGGAAAAGGAAATGGCAACCCACTCCAGTATCCTTGCCTGGAAAAATCCCATGGACAGAGGAGCCTCGTGGGCTACAGTCTATGGGGCTGCAAAGAGTCAGACACGACTGAGTGACTGAGCACGCAAGATTATATTCAAAGAACATTTTATCATTGGATCACTTCCTCATGGGCATGTTGCTCACTGTACCCTTTACAACACACTCCAGCACTTCCTCCAGCACTGCACTTTCTCACACAGCCACTCAGTTATTCAGTTCCTTTTGAGGAGTGTGATTCTGGAGGGCAAAAGCCCTTCCTCCTTTATCTCTGTGCCTTCCAGTACTCAGCACTATGCTGTGCACATAAGAAGGGCTTAGCAAAATCAAACCAGGCAAATGATCCGCTAATACCAAAATACATTTGGCTCCAAACAGATTTCCCTGAGTCTATTCAGTATTTGGAATAAACTTATCTTTATACCATTTTTTTGTTGTGGTGGAGAAAAGAGAACCAGAAAGCTAACACTGTTTACTAAAACAGAACCCACAGCAGGAAATACAAAACAGGTAATGACAATTGCTTCATAAGAAAACACAACTGTTATATAACTAAGAGATTCATACAGATACTAGACTATATATATAGTGACATCTCAGGAAAAAGTTACTGGCTATTACTGTCTCTTAGATGCCTGTCGACTTCAGACCTTGGTAACCACTTCCTCCCAATGCGTAGAATCACCCCAGAAGATCAACTCAAGCAGAAGATCATTTGAGGACAAGGAACATAGTCTCAAGACCGGAATTCCCACAGAAAATAGCCTCACTGAAACCAACCAACATTTTGGTATAGTTAAAGTAGGGCACGTGATCAAAACCAATCAGAAGCACCAATGCCTCTAAACCGCAACACTCTCTGGATTTCAAACTCTGCACACATGTTTCCTGTATGATGTTGTTGCTGTTGTTCAGTCGCCCAGTCGTGTCTGATTCTTTGCGACCCCATGGACTGCAGCATGCCAGGCCTCTCTGTCCCTCACTATTTCCTGAAGTTTGCCCAAGTTCATGTCCCTTGCATCGGTGATGCCATCCAGCCATCTCATCCTCTGACATCTTCTGTAAACAGAAGGTTTCTGTATACAGTTTAGTAAACCTTCAAAAATATATATGTTGTGAAAAATTGCCTCAGGGCAATTTTAGAGAAATCCCCATGACTTTTCTGATGGAGTAATGTCAAGAAAGGAAAATCAGTACTAATGATTCATATTTCTGATTACAGTCACAGGGCATGGTCTGGCTTGAGGTAAGAACCAAGCAGTAGAAAGGTCAACTTTTCTTTCTACATCCCATCACATAGGTAAGGTTTGAAAATACAGATTTATTATTATCTCACAAGGCTTATGGACACACAGAGGTGAAATCAATTAGTCATATATTTAGAAGCAATATTTGTTGTAAGTGGATATAAATCAGCTCTGTGCTAAGAATTCAGAGAGTTACTTAACTCTCTCTGCTTGTTTTCTCATCTTGAAATAAACATAGTTACAGTATTTGCCTCATAGGTTGGTGGAAAGGATTCAATGAACAAATGCAAATAAACGGCTTAGCACAGAACTATTATATAGTAGCATGCAAAAATTTCAAAATATTGAGTATATTATCAGATAGGTCTCATAATTATTTATTCCTTTTTCAACAGACAGAATGATCTATTGAAAATAGAGCCAAATTAGATGTCTAGTCATATATTCCTTTTTCTGCTTCTATTGTTGGCAAGTTGTTTTAATCTTTGTATTTATCTTGGTTAATTCCACAGATACCTATTGAGTACTTCTGTGAAATGCACTAGATAAGACTCTGGCCTCTCTGTAATACTGAAATGAATGCTGTGAGCACCAAAGAGATAATACACATGAAGGGTTTAAAATCCTCATAATTTAATAGATAACGGGAAACATTATTCTCAGTAAAGCAAAATAAAGCAAAACTATTTTAACACTAACAAAAGGAATTTAGTTATTACATGCAAAAAACATGTGGCTATAAGATTCCTTAGTCAGACATTTTTAACAGTTTGTACCCTAAATCCATCATTATTTTGAAGAATATCTAGGTTATGCTAAAATGTAGAGCTAGAGGTTTATATTTTCTTATTAATTACAATAATATATTATGCATTTGAAACAAATATTTTAACTGAAAAGATATTCAGGAATTGAAACTATGTTATATAGGCATATATTTTATTTTAAAAAATATATATGAAAGAAAAAACAAATGGGTTACAATATAACCCATTAACATTAGAATGGATAAGTCCATTAAACAGTATGTAAAAGAGTAGACAAGGATACAGCAGTATTTTTTAGACAGTGATATAAAATGTCAAGGTAAATGAAAAAAATAACTTGAGACACCAATTTCCAGAAAATCATACTAGCAGTTTTCTAGATTTGGCAGTCATTATTTAGAAAACTATAAAAAAAAGTCCACTCATAACAGAAACAAAAACATGAAATACTTTTGGAAAACCTAGACACAAAACATTCAGTGCCTATATAAATAAATAAATAAGAAAACTGTATTGTAAGAAATGCAAAGGTTGAATGCATGAAAAATTATACCTGTTGAAAAAAAAATGGAAAACTGTAAATATCTTAATCACATGCAAAGTAACTTAAACTTTTTAAAAATGTCCATCAAAATCCCAATGTAATTTTAAAAGTTAATAATATTATTCATAATTTCATCTTAATACTTAAAATAATGCTACATGCTAGAGTTTTAGCCAAGTTTTTAAAATAAATAATTGTTATGCTACCATTTCCTGGGATGTAATTATTGGAATATACAAAGATATATAAATTGATTTATTAAAAAGGGATTCTGTATCTTTATATATGTGATTTTGTACACTGGAAATGTAGTTACTTACCCCTTTGAGGTGAATAATTTTAGGGGCTATCATTAAGTCCCAAATACACTGCTATGAAATTGATTAACTTATCAAATATTTCTTAAACACTCACTTTATACAATATAAGATATGAGGTACTATGAGAAGTAAGAGGTTATAAAATGAGTAAAATACAACTTGATTTCATGTAGCTTATACTTGCTTTGGAATATAAGTATAAGAAAACATATGGTAGAAAAATATAAGATGTTTTTAAACATTTTAAGCACAGATGGTAATATTATGCCATTTTTATTGTAAATATAAAATTCAGACACATATGATACTTGATTTTTTTTGTATAATGGCACTCTGATGGGTGTGTAAGAATGTTTACTATAAAATGTACCTTCAAGGTACAGACAGTAATAATTTATTCAATGGGATGTATTAATAGTATCCATTTGTATGTAGGACAATGTGCTTGAAATAAGGGCATTTTAATTTTAACCAAATTAATTTTTCTGAAGACAGTTTCCATAACTACTCAAATTCATTGAGAAAGACAAAAAATACATTATTAATATAGAGGCTATGTATATTTTATTTGCTTTGTCAGATTCACTAATAATTTTGCAATTAAATATATATGTAAAAATCAGATTTCATTAAAATCCATTTTTAATATCAGAAATAGTAATAAATTGTTCTCTATGATTAAAGAAATGGTTTATTATTCTCTTGGGTTTAAGGAAAGCATTGAGGCTAGAATCTTTCCTGATACTGTACTTTGGTCCACACAGAGACTACATCTGATGAGCTACTGAAGGATGCCATTCTGTTGAACTCTTTTTTGATACGTGCAAAAGAATATAGCAAAAATTAACAATAGAACAGACATACCTAAAACATGGTTATTCTTCATGCAAGAAAATGGTTTGAAAACCCTAACTGAATCATTTGTTAGCCAGAAAATGGAATGCTTTGGAGAAATATCCAACAGATGAATATATTTAAGAACTTTATTTATGGAAAAATTTAACAAATACCTGGGTATAATACTTTAAGAGAATCTAAACTAATCTTGGCTATGAGAATTTTTCTTTGAGGCCTTTTTTAACCTTAAGTGATTGACTGTCTAGTTATTTTAAAATTAATAGTTATGAAATTCCACATAGGGAAAATGTGAAAACTAGACAATTATGTGCATTTTGATGTACATGTGAAAAATCTATACATTACTACAAATTGACATATCCATTTGCATAAAACATAAGTAGCAATTATTTCTTCTGCAGAAGCTGTGGAACAGAGATCTAGGACTAAGGATATGTGTTCCTTACTATCCTAAGTAACAATATTTCAACCCTCTCATTAGATCTACAAGAAGATTGTTACCTGAGAAAATGAGTATAATTCACCTTTGGATGACTTCTAAAATGTTATGTCAATGACTCTGCCATGATGTTTGGCCCTCAGTAATTTGTACTGAATCTTGAACGAGAAGACGTGGAGCAGTCAAGGCTGGTTTCATTGCTTACATGTAAAAAATTTTAGAACAGTTTCCTAAAGAACATAGAGTAAACGCAACACTAGAAAGCTGTCCAACATAGAAATTAATGACGGAATGCAAGAGACCATTCCTGTATTTTAACTACGCCCTCAGTATTATATGATGGCATTTATACATATGATCCATCTTAAGGAGAGTGGTTCAGAAAACCAGCAAATTTAGGGGAAATTACTTTGAACTGAATTCTTGCCATATAATCAAGAAGTGAAGGACAGGCTACTAATATAATATTACTTAAATTTATTGTATCCTTTCTATTGCTTACATAGTATCAGGGCAGTAAATATACTATCTCATTTAATCTTCAAAAGGACACTGCAAGTTAGAAACTCCTATCCCCACCCAGATGAGGAAACTTATGACTTGGAGGAGCTAAATGCCTCATTCAAAGTCTGGTGAGTAAACCACAGAGCCAGAATTCAAACCAGGTCTCTTTGGCCCTGAACTCTTAAGATCTATATTCTATTACTTTCTAAGTGTCATTATTAATGCTGATCTCCCAATTGGGAAACAGTCCAGGACTCTCAAATAACATTATGTGGTTGTCAGGGAATTATCTTAAGTATTTTTTTAAAATTCAATAGTTAAGCCTATGTAATTTTTTCATAAGAAAAAAAGTTTCAATGCAGATTTCCTGTTACATATAACTTGGTACAACAAAGTTCAGAAGTTTGTCACATTGGTTCCAGACATCTGAAAGAACAGTAAACAATTTTGAGAAAATGATGAGAGAGCTAGGCAGGTCGTAATAGGAAATGCATAAGGATTGGCAAGGGGAAATCTATGCTATTTTGAACAAGTAGATCAGATGTTAACTGAGATTAATATTTTAGCCAATATTAAATGCAGAAAGACTCATCTGTTAGAAAACTGAAAAAAAAAATAGGTTAGAAATTTTGAACACTGGGGTTTAAGAAGGGTAGTTTTTGGAAATTTTAACTTTTTATTTCACAAAATTCTGTATTATTTGATAATTTCACAATGGCATGCACTGTTTTTAAAAATTAAAACAAAATTTAACCATATAATTTGAACAATAATGAAATTCCAGGGCTCTTAAAATAGGGTTATGGGAAGAAACAGAAGGTCAGAGTCTGCGTTTGCTTCTATTCTGGTGAACCCTGGGACACATACTCATTTGCCTTTTGTAGCTCAGAATTTCTTGACTTCCAATTTATTGATTTACTAGTGACATAAACAGGAAATGGCCCAATTTATTTAGAACAGAAAAAAAGCATCATAGATTATTCTCACGGGAAGGAAATTTTTCAAAGAACATACTCATGGAGGAATTGACCTATAGTCCGAAATAATTATCATCAATGTTTGAGGAAAGCTGGGTTAGTAGGGAGTAGATCTACTGGTTAAATTCAACTATTACACAAAAGGGAATTCTCAAATCTTAAGTCAGTTCAACAGTACTTGGTTCCTTGTTCATAATACAATATTGTACAAGTACCAACACCAAAATTTTATTGACTTTGTATGCATTCCATTCATCTATAAAATATTCTTAAAAGGTTGTGTTTTTAATTAATAGATTTGTCTTTGGATAAAATCTTAGAACATTTTGTATAAGTTATAGAGCTTCTTAGTAGGATTACTCTTTCACTAAGAACCAATGTAGTAGTCCAATGAGACACAATCCATTTGACAGAGCTACAACTTTTGGATGTTGAGTTTTATGAGCAAATAAATCTCTTCTGAGATTAAAAAAGAGAGAGAAAACAACTTNGGGATGATGGAGCCCAATGGGCTGCCATCTGTGGGGTCGCACAGAGTCGGACACGACTGAAGTGACTTAGTAGCAGCAGCAGGTTGGTCATAACTTTCCTTCCAAGGAGTAAGCGTCTTTTATTTTCGTGGCTGCAATCACCATCTGCAGTGATTTTGGAGTAACTACTCACTTACCCATGCTCTAAGTCTGATATGTTGAAATTCACTCCTATTTTAAAAAGAGTGGCACTTCCCAGGTGGTGCTAACAATGCAGGTAGACAGAAGAAATGGGAGTTCAATTCCATTAGGTTAGGGTTAGGGAAGATCCCCTGGAGGAGGGCATGGCAACCCAGTTCAGGATTCTTGCCTGGAGAATCCCCATGGACAGAGGATCCTGATGGGCTACAGTCCATGGGGTCACAGAGTCAGACATGACTGAAGCGACTTAGCACGCACACAGAGGATAAGTAAGTGAGCTTTAAACAAATAATTTTCAAGTATAGTATTTACAAATTATTGGACAAATGTTATAGGAGGAACATTAAAATTAAGAAGTCCTGCAAAAAAGTTAAATGGACATCAAGTGGAAAAAAAAAAATCCTCTCATCCATAAATGGAAATGCAAAGGACACAAATACACAAATATAGCTAGCCTATCTTCTAAATAGTTCAATAGTATTTAGAATGAAAACAAAACAAAGTCAAAAAACTTAAATTGAGAACTATGTTAATAACTTCTCTTTACATTAAAAAAGAGAAAAAAACAGCATAATGATCCACTGGGGCTCTACTCTCAATTCACACTAATCTATCATATCTCACAGGTTTCTGAGTTCAGTGTATACAAATGAATTTGCTCAACTGGAGAAAATTTTCCTTTCAGCTTAATTTAATGTAGCCCTTAATTGAACACTTGCATGGTTTCTCACTTCTGCAAAGGTTCAAAGACCTAGTCTGACAAAATGCAAAAGTGAAAAGTTTCACATGAATGTTTATTCTCATTTGATATGAATGCTACATAAAGTAGCTATATTTTTCACATCCCCACCTCAGTTTAAAAAAGAAACAACCAAACTAAAACCAGTGTACTGATGATTATGAGCTACAAAAAAAAAGATTAATGATGCATTCCATACTGAGCCACAGAAACAAACAATTTGGAATGAGTTCCTAGGTGTGATTACTGACTCAACCAGTTGTATAATTTTTAAGCAAGCTATTTTAATTCTCAACCTCAGTCTTCTCATCTGGCTAATGGGGCTATCACCCGCCCCAATGTTGTGATGTGAAAGAACTAAGCAGACTGTATGATTCACCACTTTCTGGGCACAGTATACACTAACTGAACAGAGCTCATCATTATGCATTCTGAGATCTCACAGAAAACAAATCACAGCCCCCAAACATTTTGATTTCTAAGATAGCACTACAAGAAGCACTAGGAAGAAATCTCACAGTACAATTTTAGTAAATCAATACTATCATTTTATATCCAAAATACTTCAAAACAGGTCTATTTCTGAATGTGGTCCAATAAAACCTAAGGGCAAGCAAAAAAGTCTTTCTCAAGTAATAATAATTTTCAGCTTATCTACTACAATATTCAGACAAAGCAGCAGTATGTTTTAAAATCTATGAAGAGAGCTGAAAAGTACTCATAGGGAGCAACATGGTCAGAGTTCTGTACCTAGTCAGGAGATGGGATTCCAGTTTCACCTCTGCCACTAATAATTATTTGGCCTTGAACAAGTTTCTGGGCTTCAGTTTTCTAATCTATAAAATGATTACTCACAGACTCACAGACATAGATAAGATCCAAGTAGCATTTAATCTGGGCCTTACTTTGCAGAAACAATCCAGGGTAGTTGTTAACAATGGACTCAGCAGAGATAGCCGAGGTTGGAACCCTGGCTCTGACTCTTAAAAGCTAAGTGCAGCACACACATGTATGTGTACACACACACACACACACACACACACACACAACTAAAGCACCTCTAAACTACAATGACTTACTATTGAAAATATCTCACTGAAACATGAAATTATTTTAAAACAGGGAAGCTTAGGGGAATTCCCGGGTGGCCTCGTGGTTAGGATTTCAGGGTTTCACTGCCCATGGCCCAGGTTCAATCCCAGGTCAGAGAACTGAGATCCCACAAGCCATGTAGCATGGCCAAAAAATAATTTAAACAATAAAACACAGATGCTTAGAAAATTTAGTCTTCCCCATTTTACTAGTAGCACTGAGCTCATGTGAAAGCATTACAACTCTTCAATGGCGGCTAACCTAAGCCAAATTTAATCAAAAGATCATCTCATAAAATACTGTATATTATCAACAGCACTGAAAAATTATAAAGCTAATCTTTCCCACAAAATATCACATTAAAGGTAAAAATAAAACTTCCGATACTTATCTTTTTTCCCAAACCTAATACTGCTAATGACAACAGAAGCTTATGATGAACTATAATCTCTGGAAATAAAATTAACTACTGGAGTGAAAAAAAAAATCTATGGGATATAAAAATACAAAATGAACTACAAACTACTAGAAATAAGTAGTTCATGAGCTAAAATCAACCAATAAGGATTGACCAGGCACATCATATGCCAGGCTCTGTACACATTATCAAGTACAAATACCAAAGTATGAAGTTCCTCAGAGTCAATAAAATAGGACCGGCCCTCTATTACCATGTTTTCACACAACAAAAGCCACTCATCTACACACATTTCTCTCTATCAGTCCAAGCAGGAATACTTCCCACTGCCCATTAAAATTTCTTCCTATCCTTAGTTCAGCCCACAAAGATGCCCAAACTAGTCCCTGACAGCTGACACTCGAATTTTCACAGGAGTTCAAGTGAGTAGCTTCTAAGACATTTCCTCAAATCCACAAGCCTCAGAATTTATCTTCAATGATACCCAAGATCATACCCCACAACACCGAACTGTGAGGTCAAGTACCTAGTTACATCAATTTTGTTCTTCCCGTTAAAGTACTGCGACAGAAGGCAAACTCTGCTTCTTCAAAAAGTCTACTTTTTGCAATGGACATCAGACAACAGAAAAGGGAAACTGACTGACTCGTCACACTTGCCCTACTTCCATTTCAGGACCAATTTTTTTACTTGTACTATATACCTGGGAGCTGT